>JAVIAB010000106.1:85262525-85700025 GCA_032433765.1 Megaustenia siamemsis | reverse complement strand
CATCTGTGTACACACGGATCCATAGGTCTTGTAGGCATTCTTCATCCAAGAAACTATTAATCAGGTACAAAACATAAAGATCAACGCGATAGCCAAATATGAATCTAAAGTAAACAAAGAAATATAAAAACTAAACCTAACACTGACCTGAAAAATGTCCGGAGAGTAGCTAACATTTTATATTTTTTATATCTGTGCTTATTTCCATCCATTTTGTTTTCACATTGATCTCCCCAGCTCTACTCGCTGCCCCGCGTGGTATTGAATATTTTGTAGTTGCGGTTATCTCCATAGAAACATTCTACAGCGCAATGCTATTCGTTAATAAGTGAAAGAAGGTTCAGTATATCTGCCCAATGTCTGTCTATATGTTTTGATCTGTCTGTCTGTCTGTCTGACTGTCTTTGTTTGCGTGCCTACACTATATCTATTTTTCATTATTTGCTTGCCTACCTGCTGATTATTTTAACTCACCTGCCTACCTGCTGATTATTCTAACTCACCTGTCTACCTGCTGATTATTCTAACTCACCTGCCTACCTGCTGATTATTCTAACTCACATGCCTACCTGCTGATTATTCTAACTCACCTGCCTACCTGCTGATTATTCTAACTCACCTGCCTACCTGCTGATTATTCTAACTCACCTGCCTACCTGCTGATTATTCTAACTCACTTGCCTACCTGCTGATTATTCTAACTCACCTGTCTACCTGCTGACTATGCTAACTCACCTGCCTACCTGCTGATTATTCTGACTCACCTGTCTACCTGCTGACTATGCTAACTCACCTGCCTACCTGCTGATTATTCTGACTCACCTGTCTACCTGCTGACTATGCTAACTCACCTGCCTACTTGCTGACTATTCTGACTCACCTGTCTACCTGCTGACTGTTCTAACTCACCTGTCTACCTGCTGACTGTCCTAACTCACCTGCCTACTTGCTGATTATTCTGACTCATCTGTCTACCTACTGACTATTCTGACTCACCTGTCTACCTGCTGACTGTTCTAACTCACATGAACAACAATTTGTGTTAACCCGGTGTTGTTATAAGATATTAATGTCATGACTGACAGCTGTCAGCTCTTACCTTAATTCTTCCAGTCTCAAACTCTCTGGACACGATAAGATGGCTCCACGTGTCCGCTGTCAGAAGTTCTGGCAAGGCTGTTGCTCCGACGGACACGCCAAACTCGTCCCAGAACGAGACAAATAGTAACCCTTGTAGAACGGCCAGCTTAAAGATGTCGCCTGTAAACATTGTGTACATCGGTACAAATAGGACTTAAGAGTTAATTTCGCCCGGACAGAGCGAACACGACTGCCTTTCTTCTTGTGTTGTTAGTTCAATTTTATTATTTTTTTTCCCTTAGGCCGCAGTTTACAACACCTGCATCATTAGTATCCTTTTGTATTGCAGCGAAACATGGACAATTTATGCAAAGCAGGAGTGAAGGCTAAATACATTCCATATGCGATGTCTGAGACGTATTCCTGGTAACACAGGGAAGGACAAAGTGACAGACGTGGAGGTCCTCACTCGCACAGGCATCCCGAACATCTACACGCTGCTCAAACAACGTAGGTTACTCTGACTTGGTCACGAACACCGTATGAAAGATGGCCGCATACCAAAAGTTATCCTTTATGGACAACTAGCCAATGGCAAAAGAACTAGGGGGCGCCGAGAACTTCGATTTGTAGAAGTGTGTAAACATGACATGAAGACTCTGAACATAAACCCTACAGCCTGGGAAGAAATAGCTGCAGACCGCAATCTTTGGAAACACACTCTAAACCTCCAACTCAAACAAGAAGCAGACAGATTCATAGAAACAGAGAGCAGACGGCGAAAGAAAAGAAAAAAAACATATTTCCTAGGGGCGCTGCAAAATCCAGAGTCAACAATGGCTGACGGATGCTGCTACTACTTTTTGGTTTATATGTTGAATGCCCACCGCCACCCTTATTATTCGGACTTGGCCGCTACCGCATACCTTTGGTCGGTTATACCCGCACCAAATCTTCACGGCAGTTGATCTCCAGTGTCGTATGTCATTGGCCTCACTGGTACAGTCCTTGGCTCTCTCCTAATATTACTCTCCCATCAACAGCCCTAACGTCGTCATATCCGGTGACCTATAACGTTACAAACAGATACAGCTCCTGGTCATGACGTAACATGTCAGCCATATTTGCTGTGCCCAGTTTGCTCGACTCGAGACATTGATAATTATATACACTACAGAAAGAGAGAATACACCTGTAGGCAATCTTTGATGCGGAGACGGCATAACATCAATATAGAACGTGCGAACTGCAAAGTCGATGTATGGTCAATATATGGTCGACGTATAGCCGATGTATGGTCGATATATGGTCGACGTATAGCCGATGTATGGTCGATATATGGTCGACGTATAGTCGGTGTATGGTCAATATATGGTCGACGTATAGCCGATGTATGGTCGATATATGGTCGACGTATAGTCGGTGTATGGTCGATATATGGTCGACGTATAGCCGATGTATGGTCGATATATGGTCGACGTATAGTCGGTGTATGGTCGATGTATTGTCGACTTACAGTTGGTGTATGGTCGATGTGTAGATGATGTATGTTGGTAAAACGACCCAGAGCTCATTATCAGACAGCGACATTCAGTCGAAACATCTAAAAAACGAATACATGGCTCATATCAACATCATGTGTAGTACCTCGAGATGTTGAGCACCAATTCCGTCTACAACCCTTTGCTCATAACTTTGAGTTTGACAATAATCTTTTCTCAAAGCTCTCCTCATGCTAACCATATTTCAACAGCCCCTCATACCTTTGATCATTGATTCCCTCTACAGTAAAGATAAGTCAATGCCCCCTCCACGCCTTGCTAGATGTGTGGTGAATGTGGTGTCAGTGACCATATTTTCCAAGGACCACGGCACATTTTTGGTGCTGTGGTAGTTATCACGCTTGGCCATCTTTACTTACCAGAAAAATCTTTGATACCCACTTTTAGAGGCTGGATGAACCCCGGAGCCTTTCGGTCCGAAAAAATCCAACACTTCAGGGGATCGAACCCGGACGGTTCTGATTAGGAAGCGAGCACACTAACTAACCACTCAGTCACCAAGGTACCTCTACAGTACCTCCTCCAGATCCTGTTGTCAGTGACTGTCCTTGGACTCTACAAACCTTCGTTCAGAGCTATTCCATCTTGTACAATGCATGTGCCTTAAATACTTTCCAAAAGTTCTGCCGGGTTAACTTTGCGACTTGAGACCAAATATTGAAGGGGTTGGGTGGTTTAAAGGTAAGACATCGACATCTTAAAGGAAGGGGTTGGGTGGTTTAAAGGTAAGACATCGACATCTTAAAGGAAGGGATTGAGTGATTTAAAGGTAAGGTATCGACATCTTAAAGGAAGGGATTGAGTGATTTAAAGGTAAGGTATCGACATCTTAAAGGAAGGGATTGAGTGATTTAAAGGTAAGGTATCGACATCTTAAAGGAAGGGATTGAGTGATTTAAAGGTAAGGTATCGACATCTTAAAGGAAGGGATTGAGTGATTTAAAGGTAAGGTATCGACATCTTAAAGGAAGGGGTCCGAATTTGATTCCCGCCACGGGCGGCGGACATTTGACAAAAATCGAGTCAGTGGTTTCTTCGTGTCTTTACGGCTCTGGTCTCTGGATAGTGAGATCCGATGTCTAGCTCTCTCTGGGTATTGAGATCCGATGTCTAGTTCTCTCTAGGTAGTGAAATCCGATGTCTAGTTCTCTCTAGGTAGTGAAATCCGATGTCTAGCTCTCTCTAGGTAGTGAAATCCGATGTCTAGTTCTCTCTAGGTAGTGAAATCCGATGTCTAGTTCTCTCTAGGTAGTGAAATCCGATGTCTAGCTCTCTCGAAAAACGGCGAAAAACAGGAGGTCCCGCCTGCACTCGTTAAATACAACGAAAACACGTAAAATACAACGAAAACACGTAAAATACAACGAAAACACATAAAATACACATACAACGAAAACATGTAAAATACAACGAAAACACGTAAAATACAACGAAAACACGTTAAATACAACGGAAACACGTTACATACAACGGAAACACGTTAAATACAACGGAAACACGTTAAATACAACGGAAACACGTTAAATGCAACGAAAACACGTTAAACAAAATCCCTGACAGTTAAAGTCGAAAAGAGCAGATCAAAAATGGTCGCTGTCCGAGGAGAAAATTGGTAACCAAATCTACCTATTCATGGCGAAGATGGATATGTCGGGTCGAAAGGCGCATATATCACTGTTATGTCGCGAACTAGCGACACAACCCCTTCCACGCCCACTTAAACGGTGGATGCTAAGAAGAAGAAGAAGTGGGAGAAGAAGAAATCAAATATTGCTAAAACTGTAAAACAAGACATTGAGATATGACAAGGTTTCAGTAACTTTTCTTACCCGTAATGGAAATAGAACAATTCTTAGTTGACAAGTACAGACATTCTCTTCATGTGGAAGTAAAACATGGACAACAGATAAAAGGATTTCCGAGCTCACAGAATTGTGGTTTCATAAAAGAATTTCAAGAATTCTTTGAAGACTTTAAAAATGCAACAAGAATGTTCTGAACAAAAGGGTCAAAATAAAACGCAAGTTTATTACCAACACAGGACGGAACAATCATGGTATTTTTGGGGGGACTGTCATTGGAGACAACAAACTGAACATGTTCTGATAGCTTGACAAATCTAGGGAAGAAGAGGTAATCATTCATTCTTGGAGGTAATCATTCATTCTTGGAGGTAATCATTCATTCTTGGAGGTAATCATTCATTCTTGGAGGTAATCATTCATTCTTGGAGGTAATCATTCATTCTTGGAGGTAATCATTCATTCTTGGAGGTAAGCATTCATTGTTGGATGTAATCGTTCATTTTTGGAGGTAATCATTCACTCTTGGAGGTAATCATTCACTCTTGGAGGTAATCATTCATTCTTGGAGGTAATCATTCATTCTTGGAGGTAATCATTCATTCTTGGAGGTAAGCATTCATTGTTGGATGTAATCGTTCATTTTTGGAGGTAATCATTCACTCATGGAGGTAATCATTCACTCTTGGAGGTAATCGTTCATTTTTGGAGGCAATCGTTCATTCTTGGAGGTAATCGTTCATTTTTGGAGGTTATAATTCTTTCTTGGAAGTAATCGTTCATTCTTGGAGGTAATCGTTCATTCTTGGAGGTTATAATTCATTCTTGGAGGTAATCATTCATTCTTGGAGGTAATTATTCATTCTTATAGGTTATAATTCATTCTTGGCGGTAATTATTCATTCTTGGAAGTAATTATTCATTCTTATAGGTTATAATTCATTCTTGTAGGTAATCATTCATTCTTGGAAGTAATTATTCATTCTTATAGGTTATAATTTATTCTTGGAGGGTCTCATTCATTCCTGGAGGCAATCATTCATTCTTGGAGGTAATCAACAGCTTCAAGATAAATGAGTATACTCGATAAGAGATCACAACAGCTGGGACTGATAATAAATAGAGACACGACCAAAATTATATGAATTAATACAGTTGGCAATAACCAAATAACAATAGGAGAAATACCTCTACTAGACGTACAATCTTACATATATCTGGGCAGTAATATAGATAAAGAGGGAGGAACAGAAAATGATACCAAAATAAGGATATCAAAAGCAAGAGGAGCTTTCGTTGCACTGGGAGACTCCTGAAAATCCAAAGAAATTAGGCTTAAAAAAAATTAATTTCAATGTTTAGTCAGTCCTGTTATATGGCTGTGAAACATTGAGAACAACAAAAAATGACAGTCATGAAAATACAGACTTTCATTAATGGATGCTTGCGCAGAATAAAAGGATGGAAATGGCAGGACAAAATCACTAACTCAGAATTATGGAAAAGTACCAGTGGATAAAGGGATACTGAGAAGGCGATTGAGCTGGATAGGACACACACTGCGGAAGCCAACTGGGGGTATTACACAATATGCCCTTTTTTGGAATCGCCAATGAAAAAGACAAAGATGAAGTCAAAATATTCTTGGAGAAGACAGATGGAAACAGAGATAAAGATGCTGGGGAAGATATGGAATGATCTTAAACGAATGACAAAAATCATAACGGCTTGTAAAGTGTTTGTTGGAGACCTATGCACCACAGGAAGTTGAAAGTGTTTGTTGAAGACCTATGCACCACAAGAAGTTGAAAGTGTTTGTTGAAGACCTATGCACCACAGGAAGTTGAAAGTGTTTGTTGAAGACCTATGCACCACAGGAAGTTGAAAGTGTTTGTTGAAGACCTATGCACCACAGGAAGTTAAAAGTGTTTGTTGAAGACCTATGCACCACAGGAAGTTGAAAGTGTTTGTTGAAGACCTATGCACCATAGGAAGTTGAAAGTGTTTGTTGAAGACCTATGCACCATAGGAAGTTGAAAGTGTTTGTTGAAGGCCTATGCACCACAGAAAGTTGAAAGGTAGAATAATAATAATAATAAGGAGAAGATACTGTTGTTTTCCTTCTGTTTTATTTTAGTTGGCACACATGTTGCCTCTAGAGATCAAATAAAAACATCTTGAAACCTGCTCACCCCTTCCTATTCTTCATTAACATTTGTACCTACCACTTACTACTGCGTGTTGATGATGATACTTCACATTTCTACTACGTGATATGCAAATTGTAACGACCTTGACCTAGACAAGAACTACCACTAACAAGACAACTCTCACCGGTCTCACACAGGAAGTTGAGAATCGTCCCTTCCGGTTGTCCTGACGGGAATATGTACAAAGAAATGGCCACGTCCCTCAGATCCTCTCTGTCACTCAAATAAAAGTCCACGAAGGATTGTTCTTGTCCTTGCAGAGTTATTGCTCTGAGAATTAATGTTCAGTTTCTATTAAATGTTTTTTGTTTTCATTTTCGTTTGACCAAAACATTTGTACCAATTATAAGTAATCTAGCAATGTCAATGTAACATGAGCTATGTATCGGAATGAAAGGAATCGTACATAAGTATATATCAGAGGTTTTCTTCCTCTTCAGTGCTCAAGTCTTGTGATCATGCTAATTCTACTCTCTGTTTTGTTTCTTTATCTGTGGGGTTAGAACAACATCATGACACGTGATGTTCTGCTCGCATGGTTGCTACTTGTTTTTGCGTGTATGACCTCGCATGGTTGCTACTTGTTTTTGCGTGTATGACCTCGCATGGTTGCTACTTGTTTTTGCGTGTATGACCTCGCATGGTTGCTACTTGTATTTGCGTGTATGACCTCGCATGGTTGCTACTTGTATTTGCGTGTATGACCTCGCATGGTTGCTACTTGTATTTACGTGTATGACCTCGCATGGTTGCTACTTGTATTTGCGTGTATGACCTGATTTTCCCCCTAAAACTGCGCCGTGGCTGACACACTTCCACTTCGGCAGGCTAGATCTAAGTTTTGAGGTAGGAGTCTTCCTTCTTGTAGGGTGGATGCCGTCCAGGGCTGTTGGGCCCACTCTGTCCCCATGACTGTTGGGCTCACTCTGTCCCCATGACTGTTGGGCCCACTATGTCCCCATGACTGTTGGGCTCACTCTGTCCTCATGACTGTTGGGCTCACTCTGTCCCCATGACTGTTGGGCCCACTATGTCCCCATGACTGTTGGGCCCACTATGTCCCCATGACTGTTGGGCTCACTCTGTCCCCATGACTGTTGGGCTCACTCTGTCCCCATGACTGTTGGGCTCACTCTGTCCTCATGACTGTTGGGCTCACTCTGTCCCCATGACTGTTGGGCTCACTCTGTCTCCATGGCTGTTGGGCTCACTCTGTCCCCATGGCTGTTGGGCTCACTCTGTCTCCATGGCTGTTGGGCTCACTCTGTCCCCATGGCTGTTGGGCTCACTCTGTCCCCATGGCTGTTGGGCTCACTCTGTCCCCATGGCTGTTGGGCTCACTCTGTCTCCATGGCTGTTGGGCTCACTCTGTCCTCATGGCTGTTGGGCTCACTCTGTCCTCATGGCTGTTGGGCTCACTCTGTCCCCATGACTGTTGGGCCCACTCTGTCCCCATGACTGTTGGGCTCACTCTGTCCTCATGGCTGTTGGGCCCACTCTGTCTCCATGACTGTTGGGCTCACTCTGTCCCCATGACTGTTGGGCTCACTCTGTCCCCATGACTGTTGGGCCCACTATGTCCCCATGACTGTTGGGCCCACTATGTCCCCATGACTGTTGGGCCCACTCTGTCCCCATGACTGTTGGGCTCACTCTGTCCCCATGACTGTTGGGCTCACTCTGTCCCCATGACTGTTGGGCTCACTCTGTCCCCATGACTGTTGGGCTCACTCTGTCCCCATGACTGTTGGGCCCACTATGTCCCCATGACTGTTGGGCCCACTCTGTCCCCACGACTGTTGGGCTCACTCTGTCTCCATGACTGTTGGGCCCACTATGTCCCCATGACTGTTTGGCCCATTCTGTCCCCGTGACTGTTGGACCCACTCTGTCCCCATGACTGTTGGGCTCACTCTGTCCCCATGACTGTTGGGCCCACTCTGTCCCCATGACTGTTGGGCTCACTCTGTCCCCATGACTGTTGGGCTCACTCTGTCCCCATGACTGTTGGGCTCACTCTGTCCCCATGACTGTTGGGCCCACTCTGTCCCCATGACTGTTGGGCTCACTCTGTCCCCATGACTGTTGGGCTCACTCTGTCCCCATGACTGTTGGGCTCACTCTGTCCCCATGACTGTTGGGCTCACTCTGTCCCCATGACTGTTGGGCTCACTCTGTCCCCATGACTGTTGGGCTCACTCTGTCCCCATGACTGTTGGGCTCACTCTGTCCCCATGACTGTTGGGCTCACTCTGTCCCCATGACTGTTGGGCTCACTCTGTCCCCATGACTGTTGGGCTCACTCTGTCCCCATGACTGTTGGGCCCACTCTGTCCCCATGACTGTTGGGCTCACTCTGTCCCCATGACTGTTGGGCCCACTCTCTCCCCATGACTGTTGGGCTCACTCTGTC
The DNA here is from genome assembly GCA_032433765.1 of Megaustenia siamemsis. Lineage (NCBI taxonomy): Eukaryota > Metazoa > Mollusca > Gastropoda > Stylommatophora > Ariophantidae > Megaustenia > Megaustenia siamemsis. Next base: position 85,690,958 of record JAVIAB010000106.1, on the reverse strand, counting down.
TCCATGGCTGTTGGGCTCACTCTGTCCTCATGGCTGTTGGGCTCACTCTGTCCTCATGGCTGTTAGGCTCACTCTGTCCCCATGACTGTTGGGCTCACTCTGTCCCCTTGACTGTTGGGTCCACTCTGTCCCCACGGCTGTTGGGCTCACTCTGTCCCCATGAGTGTTGGGCTCACTCTGTCCCCATGACTGTTGGGCCCACTCTGTCCCCATGGCTGTTGGGCACATTCTGTCCCTTGTGTCTGTTGTTATGTTTAAAATATGGGGTTCCAGGAAGGTATTCAGCAAATCTACTGACAGCGATCAACGTCTCAAAGTTTAACTGTTAGCATCAGGGTCAATCGGTAAACCAAAGCTGATAAAAACCATGGGCAGCGTCTTAAACTGCGACACAGCGTAAACTATGCCAAATTCACGGCCTTTTTGTTGATGGGCGAGATTATAACAAGAGTCGTTATATTGGATAACGACAAGGATAGGGCTGGGAACAAAGAACACATTTTGTATATAACGAAAAGCCAGCAGTTTAGTCAATCATTAGTGTCTTGCAATTGATGCTGTTTTACTGAACAGCTTCTCTCGTGGCTGTATCTCCCAATATTGGATAGGCCGATCCGACCGCAGAATGAACATGATTTACTTCTGCTGCCTGTCCTCATCTCCTTTCTCCTGTGCCTATGTTACTTCTGAATTTTAGTTATAGCATAGTTCAAAATAGAAAACAAATATTTTTGTAATGTTTGTTCAAATCTGGCAATTGATAACGTTAATTAAGTAGGAAAGACATTGCTACTCTGTAAATGATCTCTCTATCTACTTTCCTTTCGAGCAGAAGACGGCACATAGGGCAGAACCACAACCTCAAAAACAGAAACCTTGCGTGCCAAAGTGTCACATATTGCAGAGATCACTGCTTCTAAAATATATGGCGTTGTTTCCATAACAATACTTTTTACAATGACAGCATGTCAAGCCATTAATCAGCCTCCTTAGTCGCCTCTTACAACATGCCTGGAAGGTCATAGGGTCACTATTCTTTACTTCCCTCATAGTGAGGCCCCGGTAACACACGGGAAATGTTAAATGATAACGCTGTTAAATGTTAAGTATGTTATTATAAATGCTATTTTAACCTGCTAGGTTATTGAATTATTAGCGGATGATCATCACTGCACTCCGAACATGTCCATAGGTGCTCAGATCCCGTCCTCAGCAAGTCCCGCAGTGTCCAGCGACTGACGACTCCAGTTCTGTGTTGGTTGATAAGTCTTCTTTTACATCTACTATGATTCTCGTTTCTGACTGTGCTCATTTTAACTCCCATCTCTTTCATCCAAAGGAGTGACGTGGACTCATGGTTGTCGAAGTCCTGTGTCCTTCCCTGATGATGTCCGCCCGATCCAATGGTTGACCGTCCTCAACAATAGTTGACCAACCTGTCCACCGTTTCATTTCGCCGCACTCCCATTGGTAGGTTGTAACATCATATCATTAAAATATGAAGAAACAAGGACGCAATGGCTGCATGATTCATTCTGTCCTGTTAGATCTCGATGCCTTCACTTTCCTACATGCTGTCCAGATAAGCTTGTATATTTACAGGGGAACTACTGAGACGTGGAGTGGGGTTTGTTGTTCTTGTTGTCGTCGTTGTTGTTGTTGTTCTTGTCGTCGTCGGTGTTGTTATTGTTCTTGTCGTCGTCGTTGTTGTTGTTGTTCTTGTCGTCGTCGTTGTTGTTATTGTTCTTGTTGTCGTCGTTGTTGTTCTTGTCGTCGTCGTTGTTGTTGTTGTTCTTGTCGTCGTCGTTGTTGTTGTTGTTGTTCTTGTCGTTGTCGTTGTTGTTGTTGTTGTTCTTGTCGTTGTCGTTGTTGTTGTTGTTCTTGTCGTCGTCGTTGTTGTTGTTGTTGTTCTTGTCGTTGTCGTTGTTGTTGTTATTGTTCTAGTCGTCGTCGTTGTTGTTGTTGTTCTTGTCGTCGTCGTTGTTGTTATTCTTGTCGTCGTCGTTGTTGTTGTTGTTGTTGTTGTTGTTGTTGTTCTTGTCGTCGTCGTTGTTGTTGTTGTTCTTGTCGTCGTCGTTGTTGTTATTGTTCTTGTTGTCGTCGTTGTTGTTCTTGTCGTCGTCGTTGTTGTTCTTGTCGTCGTCGTTGTTGTTGTTGTTGTTTTTGTCGTTGTCGTTGTTGTTGTTATTGTTCTAGTCGTCGTCGTTGTTGTTGTTGTTCTTGTCGTCGTCGTTGTTGTTATTCTTGTCGTCGTCGTTGTTGTTGTTGTTGTTGTTGTTGTTGTTGTTGTTGTTGTTGTTCTTGTCGTCGTCGTTGTTGTTGTTGTTGTTGTTCTTGTCGTCGTCGTCGTTGTTGTTGTTGTTGTTCTTGTCGTCGTCGGTGTTGTTGTTGTTGTTGTTGTTGTTCTTGTCGTCGTCGTCGTTGTTGTTGTTGTTGTTCTTGTCGTCGTCGTTGTTGTTGTTGTTGTTGTTGTTGTGTTGTTGTTTGTTGTTGTTGTTGTTGTTCTTCTTGTCGTCGTCGTCGTTGTTGTTGTTGTTGTTCTTGTCGTCGTCGTCGATGTTGTTGTTGTTGTTCTTGTCGTCGTCGTCGTCGTTGTTGTTGTTGTTCTTGTCGTCGTCGTCGATGTTGTTGTTGTTGTTCTTGTCGTCGTCGTCGTTGTTGTTATTGTTCTAGTCGTTGTCGTTGTTGTTGTTGTTGTTCTTGTCGTTGTCATCGTTGTTGTTATTGTTCTAGTCGTCGTCGTTGTTGTTGTTGTTGTTCTTGTCGTCGTCGTCGTTGTTGTTGTTGTTGTTGTTCTTGTCGTCGTCGTTGTTGTTATTGTTCTAGTCGTCGTCGTTGTTGTTCTTGTCGTCGTCGTCGATGTTGTTGTTGTTGTTCTTGTCGTCGTCGTCGTTGTTGTTGTTGTTGTTCTTGTCGTTGTCGTCGTTGTTGTTATTGTTCTAGTCGTCGTCGTTGTTGTTGTTGTTCTTGTCGTCGTCGTCGTTGTTGTTATTGTTCTAGTCGTCGTCGTCGTCGTTGTTGTTGTTCTTGTCGTCGTCGTTGTTGTTGTTCTTGTCGTTGTCGTCGTTGTTGTTGTTGTTGTTCTTGTCGTCGTCGTCGTTGTTGTTGTTGTTCTTGTCGTTGTCGTCGTTGTTGTTATTGTTCTAGTCGTCGTCGTTGTTGTTATTGTTCTTGTCGTTGTCGTCGTTGTTGTTATTGTTCTAGTCGTCGTCGTTGTTGTTGTTATTCTTGTCGTCGTCGTTGTTGTTGTTGTTGTTATTCTTGTCGTCGTCGTTGTTGTTGTTGTTGTTATTCTTGTCGTCGTCGTTGTTGTTATTCTTGTCGTCGTTGTTGCTGTTGTTCTTGTCGTTGTCGTTGTTCTTGTCGTTGTCGTCGTCGTTGTTGTAGTTGTTGTTCTTGTCGTTGTCGTCGTCGTTGTTGTTGTTGTTGTTATTGTTGTTGTTGTTGTCATCGTCGTTGTTATTGATCCAGAAGCCTGTGAGCTGACGCCCTTCAGCCCAATGCCATGTAATGATATCTGTAGGTATTTCTGAGTGCCCTTGTAGTTCCGTACAAGGTGTTCCACTTATCAGGTCTTTGAGGAAGTAGAGTTGCTCTGACGTCAGTGAAGCTTTGAACAGTCAACAAAGGTGATGTTCTACTGTTTCATGTGGGTGTTCACAGAGTGGACTTGCTGGTGTTTGGTTTTGTTGTATTCTATTGATGTGGTTGTTCGGCGGTACATGACCTGTTCTCAGTCTAAAGATGGTGGTTTAGTCTCTTCGTTTTAGGTTGTTAATTTTGCCATGCCGGTTTGACCTTACTATGTATTTACAAATATCTCTCCCTGTTTTTCCCATGGCTCATCCATTCAGCCAGTCTTTCTACTGTTGGAGTTTATGATTTGTTTGGCTGTGTTTAATGAGATGTCTCTGTTAAATTGTGTCTGTCTGGTTCTTCTCTTAGATAATCTATCTGCCTTGTCATTTCCTGGTGTGTTTGAGTGTCCTGAGATCCATTGCATCTCTAGCCTTATGTCATGTGTGTTAATGAGGTCATCTATGAATATGGTGAGCTGTGTGAGTTCTGGTTTGTTTATGTTACCTCCTAGCTCCTGCAGGGCTGAATTGGAATCAGTAAAGATGGCTATATTTCTTCTCTTTGATGGTATCAAAAGCAGTATTGAGATGGTCCATTGCCGTATTTAAGGCTGTTATTTCTGATTCATAACTGTTGCAGACTTCACATCTGTCGATTATCGTCATGTTGATGTTCTATTTCTCTTTTGTAATTTTCATGTCTTCTGTGATTTCCTTGGCTGTGTTTAAAGAGATGTCAGTGTGAAATTGTGTCTGTCTGGATCATCTCTTCCATTATTTGTCTGAGTCATTTCCTGGATTGTTCTGGAGTCCATCACTCCAGAACCTTATGGCATGTGTGTTCATGAGGTTATCTGGACCGTGCTCTTGGCCTGCTCTGTTGTTCGATGATCCTGACGCACGCTATGACTCATTGAAGGTTTTCAGTAAGGTGCTAGTCGGTGTCTAGGCCCCTTTACCTCATTAACTTTTTCTTCTTCTTTCTTTCCTCATTTGCTTTACAGCGTCGAGAGAATATATATTTTGAAGTCTTCTGCTCTGCTGTTCGCCTCCGCTGCTGTTATGTCTCCTAGTGTTTCTTAATATTTCATCAATCCATCTTTCTCGTGGTCGGCCCTTGAGTCTAGTGTTCTCGCAACGTTTATTAAAGGCTCGTTGTGTTTTAATCTTTCTGCCTTAACACGTGATCAAACCGTTTTATCTATTGTCTCTGCCGTTTCTTTCTCAATTCTTCATTTCTGATCTTTTTAAACTTATGACGACTTTTAGAAACCGAAATGAAAGTGAGGGAATGCGACGCTAGGAAGGGCGGGGGTATGTAAATCCAACATGAGGTCCCCCCCCCCACCACCCCCAACCGCAGCAGTGAAAATGAACACCTCTCAGATTATGTTATTTGTCATTCATGGGAAATAAATTTGTTTATTTGTTTTTAAATGGCTTGTTTGTTTGACCTTTGACCGACTAGATTGTTGTAGCAATGCAGCTGGTGACCCCAATTGTTTCCAGTTTTCTCTCTCTGACCTTGAACTTTGTGCACTTGCAGTCAAGGACTGTCATTACTTTTTATGGTATCTTCCCCCATTCTTTCTCTCTATATATTTCTTCCTCTCGTTTGTCTCTCTCCCCCCCCCCCTTTTCTCAACTAACATAACAAATACAAATAATGGAACTGTCCATGATATACATATGAGAATCATGAACTGATTGTAACAGCAGGTTGATCATTACTCTCACTAAATAATCTCTGAGAAAACTGTGATAAAATAATACAAACAACATCACTATCATCATCACGACCACGACACAAGCCAGAGAGAGAGAGAGAGAGAGTGAGAGAGAGAGAGGAGAGAGAGTGTAGAACCTGTAAGGCAAACCCGGGTACCCATCAGAGAACAGGAAGCACTGGTTGCTGTCAGGCAAGTGGGCGTCTTGACCCAGCATGACCTCCTTGTGGACGCTTGAGTCTCCCAGAGGCCACACGTACTTGGGAGACCAACTTGTCATTGCTGCGTTCACTAGATGGAGCCAAGAAAGCATGTCAGTTGTTATCTCTAGTTAGTTTATATCATGTAATATCGATCTAAGCTTGCTGCGTTCACTAGATGGAGCCAAGAAAGCATGTCAGTTGTTATCTCTAGTTAGTTTATATCATGTAATATCGATCTAAGCTTGCTGCGTTCACTAGATGGAGCCAAGAAAGCATGTCAGTTGTTATCTCTAGTTAGTTTATATCATGTAATATCGATCTAAGCTTGCTGCGTTCACTAGATGGAGCCAAGAAAGCATGTCAGTTGTTATCTCTAGTTAGTTTATATCATGTAATATCGATCTAAGCTTGCTACGTTCACTAGATGGAGCCAAGAAAGCATGGCAGTTGTTATCTCTAGTTAGTTTATATCATGTAATATCGATCTAAGCTTGCTACGTTCACTAGATGGAGCCAAGAAAGCATGTCAGTTGTTATCTCTAGTTAGTTTATATCATGTAATATCGATCTAAGCTTGCTACGTTCACTAGATGGAGCCAAGAAAGCATGGCAGTTGTTATCTCTAGTTAGTTTATATCATGTAATATCGATCTAAGCTTGCTACGTTCACTAGATGGAGCCAAGAAAGCATGGCAGTTGTTATCTCTAGTTAGTTTATATCATGTAATATCGATCTAAGCTTGCTACGTTCACTAGATGGAGCCAGGAAAGCATGTCAGTTGTTATCTCTAGTTAGTTTATATCATGTAATATCGATCTAAGCTTGCTACGTTCACTAGATGGAGCCAAGAAAGCATGGCAGTTGTTATCTCTAGTTAGTTTATATCATGTAATATCGGTCTCAGCTTGCTGCGTTCACTAGATGGAGCCAAGAAAGCATGGCAGTTGTTATCTCTAGTTAGTTTATATCATGTAATATCGGTCTCAGCTTGCTGCGTTCACTAGATGGAGCCAAGAAAGCATGTCAGTTGTTATCTCTAGTTAGTTTATATCATGTAATATCGATCTCAGCTTGCTGCGTTCACTAGATGGAGCCAAGAAAGCATGGCAGTTGTTATCTCTAGTTAGTTTATATCATGTAATATCGATCTCAGCTTGCTACGTTCACTAGATGGAGCCAAGAAAGCATGGCAGTTGTTATCTCTAGTTAGTTTATATCATGTAATAGCGATCTAAGCTTGCTACGTTCACTAGATGGAGCCAGGAAAGCATGGCAGTTGTTATCTCGTTAGTTTATATCATGTAATATCGATCTCAGCTTGCTACGTTCACTAGATGGAGCCAAGAAAGCATGGCAGTTGTTATCTCTAGTTAGTTTATATCATGTAATATCGATCTAAGCTTGCTGCGTTCACTAGATGGAGCCAAGAAAGCATGTCAGTTGTTATCTCTAGTTAGTTTATATCATGTAATATCGATCTAAGCTTGCTACGTTCACTAGATGGAGCCAAGAAAGCATGTCAGTTGTTATCTCTAGTTAGTTTATATCATGTAATATCGATCTCAGCTTGCTACGTTCACTAGATGGAGCCAAGAAAGCATGTCAGTTGTTATCTCTAGTTAGTTTATATCATGTAATATCGATCTCAGCTTGCTACGTTCACTAGATGGAGCCAAGAAAGCATGGCAGTTGTTATCTCTAGTTAGTTTATATCATGTAATATCGATCTAAGCTTGCTGCGTTCACTAGATGGAGCCAAGAAAGCATGGCAGTTGTTATCTCTAGTTAGTTTATATCATGTAATATCGATCTAAGCTTGCTGCGTTCACTAGATGGAGCCAGGAAAGCATGTCAGTTGTTATCTCTAGTTAGTTTATATCATGTAATATCGATCTAAGCTTGCTACGTTCACTAGATGGAGCCAAGAAAGCATGTCAGTTGTTATCTCTAGTTAGTTTATATCATGTAATATCGATCTAAGCTTGCTGCGTTCACTAGATGGAGCCAAGAAAGCATGGCAGTTGTTATCTCTAGTTAGTTTATATCATGTAATATCGGTCTCAGCTTGCTACGTTCACTAGATGGAGCCAGGAAAGCATGGCAGTTGTTATCTCTAGTTAGTTTATATCATGTAATATCGAGCTCAGCTTGCTGCGTTCACTAGATGGAGCCAAGAAAGCATGTCAGTTGTTATCTCTAGTTAGTTTATATCATGTAATATCGATCTAAGCTTGCTACATTCACTAGATGGAGCCAAGAAAGCATGGCAGTTGTTATCTCTAGTTAGTTTATATCATGTAATATCGGTCTCAGCTTGCTACGTTCACTAGATGGAGCCAAGAAAGCATGTCAGTTGTTATCTCTAGTTAGTTTATATCATGTAATATCGATCTAAGCTTGCTGCATTCACTAGATGGAGCCAAGAAAGCATGTCAGTTGTTATCTCTAGTTAGTTTATATCATGTAATAGCGATCTAAGCTTGCTACGTTCACTAGATGGAGCCAGGAAAGCATGGCAGTTGTTATCTCGTTAGTTTATATCATGTAATATCGATCTAAGCTTGCTACATTCACTAGATGGAGCCAAGAAAGCATGTCACTTGTTATCTCTAGTTAGTTTATATCATGTAATATCGATCTAAGCTTGCTGCATTCACTAGATGGAGCCAAGAAAGCATGTCAGTTGTTATCTCTAGTTAGTTTATATCATGTAATATCGATCTAAGCTTGCTGCATTCACTAGATGGAGCCAAGAAAGCATGTCAGTTGTTATCTCTAGTTAGTTTATATCATGTAATATCGGTCTCAGCTTGCTACGTTCACTAGATGGAGCCAAGAAAGCATGTCAGTTGTTATCTCTAGTTAGTTTATATCATGTAATATCGGTCTCAGCTTGCTACGTTCACTAGATGGAGCCAAGAAAGCATGTCAGTTGTTATCTCTAGTTAGTTTATATCATGTAATATCGATCTAAGCTTGCTGCGTTCACTAGATGGAGCCAAGAAAGCATGGCAGTTGTTATCTCTAGTTAGTTTATATCATGTAATATCGGTCTCAGCTTGCTACGTTCACTAGATGGAGCCAGGAAAGCATGGCAGTTGTTATCTCTAGTTAGTTTATATCATGTAATATCGAGCTCAGCTTGCTGCGTTCACTAGATGGAGCCAAGAAAGCATGTCAGTTGTTATCTCTAGTTAGTTTATATCATGTAATATCGATCTAAGCTTGCTACATTCACTAGATGGAGCCAAGAAAGCATGTCAGTTGTTATCTCTAGTTAGTTTATATCATGTAATATCGATCTCAGCTTGCTACGTTCACTAGATGGAGCCAAGAAAGCATGGCAGTTGTTATCTCTAGTTAGTTTATATCATGTAATAGCGATCTAAGCTTGCTACGTTCACTAGATGGAGCAGGAAAGCATGGCAGTTGTTATCTCGTTAGTTTATATCATGTAATATCGATCTCAGCTTGCTACGTTCACTAGATGGAGCCAAGAAAGCATGGCAGTTGTTATCTCTAGTTAGTTTATATCATGTAATATCGATCTAAGCTTGCTGCGTTCACTAGATGGAGCCAAGAAAGCATGGCAGTTGTTATCTCTAGTTAGTTTATATCATGTAATAGCGATCTAAGCTTGCTACGTTCACTAGATGGAGCCAGGAAAGCATGGCAGTTGTTATCTCGTTAGTTTATATCATGTAATATCGATCTCAGCTTGCTACGTTCACTAGATGGAGCCAAGAAAGCATGTCAGTTGTTATCTCTAGTTAGTTTATATCATGTAATATCGATCTAAGCTTGCTGCGTTCACTAGATGGAGCCAAGAAAGTATGGCAGTTGTTATCTCTAGTTAGTTTATATCATGTAATATCGATCTAAGCTTGCTACGTTCACTAGATGGAGTCAAGAAAGCATGTCAGTTGTTATCTCGTTAGTTTATATCATGTAATATCGATCTAAGCTTGCTACGTTCACTAGATGGAGCCAAGAAAGCATGTCAGTTGTTATCTCTAGTTAGTTTATATCATGTAATATCGGTCTCAGCTTGCTACGTTCACTAGATGGAGCCAAGAAAGCATGGCAGTTGTTATATCTAGTTAGTTTATATCATGTAATATCAATCTAAGCTTGCTACGTTCACTAGATGGAGCCAGGAAAGCATGTCAGTTGTTATCTCTAGTTAGTTTATATCATGCAATATCGGTCTCAGCTTGCTACGTTCACTAGATGGAGCCAGGAAAGCATGGCAGTTGTTATCTCTAGTTAGTTTATATCATGTAATATCAATCTAAGCTTGCTACTTACACTAGATGGAGCCAGGAAAGCATGGCAGTTGTTATCTCTAGTTAGTTTATATCATGTAATATCGATCTAAGCTTGCTACGTTCACTAGATGGAGCCAAGAAAGCATGTCAGTTGTTATCTCTAGTTAGTTTATATCATGTAATATCGATCTCAGCTTGCTGCGTTCACTAGATGGAGCCAGGAAAGCATGGCAGTTGTTATCTCTAGTTAGTTTATATCATGCAATATCGGTCTTAGCTTGCTACGTTCACTAGATGGAGCCAGGAAAGCATGGCAGTTGTTATCTCTAGTTAGTTTATATCATGTAATAGCGATCTAAGCTTGCTACGTTCACTAGATGGAGCCAGGAAAGCATGGCAGTTGTTATCTCTAGTTAGTTTATATCATGCAATATCGGTCTCAGCTTGCTACGTTCACTAGATGGAGCCAAGAAAGCATGGCAGTTGTTATCTCTAGTTAGTTTATATCATGCAATATCGATCTAAGCTTGCTACGTTCACTAGATGGAGCCAAGAAAGCATGTCAGTTGTTATCTCTAGTTAGTTTATATCATGTAAAAGCGATCTAAGCTTGCTACGTTCACTAGATGGAGCCAGGAAAGCATGGCAGTTGTTATCTCTAGTTAGTTTATATCATGTAATATCGATCTAAGCTTGTTGCGTTCACTAGATGGAGCCAAGAAAGCATGGCAGTTGTTATCTCTAGTTAGTTTATATTATGTAATATCGGTCTAAGCTTGCTACGTTCACTAGATGGAGCCAAGAAAGCATGTCAGTTGTTATCTCTAGTTAGTTATATCATGTAATATCGGTCTCAGCTTGCTACGTTCACTAGATGGAGCCAGGAAAGCATGGCAGTTGTTATCTCTAGTTAGTTTATATCATGTAATATCGATCTCAGCTTGCTGCGTTCACTAGATGGAGCCAAGAAAGCATGGCAGTTGTTATCTCTAGTTAGTTTATATCATGCAATATCGGTCTTAGCTTGCTACGTTCACTAGATGGAGCCAGGAAAGCATGGCAGTTGTTATCTCTAGTTAGTTTATATCATGTAATAGCGATCTAAGCTTGCTACGTTCACTAGATGGAGCCAGGAAAGCATGGCAGTTGTTATCTCTAGTTAGTTTATATCATGCAATATCGGTCTCAGCTTGCTACGTTCACTAGATGGAGCCAAGAAAGCATGGCAGTTGTTATCTCTAGTTAGTTTATATCATGCAATATCGATCTAAGCTTGCTACGTTCACTAGATGGAGCCAAGAAAGCATGTCAGTTGTTATCTCTAGTTAGTTTATATCATGTAATATCGATCTAAGCTTGTTGCGTTCACTAGATGGAGCCAAGAAAGCATGGCAGTTGTTATCTCTAGTTAGTTTATATCATGTAATATCGGTCTAAGCTTGCTACGTTCACTAGATGGAGCCAAGAAAGCATGTCAGTTGTTATCTCTAGTTAGTTTATATCATGTAATATCGGTCTCAGCTTGCTACGTTCACTAGATGGAGCCAGGAAAGCATGGCAGTTGTTATCTCTAGTTAGTTTATATCATGTAATATCGATCTAAGCTTGCTGCGTTCACTAGATGGAGCCAAGAAAGCATGGCAGTTGTTATCTCTAGTTAGTTTATATCATGTAATATCGGTCTAAGCTTGCTGCATTCACTAGATGGAGCCAGGAAAGCATGGCAGTTGTTATCTCTAGTTAGTTTATATCATGTAATATCGATCTCAGCTTGCTGCGTTCACTAGATGGAGCCAAGAAAGCATGGCAGTTGTTATCTCTAGTTAGTTTATATCATGTAATATCGATCTCAGTGAAACGTATGTAAGAAGCTACAACATGGACCGTGTATGAGCCACGCCTCCCTCGTTTGCAGGAAGTTGAAGGAGTAGAGTTCCCAGCCCGACGAATCGTTATCGTCTGTTACGAGCTACCGACCCGCCCCACCGTGCTGAATTACTTCACGACCCGTGTGTGCATATAGAAAATGTTATACAGAGTTGATAATACTCAAAACCTACAAATGGATATCAAAGTTGAAGGAATAGACCTGGGGACAGTTCAGAGCTACAACTACTTTGGACATACTATAACCAGTGATGGAAAATGTACAACTGAAAGAAACAAAAGAGTAGGTATGGCAAAAAGTAATTTTAATGTCATGAAAAATATACTAACATCAAACAAATAACACCAGGGCTTAAACTAAGAGTAGCAAAATGTTACATCTTCTCAATATTCATATATGATGCAGAAGCACGGACATTAGACAAGAAAACAGAACAGAGAATTGAAACCTTTGAAATGTGGATATATAGAATAATATGGGACATTGGATGGAAAGAAAAGGAAACAAACGATGAAGTCTTAAAGCAATTAAAAATGAAATGAGAACTACTAAACGCAATTCAAACAAGACAAATGCGATTTTGGGGGACATGTTAAAAGACACAGCCGCCTACTAAAAGTAAGTAGAAGGGGAAATACAAGGTAAAAGAGGCAGAGGTAGATCAAAACTAACATGGACGAATAACATCAAAAGATGGACACGTCTGCCTATGACAACCTTCACTATTAAAGCAAGAGATAGAGCGGAATGGCGCTCCATGGTAGGGAACCTTCGATGCGAAGACGGCACTTAATGAACGAAAAAAAAAAACCAGAGTAGCATGTCATTTTAGACAGCTGCTACCGAGTAGAGGACATCAATGTGCTAGATTCAAGCTGAGAGGACATCAATGTGCTAGATTCAAGCTGAGAGGACATCAATGTGCTAGATTCAAGCTGAGAGGACATCAATGTGCTAGATTCAAGCTGAGAGGACATCAATGTGCTAGATTCAAGCTGAGAGGACATCAATGTGCTAGATTCAAGCTGAGACAGCGCCACCGGGTCTGGACAGGTAGATTCGACCAGAAATATTGCGCAGGTAAGGTTTAGTTATTAAATGGCGAATATAGCATGCGCCTTTTTATCTATCTTTCTATCTTTTAGTTAGTAGTAGTAGTAGTTAGTAGTAGTAGTAGTAGTAGTAGTAGTAGTAGTAGTAGTTAGTAGTAGTAGTAGTAGTAGTTAGTAGTTAGTAGTAGTAGTAGTAGTAGTAGTAGTTAGTAGTTAGTAGTAGTAGTAGTAGTAGTTAGTAGTAGTAGTAGTAGTAGTTAGTAGTAGTAGTAGTAGTAGTAGTAGTAGTAGTTAGTAGTAGTAGTAGTTAGTAATAGTAGTAGTTAGTAGTAGTTAGTAGTAGTCGTTGTAGTAATAGCGGTTAGTAGTAGTAGTAGTAGTAGTTAGTAATAGTAGTAGTTAGTAGTTAGTAGTAGTAGTTAGTAGTAGTAGTAATAGTTGTTGTAGTAGTAGTGGTAGTTGCAGTAGTAGTAGTAGTATTAGTTGTTAGAAGTAGTAGTAGTAGTAGTAGTAGTAGTAGTAGTACAACTTTAGTAAACGATTTCATTTAAACCCCTTATTGTATAAATATACACATTTTAAAATAATTGTCTTTGTTTTGCCCTGAGAAGGGCATGATCTTTCTTCAGATCTCCAGCCCTGACAAGGGCATGATCTTTCTTCAGATCTCCAGCCCTGACAAGGGTATGATCTTTCTTCAGATCTCCAGCCCTGACAAGGGTATGATCTTTCTTCAGATCTCCAGCCCTGACAAGGGTATGATCTTTCTTCAGATCACCAACCCTGACAAGGGTATGATCTTTTTTCAGATCTCCAGCCCTGACAAGGGTATGATCTTTCTTCAGATCTCCAGCCCTGACAAGGGTATGATCTTTTTTCAGATCTCCAGCCCTGACAAGGGTATGATCTTTCTTCAGATCTCCAGCCCTGACAAGGGTATGATCTTTCTTCAGATCTCCAGCCCTGACAAGGGTATGATCTTTCTTCAGATCTCCAACCTGACAAGGGTATGATCTTTCTTCAGATCTCCAGCCCTGACAAGGGTATGATCTTTCTTCAGATCTCCAGCCCTGACAAGGGCATGATCTTTCTTCAGATCTCCAGCCCTGACAAGGGTATGATCTTTCTTCAGATCTCCAACCCTGACAAGGGTATGATCTTTCTTCAGATCTCCAACCTGACAAGGGTATGATCTTTCTTCAGATCTCCAACCCTGACAAGGGTATGATCTTTCTTCAGATCTCCAACCCTGACAAGGGTATGATCTTTCTTCAGATCTCCAGCCCTGGCAAGGGTATGCTCTTTCTTCAGATCTCCAGCCCTGGCAAGGGGTATGATCTTTCTTCAGATCTCCAGCCCTGACAAGGGTATGCTCTTTCTTCAGATCTCCAGCCTTGACAAGGGTATGCTCTTTCTTCAGATCTCCAGCCTTGACAAGGGTATGATCTTTCTTCAGATCTCCAGCCCTGACAAGGGTATGCTCTTTCTTCAGATCTCCAGCCCTGACAAGGGTATGCTCTTTCTTCAGATCTCCAGCCTTGACAAGGGTATGCTCTTTCTTCAGATCTCCAGCCCTGACAAGGGTATGCTCTTTCTTCAGATCTCTAGCCTTGACAAGGGTATGATCTTTCTTCAGATCTCCAGCCTTGACAAGGGTATGATCTTTCTTCAGATCTCCAGCCTTGACAAGGGTATGATCTTTCTTCAGATCTCCAGCCTTGACAAGGGTATGATCTTTCTTCAGATCTCCAGCCTTGACAAGGGTATGATCTTTCTTCAGATCTCCAGCCTTGACAAGGGTATGATCTTTCTTCAGATCTCCAGCCTTGACAAGGGTATGATCTTTCTTCAGATCTCCAGCCCTGACAAGGGTATGCTCTTTCTTCAGATCTCCAGCCTTGACAAGGGTATGATCTTTCTTCAGATCTCCAGCCTTGACAAGGGTATGATCTTTCTTCAGATCTCCAGCCTTGACAAGGGTATGCTCTTTCTTCAGATCTCCAGCCTTGACAAGGGTATGCTCTTTCTTCAGATCTCCAGCCTTGACAAGGGTATGATCTTTCTTCAGATCTCCAGCCTTGACAAGGGTATGATCTTTCTTCAGATCTCCAACTTGACAAGGGTATGCTCTTTCTTCAGATCTCCAGCCTTGACAAGGGTATGCTCTTTCTTCAGATCTCCAGCCTTGACAAGGGTATGATCTTTCTTCAGATCTCCAGCCTTGACAAGGGTATGATCTTTCTTCAGATCTCCAGCCTTGACAAGGGTATGATCTTTCTTCAGATCTCCAGCCTTGACAAGGGTATGATCTTTCTTCAGATCTCCAACTTGACAAGGGTATGCTCTTTCTTCAGATCTCCAGCCCTGACAAGGGTATGCTCTTTCTTCAGATCTCCAGCCCTGACAAGGGTATGCTCTTTCTTCAGATCTCCAGCCTTGACAAGGGTATGCTCTTTCTTCAGATCTCCAGCCTTGACAAGGGTATGATCTTTCTTCAGATCTCCAGCCCTGACAAGGGTATGATCTTTCTTCAGATCTCCAGCCTTGACAAGGGTATGCTCTTTCTTCAGATCTCCAGCCTTGACAAGGGTATGATCTTTCTTCAGATCTCCAACCTTGACAAGGGTATGAAGGTGTCATTGACATTCTTGGTCGTACTCGAACTCGGAGTCGCTGAGGTAGGGTGGCTGGTTATGTTCTCCTTTAAGTTCAATCCAGCAAGAGGTCAATGACTGGGAGCCATGACACAAGCGGTCTCACTTCTCCTAGAGTGGCAAGAAGCTCATGGGCCAAATCCTTTGGTCTGGGGGCCTCGGTAGCCTAGTTGGAAAAGCCATATATATATGGCTATATATATATAATGTCACTCATTTCAGTTAATATTTTTCTAAAGCTGACATTAGTACTTTCACGCCAGTTAAGCTAATGTGAGGACCAGAACTTTGCATTTCTCTCAGAACGGATACAAAAGGAAGTGAAGAAAGGAAGAAAGAAAGAAAGGAAGGAAGGAAGAAAGAAAGAAAGAAAGAAAGATAGAAAGGAAGAAAGAAAGTTAATCTTACGGCTGTTGTTGATCTCATCCAATCACATCAAATAAACAAATGTCAGTTAACCTCATATCAAATACACTTTTATTACTCATTGTGCTCTCTATTTTTCTAAGTATGAAAAGAAAATGGAGATGGATAGGACACACACACCAAGAAAACGAAATGCCGGAGCATAGTAAGGAGCACTGAAATAATAATTAAAAAAACAAACTGGTGTGTTTGTCACGAATACTTTAGTTCATTGTCTATTTTGTATTTTTCTCTGGAAGATCAAAATTCACATACTTCTTATACATTCAAAGTGGGGGGGGGGGGGGGGGGGGTCTCGATAGCCTGGTTGGGAAAACCACCCGACAGGACTACGACGTTCAGACAACCTGTGTTCGATTCCCGCTGGGAGCAGTGTGAATTGTACTCGGAAAAATAATACCCCCGTGGTCGACCCAGCCGCTGGCAGAAATGCGTTCCAGGGTAGTACTCTGGGAAGGGTGAGAAATACCGCAGTGTGAGGTTCGATGCTTGAAGCGACACTATCCAGAAGTCTTTCAACACTTTTGGATAGGCGGCCGAGCACATATGGATGAAAGCTGGCGTGATAAAACACCGATTCAAGTCTCGTACTTGACCTTGACATTCAATGTGATCTCAAAATGTAAAAAAAACTATCGTTGATAAAAAAAAAACTGAATCCCCAGGAAACTCTGAGATTTGTCGACCTTTGATCATTTTATCATGAGCATCAACTACTATTGGTCGTTTCAAAATATTTGAAGGTGTTTAAAATTCCATATCTCTGCAACCAATTGATTGATAATGCTGAAATTTTGCATATGGTCTTGTGATTTTTTGGTCCCAAGAAGTACATTCATTTCCTCACCAACAAACGTATAGTTTTAAATATTCTTTATTTGAAGTATACAAATTTAAGGCATTTTGATCAAACCATATATTTGGAGGAATTACCGCTTCATATGAGTGAGCACCCACGGACTTGTCATCTTGAACGTAATGCGCGCCAATTTCCCTGTTTTAAGCACTAAAAAACACATAAAACGCGTCATAGTTATAATTTTATATCCGGTGCATCCCATTTCCTGTCGTTTTGTTGTGATTTATGTGCAACGGCGTATCCTAATTATTGGGTAATTTCGTTAAATTTGTGATCTGTTAGTCAATGGGTATAAAAGTAAAGTTCCTTACATTGCAATCAGTGGCAATAAAGGTGTATAAATATTTTTGCATAGAAGCTAAGCGTGGAAAACTGTATCGAAGCATCTCAAAGCCAGAAAAGAGAACTATTCACGCATTGGGTATAAGCAAACGCTTTTCAAACAAGTGCTTAAAGCTAACGAGTGTCCAGTTCAATCAAGACTAGGACGCTAGGAAGAAAGAAAGTAGTAGATAGTTTTGACAAGGAAGTGATTAGAAGAGCAATTTGTAAAATGTTCGATTCCAAAGAAACTGTGACTTTAAGAAAACTGAAAATTCGACTGAGAGCAGAAAATGACATTGTTGTGTCGAAAACAACATTATGGAGAACTGTTAGAAGCATCGGTTTTACGTTTAGAAAGTACGATAGTGGTAGAAATGTCATCTGCGAGAAGCCGCACTTAGTTTCTATGAGGAGTAAATATTTACGTGAAGTACGGGAAATGCGTAACCAAGGTTATGATATTGTATTTCTAGATGAATCTTGGATAAATTCTCACCACACAAGTGCAAAGGAATGGCAGTTATCAGATGGAAGTATTAAAAGATGTGTACCCACTGGAAAAGGACAGCGTATTATAATGGCACATGCAGGCAGCCGAAAAGAAGGGTTGGTGAAAAATGCAGAACTTATATTCACTCTAATTATACTGACAACATGGACTATCACACCGAGATGAATGGCCATATATTTAGAGAGTGGATTGAAAATACTCTTCTTCCATTCTAGACAGACCATCCTGTCTGGTAATGGACAACGCGTCGTACCACAACGCTGTGGCAGAAGAAGACAAAATTCCTACATCTACCAGTACAAAAGATGTTATAAAGATTTGGCTAAGAAAGGAAGGAATTCCATTTAACGAGGGATTTGAAACCTGAATTACTGTCACTTGTTAAGAAATCGCAAAAGACCAAAGTATTCCAAATAGACAAAATCATTCAACAGCATGGTCATACGTGCTTGAGACTGCCCCTTATCATCCACAATTAAACCCCATTGAACTCGTTTGGGCAAAAATTAAAGGGCAGGTGGCAGCTGAGAATACAAGTTTTAAACTATGCGATATAAAAGGACTGACATATGCTGCTCTATCACAGATTGACAAAGATTTTGGTGCAAATGTGAAGATCATGTCTTAAAAGAAGAAAATGACTATTGGAAAAAAGATGGACTATCGTTCGTTCAGCCCAGATTAGTAATCAATATGTTAGACTCCTCTGATTCAGAATAAATGAAATAATAATGGACGTTTTTATATGTCCGCATGATCAATCTTTAGCTAAAGTTGATAACGTTTTGAAAATGTAAAGATTCTTGATATGTGTACTGCAGGCATGCAAAGAAACTAAATCACTTTCATATGTCTTGTTTACGTAAAATAATGAAAGTCACATGGAAAGACATAAAACGAACAATGTAGCTCTTTACAGTGAAGAGGATCCGTGCTTACATCGGACTCTTTAGTCACATGCGTACCCATAAACAATAACTTTGCTTGATATGTCATGCTCGTTATCGCTCGCAACGGATAATTAATTTTTTAAAATGTATTCTTTGTTGTATATTGTTTAAAAAAAAAAAAAAAAGTAAAGTACCCCCCGTCACGCCAAGTGGCGTATAGGGAAATATGGTGTTAGTGACCCTATATTTTACAGACCTTCAGCACATGATTTTTGGGGTAATGTGGTCGGTATTACGCCCGTGCTGCTATATTGTTTAAATAGTTTTCATTAATGGAACTGTTTATACGCTGATTTGTTTTAGACCGTCTGTAAAGGCTATAACATTGACATTCTCATAGTATTTAAAGAAAGTAAACAATAGAAAGTAAACAGTTAATAAACGCCTCCAACTTTCAAGTTGTGTAGAGACGCCTATGTCGAGAAGCTGATTTCCATTAATGTACGGTAAATTATTTTCGCCAGGAGCAAAAAGATCCGTAAATTCACTGAGATCAAAGGAAAGTGCTGCTTCATGATGAAGCATACTTCCTACATCATTAAATTTTGTGAAATCGGTGGGACCTTGGAAAAACAAGGCCAGATGCAAAAATTCAAGTTTGTAAGTGCAGGGAAAGAGGAGATATTTCATGTTAATCGTGAACATTTAGATTTGAAACGACCAATAAATCACCATTCGCTGATAAATATATTTTCTTGAACTAAAAAACTACATTTTGTGTGTGATATCACCTATTATAACAACTTCCGTAAAAAGATCATTTTAAGCATGGCTAGAATGTTCTATGTTCAGAACATCTTCATTCATAAACGCTGCAAAATTGTCAAAATTAGAACTAAAATTCTACTTTAACCTAAAAACACAAATCTATGTTTAACAAACTTACCTAAAAAGACGAAACATAGAAAACTGACAAACTGATAAGGGTACAAAATAGCCATGATGTCCCGGCACAAGTTGCCAGTCAACTAATGAATACGTTCTTCATTCTAATATTATCAACGTCTCCCGGTTATTATGATCCCCAGAAATCATCCACCAACATTCCAGGCCGCATTGATGGCTGATGTTCTCCTACAATCGGTTTATTCCCGGCCGACAAGAATAGGCAAACCCGATTACTAATCGTCCTTCCTGAGCATTCCAGCGGCCTGCTCCTTATGTGGACTTATGACGCTGGTAGAGTCTGATGGCTGTTTCTGAAAAGTGCGTTTCACTGTCTTTCTGCTCTTGAAGCTAAGGTGTTTTATTGTTTGTTTGTTGTTAGGATCATCATCACCGCACATGACGCCATCAAGAAGCCACGGATTAATTTTTCTTATAATCACCACCCTTCTGCACCCGGGTCCTTTCTGTACCCAGGTCCTTTCTGTACCCGGGTCCTTTCTGTACCCGTGTCCTTTCTGTACCCGGGTCCTTTCTGTACCCGTGTCCTTTCTGTACCCGGGTCCTTTCTGTACCCGTGTCCTTTCTGTACCCGTGTCCTTTCTGTACCCGTGTCCTTTCTGTACCCGGGTCCTTTCTGTACCCGTGTCCTTTCTGTACCCGGGTCCTTTCTGTACCCGTGTCCTTTCTGTACCCGGGTCCTTTCTGTACCCGTGTCCTTTCTGTACCCGTGTCCTTTCTGTACCCGTGTCCTTTCTGTACCCGTGTCCTTTCTGTACCCGGGTCCTTTCTGTACCCGTGTCCTTTCTGTACCCGTGTCCTTTCTGTACCCGGGTCCTTTCTGTACCCGTGTCCTTTCTGTACCCGGGTCCTTTCTGTCCCGAGGCCGACTCTGTACCCGGGTCCTTTCTGTACCCAGGTCCTTTCTGTACCCGTGTCCTTTCTGTACCCGTGTCCTTTCTGTACCCGTGTCCTTTCTGTACCCGGGTCCTTTCTGTACCCGGGTCCTTTCTGTACCCGTGTCCTTTCTGTACCCGTGTCCTTTCTGTACCCGTGTCCTTTCTGTACCCGGGTCCTTTCTGTACCCGTGTCCTTTCTGTACCCGGGTCCTTTCTGTCCCGAGGCCGACTCTGTACCCGTGTCCTTTCTGTACCCGTGTCCTTTCTGTACCCGGGTCCTTTCTGTACCCGTGTCCTTTCTGTACCCGTGTCCTTTCTGTACCCGTGTCTTTCTGTACCCGGGTCCTTTCTGTACCCGGGTCCTTTCTGTACCCGTGTCCTTTCTGTACCCGGGTCCTTTCTGTCCCGAGGCCGACTCTGTACCCGTGTCCTTTCTGTACCCGTGTCCTTTCTGTACCCGGGTCCTTTCTGTACCCGTGTCCTTTCTGTACCCGTGTCCTTTCTGTACCCGGGTCCTTTCTGTACCAGGGTCCTTTCTGTACCCGTGTCCTTTCTGTACCCGGGTCCTTTCTGTACCCGGGTCCTTTCTGTACCGTGTCCTTTCTGTACCCGGGTCCTTTCTGTACCCGTGTCCTTTCTGTACCCGTGTCCTTTCTGTACCCGGGTCCTTTCTGTACCCGTGTCCTTTCTGTACCCGGGTCCTTTCTGTACCCGTGTCCTTTCTGTACCCGTGTCCTTTCTGTACCCGGGTCCTTTCTGTACCCGTGTCCTTTCTGTACCCGGGTCCTTTCTGTACCCGTGTCCTTTCTGTACCCGTGTCCTTTCTGTACCCGTGTCCTTTCTGTACCCGGGTCCTTTCTGTACCCGTGTCCTTTCTGTACCCGGGTCCTTTCTGTACCCGGGTCCTTTCTGTACCCGTGTCCTTTCTGTACCGGGTCCTTTCTGTACCCGGGTCCTTTCTGTACCCGGGTCCTTTCTGTACCCGTGTCCTTTCTGTACCCGTGTCCTTTCTGTACCCGTGTCCTTTCTGTACCCGGGTCCTTTCTGTACCCGGGTCCTTTCTGTATCCGTGTCCTTTTTGTACCCGTGTCCTTTCTGTACCCGGTTCCTTTCTGTACCCGTGTCCTTTCTGTACCCGGGTCCTTTCTGTACCCGGGTCCTTTCTGTACCCGTGTCCTTTCTGTACCCGGGTCCTTTCTGTACCCGTGTCCTTTCTGTACCCGTGTCCTTTCTGTCCCGAGGCCGACTATGTACCTCTAGACTACCTAGCCCCTCCCCCTTTTTCAACTCCCTGTGGAGTATAGGTCTTCAACAAACACTTTCAACTCCCTGTGGAGTATAGTTCTTCAACAACCACTTTCAACCCCTGTGGAGTATAAGTCTTCAACAAACACTTTCAACTCCCTGTGGAGTATAAGTCTTCAACAAACACTTTCAACTCCCTGTGGAGTATAAGTCTTCAACAAACACTTTCAACTCCCTGTGGAGTATAAGTCTTCAACAAACACTTTCAACTCCCTGTGGAGTATAGGTCTTCAACAAACACTTTCAACTCCCTGTGGAGTATAGGTCTTCAACAAACACTTTCAACTCACTGTGGAGTATAGGTC
Organism: Megaustenia siamemsis; assembly: GCA_032433765.1. NCBI lineage: Eukaryota > Metazoa > Mollusca > Gastropoda > Stylommatophora > Ariophantidae > Megaustenia > Megaustenia siamemsis. The sequence continues at coordinate 85,669,123 of JAVIAB010000106.1, read as the reverse complement.
TTCAACAAACACTTTCAACTCACTGTGGAGTATAGGTCTTCAACACACTTTCAACTCACTGTGGAGTATAGGTCTTCAACAAACACTTTCAACTCACTGTGGAGTATAGGTCTTCAACAAACACTTTCAACTCACTGTGGAGTATAGGTCTTCAACAAACACTTTCAACTCACTGTGGAGTATAGGTCTTCAACAAACACTTTCAACTCCCTGTGGAGTATAGGTCTTCAACAAACACTTTCAACTCACTGTGGAGTATAGGTCTTCAACAAACACTTTCAACTCACTGTGGAGTATAAGTCTTCAACAAACACTTTCAACTCACTGTGGAGTATAGGTCTTCTACAAACACTTTCAACTCACTGTGGAGTATAAGTCTTCAACAAACACTTTCAACTCCCTGTGGAGTATAGGTCTTCAACAAACACTTTCAACTCACTGTGGAGTATAGGTCTTCAACAAACACTTTCAACTCACTGTGGAGTATAGGTCTTCAACAAACACTTTCAACTCCCTGTGGAGTATAGGTCTTCAACAAACACTTTCAACTCACTGTGGAGTATAGGTCTTCAACAAACACTTTCAACTCACTGTGGAGTATAGGTCTTCAACAAACACTTTCAGCTCACTGTGGAGTATAGGTCTTCAACAAACACTTTCAGCTCACTGTGAAGTATAGGTCTTCAACAAACACTTTCAACTCACTGTGGAGTATAGATCTTCAACAAACACTTTCAACTCACTGTGGAGTATAGGTCTTCAACAAACACTTTCAACTCACTGTGGAGTATAGGTCTTCAACAAACACTTTCAACTCCCTGTGGAGTATAGGTCTTCAACAAACACTTTCAACTCACTGTGGAGTATAGGTCTTCAACAAACACTTTCAACTCACTGTGGAGTATAGGTCTTCAACAAACACTTTCAACTCACTGTGGAGTATAGGTCTTCAACAAACACTTTCAACTCACTGTGGAGTATAGGTCTTCAACAAACACTTTCAGCTCCCTGTGGAGTATAGGTCTTCAACAAACACTTTCAACTCACTGTGGAGTATAGGTCTTCAACAAACACTTTCAACTCACTGTGGAGTATAGGTCTTCAACAAACACTTTCAACTCACTGTGGAGTATAGGTCGTCAACAAACACTTTCAACTCACTGTGGAGTATAGGTCTTCAACAAACACTTTCAGCTCACTGTGGAGTATAGGTCGTCAACAAACACTTTCAGCTCACTGTGGAGTATAGGTCTTCAACAAACACTTTCAGCTCACTGTGGAGTATAGGTCGTCAACAAACACTTTCAACTCACTGTGGAGTATAGGTCGTCAACAAACACTTTCAACTCACTGTGGAGTATAGGTCTTCAACAAACACTTTCAACTCACTGTGGAGTATAGGTCTTCAACAAACACTTTCAACTCACTGTGGAGTATAGGTCTTCAACAAACACTTTCAACTCACTGTGGAGTATAGGTCGTCAACAAACACTTTCAACTCCCTGTGGAGTATAGGTCTTCAACAAACACTTTCCAAGTCGTTCTGTTTCTGGCCACTCTTTTAACATCATTCATTGTCTTCCCCATCATCCTCATCTCTGCTTCCATTTGTCATCTCCAAGAATAATTTGGTCTTGCTATTTGCCTTTTCCCCTGGGGATTCCAAAAAAGGGCCTGTTGTGTAATACTCTCAGTTAGCTTTCGCAGTGTGTGTCCTATCCAGCGCCATCGTCTTCGCTGTATCTCTTTATCCACTGGTATTTGACTGTTACATTTCCATAATTCTATGTTAGTGATTTTGTCCTGCCATTTCCATCCTTTTATTCTACGCAAGCATCCATTAATGAAGTATATTCGTATATTCGTCATTGTCATTTTTTTTTCTCCATGTTTACCAGCCATACACTAGGACTGACTTAACATTGCAGTTGAATATTTATATTTGTATATTTAATCTCATTTCTTTAGACTTCCATATGTTTCCCAGTGCAACGAATGTCCCTGTTGCTTTGATAACCTTATTTTGGTACCATTCTCTGTTTCTCCTTCTTTATCTATATTACTGCCCAGATATATGTAAGATTGTACTTCTAATAGAGCTATTTCTCCAATTGTTACTTGGGTATTGCCAACTGTATTAATTCTCATAATTTTGGTCATCTCTATTTTAAGTCCCAGGTGTTGTGATCTCTCATCAAGTATGCTCATTTTGTCTTGCATCTGTTGATTATTATGTTACAGGAGAGCTATATCATTAATAGAAGGTCTTAGAAAGTCTAAGTCATTAATATGCTTGGTCAGTGACCACTGGATTCCATTTCTATTGTTCTGGGTTATTTTCATAATCCAATCTATGGCCAGTAGAAAGAGAAATGGAGACAGAAGGCATCCCTGCTTTACTCATGTTCTTCTTATTTCAAATGCTTCTGTAAGCTGTCCTTTATGCACCACACTACACTTCATTCCTTCATACATTGTACTTATCAGGTTAATAAACTTTACGGGGATTTCGTAATGACTTCAAACATATTAGTCCATTAAAAACCTGCCAACGTTGGTCCTATGTGATAAACCCTTGGAAATGTTAGTTGAGTGTCGTTATCATTTTGATATCAACCATTTCGGCTTCACCTCATGTTTCTGTTTGTGTACGTCAACTATAGTCAAGTTCTGATGGACTGAATTTTGCTCGAATTTCAATTTTTGATATTTTTCACATCGGCAGTCGTGGACTTAGGTGTCCCCGCAGTAGACAGGTCTTCACTTCAGAGGTACTCTCCTATTTTGTATCATCGAGAGTTTTGACATTTTTGAGTAGATTTTCATTTTGTCCATGCAGCTGTCATTGTTGGTCTACACTTTCAACTGTGAAGCGTCAGGAGATCTTTAAAAGGAACCGCGATAGCTCACTGGTTATTGAACTTCACTACAAAGAACAAGAAGTCGAGTTCGATCCCAACCGACGGCTTCCGGGTTCACCCAGCCTTAAATGGGTACTGGATTTTTTTCTGGGAAAGTAAAGCGGCACGGGCGTAATACCGACCACATTACCCCAAAAAATCATGTGCCGAAGGTTTGTAAAATTTATGGTCATTACCACCATATTCCAATATGCCACTTGGCGAGACGGGGGCTCTTTACTTTTCATAGATCTTTAACGTGCGGGAGAGCATACGGGACCTCCAGTCCTTTCCGTTATCCGACAGTGCTAGATATCGGAGCTCACTACCCAGAGACCAGCGGATGGTAAAGCCACCAAGAAATCACGGATTCAATAAAAAAAATACCTATATCGCTTCTTGTGGAAATCGAAATATCGCTTCTTGTGGAAATCGAAATATCGCTTCTTGTGGAAATCGAAATATCGCTTCTTGTGGAAATCGAAATATCGCTTCTTGTGGAAATCGAAATATCGCTTCTTGTGGAAATCGAAATATCGCTTCTTGTGGAAATCGAAATATCGCTTCTTGTGGAAATCGAAATATCGCTTCTTGTGGAAATCGAAATATCGCTTCTTGTGGAAATCGAAATATCGCTTCTTGTGGAAATCGAAATATCGCTTCTTGTGGAAATCGAAATATCGCTTCTTGTGGAAATAGAAATATCGCTTCTTGTGGAAATCGAAATTTCGCTTCTTGTGGAAATAGAAATATCGCTTCTTGTGGAAATAGAAATATCGCTTCTTGTGGAAATAGAAATATCGCTTCTTGTGGAAATAGAAATATCGCTTCTTGTGGAAATAGAAATATCGCTTCTTGTGGAAATAGAAATATCGCTTCTTGTGGAAATAGAAATATCGCTTCTTGTGGAAATAGAAATATCGCTTCTTGTGGAAATAGAAATATCGCTTCTTGTGGAAATAGAAATATCGCTTCTTGTGGAAATAGAAATATCGCTTCTTGTGGAAATAGAAATATCGCTTCTTGTGGAAATAGAAATATCGCTTCTTGTGGAAATCGAAATATCGCTTCTTGTGGAAATCGAACCCTGACCTTTTTATCCAGAAGCCGATATCTTATCTCTCAACCACACATCCCCCCTTCCCCCCCCCCCCTCCCCCACTTCCCACTTAAATCTATTCATAATTTCTGTATGTTAGACCTCGTAGATTTAAAAAGAAAATATTTTGTCAACAGTTTTCTGTCATCTAAATATTATTGATCTATCTTTATGTTGCGGTCATCGCATACATTTGTTTCGTTTCATTGATTCTGGTTTGCTCTGCTCTTCGTTGAGAACGTTTCACAGAAGACGCCAGGTCAACAGTTTCTGCAATTATACGACCTTAGGTATCACATTAATCTATAAATATGGCTGCTGTAGTGGCTGGTGCATGCCCATTATTATTGTGATCACTGAAATTATTGCCATCATTGAGATTATTGGGATCATTGAGGTTATTGTGATATTGAGATTATTGTGATCATTGAGATTATTGTGATTATTGTGATTATTGTGATATTGAGATTGTGATTATTGCGATTATTGAGATTATTGTGATTATTGTGATTATTGAGATCAATGAGAATTGTGATATTGAGATTATTGTGATTATTGATATTATTGTGATCATTGAGCTTATTGAGATTATTGTGATATTGAGATTATTGTGATCATTGAGCTTATTGAGATTATTGTGATCATTGAGATTACTGTGAAATTGAGATTATTGTGATCACTAAGATTATTGTGATCATTGAGATTATTGTGATTATTGTGACTATTGAGACTATTGTGATATTGAGAATATTTTGATCACTAAGATTATTGTGATCATTGAGATTATTGTGATCATTGAGATTATTGTGATCATTAAAATTATTGTGATCATTGAGATTATTGTGATCATTGAGATTGTTGTGATCACTAAGATTATTGTGATCACTGAGATTATTGTGATATTGAGATTACTGAGATCACTGAGATTATTGTGATCATTGACATTATTGTGATTATTGAGATCACTGAGATTATTGTGATCACTGAGATTACTGAGATCACTGAGATTTTAGTGATTATTGTGATCACTATGATTATAGTGATTATTGTGATCACTGACATTTTTGTGATCACTGTGATTATAGTGATTATAGTGATTATTGTGATCACTGACATTATTGTGATCATTGTGATCACTGAGATTATTCTGATCATTGTGATGACTGAGATTATTGTGATCATTGTGATCATTGAGATTATTGTAATCATTGAGATTATTGTGATCATTGTGATCATTGAGATTATTGTAATCATTGAGATTATTGTGATCATTGTGATCATTGAGATTATTGTGATCATTGTGATCATTGAGATTATTGTGATCATTGTGATTACTTAGATTATTGTGATTATTGTGATCACTGAGACTATTGTGATCATTGAGATTATTGTGATCATTGTAATCATTGAGATTATTGTGATTATTGAGATTATTGTGATTATTGTGATAATTGTGATCATTGAGATTATTGTGATCATTGTGATCATTGAGATTATTGTGATTATTGTGATCATTGTGATCATTGAGATTATTGTGATCATTGTGATTATTGTGATCATTGTGATCACTTAGATTAATGTGATTATTATGATCACTGAAACTATTATGATCATTGAGATTATTGTGATCCATGAGATTATTGTGATCAATGAGATTATTGTGATCATTGTGATAACTGAGATTATTGTAGTTATTGTAATTATTGTGATCACTGAGATTATTGTAATCATTGTGATCAATGAGATTATTGTGATCATTGTGATCACTGAGATTATTGTGATCATTGTGATCACTGAGATTATTGTGATCATTGTGATCACTCAGATTATTGTGATCATTGTGATCACTGAGATTATTGTAATTATTGTGATCACTGAGATTATTGTAATCATTGTGATCACTGAGATTATTGTGATCATTGTGATCATTGAGATTATTGTGATCATTGTGATCACTGAGATTATTGTAATCATTGTGATCACTGAGATTATTGTAATCATTGTGATCACTGAGATTATTGTGATCAATGAGATTATTGTGATCATTGTGATCACTGAGATTATTGTGATCATTGTGATCACTGAGATTATTGTGATTATTGTCATCACTGAGAGTAGTCTCATTTCGGCAATTTTCTAGCAACGCCATTATGTATAACGCCAACGTTTGTAACGACAATGTTTGTAACGCCATTGTTTGTAACGACAATGTTTGTAACGACAATGTTTGTAACAATAATGTTTGTAACGCCAATGTGTATAACGCCAATGTTTGTAACGATAATGTTTATAACGCCAATGTATATAACGCCAATGTTTGTAACGATAATGTTTATAACGCCAATGTGTATAACGCCAATGTTTGTAACGATAATGTTTATAACGCCAATGTGTATAACGCCAATGTTTGTAACGACAATGTTTGTAACGATAATGTTTATAACGCCAATGTGTATAACGCCAATGTATATAACGCCAATGTTTGGTAACGACAATGTTTGTAACGATAATGTTTATAACGCCAATGTGTATAACGCCAATGTGTATAACGCCAATGTGTATAACGTCAATGTTTGGTAACGACAATGTTTGTAACGATAATGTTTGTAACGATAATGTTTATAACGCCAATGTGTATAACGCCAATGTTTGTAACGATAATGTTTATAACGCCAATGTGTATAACGCCAATGTGTATAACGCCAAAGTTTGTAACGATAATGTTTTATAACGCCAATGTGTATAACGCCAATGTTTGTAACGATAATGTTTATAACGCCAATGTGTATAACGCCAATGTTTGTAACGATAATGTTTGTAACGCCAATGTTTATAACGCCAATGTTTGTAACGATAATGTGTATAACGCCAATGTGTATAACGCCAATGTTTGTAACGATAATGTTTATAACGCCAATGTGTATAACGCCAATGTTTGTAGCGACAATGTTTGAAACGACAATGTTTGTAACGCCGCTGTTTGTAACGACATTATATGTGACGCCAATTTTTGTAACGCCAATGTTTATAACGACATTGTTTGTAGCGACAATGTTTGTAACGACAATGTTTGTAACGACAATGTTTGTAACGCCATTATATATGACGCCAATGTTTATAACGCCAATGTTTGTAACGACAATATATGTGACGCCAATGTTTGTAACGACAATGTTTGTAACGACAATGTTTGTAACAATAATGTTTGTAACGCCAATGTGTATAACGCCAATGTTTGTAACGATAATGTTTATAACGCCAATGTGTATAACGCCAATGTTTGTAACGACAATGTTTGTAACGATAATGTTTATAACGCCAATGTGTATAACGCCAATGTATATAACGCCAATGTTTGGTAACGACAATGTTTGTAACGATAATGTTTATAACGCCAATGTGTATAACTCCAATGTTTGTAACGATAATGTTTATAACGCCAATGTGTATAACGCCAATGTTTGTAACGCCATGTTTGTAACGACAATGTTTGTAACGACAATGTTTGTAACAATAATGTTTGTAACGCCAATGTGTATAACGCCAATGTTTGTAACGATAATGTTTATAACGCCAATGTATATAACGCCAATGTTTGTAACGATAATGTTTATAACGCCAATGTGTATAACGCCAATGTTTGTAACGATAATGTTTATAACGCCAATGTGTATAACGCCAATGTTTGTAACGACAATGTTTGTAACGATAATGTTTATAACGCCAATGTGTATAACGCCAATGTATATAACGCCAATGTTTGGTAACGACAATGTTTGTAACGATAATGTTTATAACGCCAATGTGTATAACGCCAATGTGTATAACGCCAATGTGTATAACGTCAATGTTTGGTAACGACAATGTTTGTAACGATAATGTTTGTAACGATAATGTTTATAACGCCAATGTGTATAACGCCAATGTTTGTAACGATAATGTTTATAACGCCAATGTGTATAACGCCAATGTGTATAACGCCAAAGTTTGTAACGATAATGTTTATAACGCCAATGTGTATAACGCCAATGTTTGTAACGATAATGTTTATAACGCCAATGTGTATAACGCCAATGTTTGTAACGATAATGTTTGTAACGCCAATGTTTATAACGCCAATGTTGTAACGATAATGTGTATAACGCCAATGTGTATAACGCCAATGTTTGTAACGATAATGTTTATAACGCCAATGTGTATAACGCCAATGTTTGTAGCGACAATGTTTGAAACGACAATGTTTGTAACGCCGCTGTTTGTAACGACATTATATGTGACGCCAATTTTTGTAACGCCAATGTTTATAACGACATTGTTTGTAGCGACAATGTTTGTAACGACAATGTTTGTAACGACAATGTTTGTAACGCCATTATATATGACGCCAATGTTTATAACGCCAATGTTTGTAACGACAATATATGTGACGCCAATGTTTGTAACGACAATGTTTGTAACGACAATGTTTGTAACAATAATGTTTGTAACGCCAATGTGTATAACGCCAATGTTTGTAACGATAATGTTTATAACGCCAATGTGTATAACGCCAATGTTTGTAACGACAATGTTTGTAACGATAATGTTTATAACGCCAATGTGTATAACGCCAATGTATATAACGCCAATGTTTGGTAACGACAATGTTTGTAACGATAATGTTTATAACGCCAATGTGTATAACTCCAATGTTTGTAACGATAATGTTTATAACGCCAATGTGTATAACGCCAATGTTTGTAACGACAATGTTTGTAACGATAATGTTTATAACGCCAATGTGTATAACGCCAATGTGTATAACGCCAATGTTTGGTAACGACAATGTTTGTAACGATAATGTTTATAACGCCAATGTGTATAACGTCAATGTTTGTAACGATAATGTTTATAACGCCAATGTGTATAACGCCAATGTGTATAACGCCAATGTTTGTAACGATAATGTTTATAACGCCAATGTGTATAACGCCAATGTTTGTAACGATAATGTTTATAACGCCAATGTGTATAACGCCAATGTTTGTAAGGATAATGTTTATAACGCCAATGTTTATAACGCCAATGTTTGTAACGATAATGTGTATAACGCCAATGTGTATAACGCCAATGTTTGTAACGATAATGTTTATAACGCCAATGTGTATAACGCCAATGTTTGTAGCGACAATGTTTGAAACGACAATGTTTGTAACGCCGCTGTTTGTAACGACATTATATGTGACGCCAATTTTGTAACGCCAATGTTTATAACGACATTGTTTGTAGCGACAATGTTTGTAACGACAATGTTTGTAACGACAATGTTTGTAACGACATTATATATGACGCCAATGTTTGTAACGCCAATGTTTGTAACGACAATATATGTGACGCCAATGTTTGTAACGACAATTTTTGTAACTACAATGTTTATAACGCCAATGTGTATAACGCCAATGTTTGTAACGACAATGTTTGTTACGATAATGTTTATAACGCCAATGTGTATAACGCCAATGTGTATGACGCCAATGTTTGGTAACGACAATGTTTGTAACGATAATGTTTATAACGCCAATGTGTATAACGCCAATGTGTATAACGCCAATGTGTATAACGTCAATGTTTGGTAACGATAATGTTTGTAACGATAATGTTTGTAACGATAATGTTTATAACGCCAATGTGTATAACGCCAATGTTTGTAACGATAATGTTTATAACGCCAATGTGTATAACGCCAATGTGTATAACGCCAATGTTTGTAACGATAATGTTTATAACGCCAATGTGTATAACGCCAATGTTTGTAACGATAATGTTTATAACGCCAATGTGTATAACGCCAATGTTTGTAACGATAATGTTTGTAACGCCAATGTTTATAACGCCAATGTTTGTAACGAAAATGTGTATAACGCCAATGTGTATAACGCCAATGTTTGTAACGATAATGTTTATAACGCCAATGTGTATAACGCCAATGTTTGTAGCGACAATGTTTGAAACGACAATGTTTGTAACGCCGCTGTTTGTAACGACATTATATGTGACGCCAATTTTTGTAACGCCAATGTTTATAACGACATTGTTTGTAGCGACAATGTTTGTAACCACAATGTTTGTAACGACAATGTTTGTAACGCCATTATATATGACGCCAATGTTTGTAACGCCAATGTTTGTAACGACAATATATGTGACGCCAATGTTTGTAACGACAATGTTTGTAACGACAATGTTTGTAACAATAATGTTTGTAACGCCAATGTGTATAACGCCAATGTATATAACGCCAATGTTTGTAACGATAATGTTTATAACGCCAATGTGTATAACGCCAATGTTTGTAACGATAATGTTATAACGCCAATGTGTATAACGCCAATGTTTGTAACGACAATGTTTGTAACGATAATGTTTATAACGCCAATGTGTATAACGCCAATGTGTATAACGCCAATGTTTTGTAACGACAATGTTTGTAACGATAATGTTTATAACGCCAATGTGTATAACGCCAATGTGTATAACGCCAATGTGTATAACGCCAATGTTTGGTAACGACAATGTTTGTAACGATAATGTTTGTAACGATAATGTTTATAACGCCAATGTGTATAACGCCAATGTTTGTAACGATAATGTTTATAACGCCAATGTGTATAACGCCAATGTGTATAACGCCAATGTTTGTAACGATAATGTTTATAACGCCAATGTGTATAACGCCAATGTTTGTAACGATAATGTTTATAACGCCAATGTGTATAACGCCAATGTTTGTAACGATAATGTTTATAACGCCAATGTTTATAACGCCAATGTTTGTAACGATAATGTGTATAACGCCAATGTGTATAACGCCAATGTTTGTAACGATAATGTTTATAACGCCAATGTGTATAACGCCAATGTTTGTAGCGACAATGTTTGAAACGACAATGTTTGTAACGCCGCTGTTTGTAACGACATTATATGTGACGCCAATTTTTGTAACGCCAATGTTTATAACGACATTGTTTGTAGCGATAATGTTGTAACGACAATGTTTGTAACGACAATGTTTGTAACGACATTATATATGACGCCAATGTTTGTAACGCCAATGTTTGTAACGACAATATATGTGACGCCAATGTTTGTAACGACAATTTTTGTAACTACAATGTTTGTAACGACAATATATGTGACGCCAATGTTTGTAACGCCAATGTTTGTAACGCCAATGTTTGTAACGACAATATTTGTAACGCCAATCTTTGTAACAACAATGTTTATAACGCCAATGTTTGTAACGCCATTGTGTATAACGCCAATGTTTGTAACGCCAATGTTTGTAACAACAATGTTTGTAACGCCAATGTGTAACGCCAATGTTTGTAACGACAATGTTTGTAACGACAATATATGTGACGCCAATTATTGTAGCGCCAATGTTTGTAGCGCCAATGTTTGTAACGTCAATATTTGTAACGCCAATCTTTGTAACGACAATCTTTGTAACGACAATGTTTGTAACGTCAATATTTGTAACGCCATTGTTTGTAACGACAATGTTTGTAACGACAGTGTTTGTAACGACAATTTTTGTAACGATATTGTTTGTAACGACAATGTTTGTAACGACAATGTTTGTAACGATTATGTTTGTGACGACAGTGTTTGTAACGACAATGTTTGTAACGACAATCTTTGTAACGACAAAGTTTGTAACGTCAATATTTGTAACGACAATGTTTGTAACGATTATGTTTGTGACGACAGTGTTTGTAACGATTATGTTGTAACGACAGTGTTTGTAACGACAATGTTTGTAACGACAATGTTTGTAACGACAATCTTTGTAACGACAATGTTTGTAACGACAATGTTTGTAACGACAATGTTTGTAACGACAATTTGTAACGATAATGTTTGTAACGACAATGTTTGTAACGACAATCTTTGTAACGACAATGTTTGTAACGATTATGTTTGTAACGACAATGTTTGTAACGACAATCTTTGTAACGACAATGTTTGTAACGACAATGTATGTAACGACAATGTTTGTAACGATAGTGTTTGTAACGACAATGTTTGTAACGACAATGTTTGTAACGACAATGTTTGTAACGACAATGTTTGTAACGATAGTGTTTGTAACGACAATCTTTATAACGACACTGTTTGTAAGGACAATGTTTGTAACGACAATGTATGTAACGACAGTGTATGTAACGACAGTGTATGTAACAACAGTGTATGTAACAATAAACACGGAAAACAACCACTTTGAGTAGCGACCATAAGTCAAAATGATGCAAAAAATAAACTGGGAGGGAGAGGGGAGGAGCGGAAAGGTTTCCCTTGCAGTAGTTTTAAAAAAAACGCCGCTTTTTGCAAGTTACCAGCCTGGGTCATGAACTTAGTGTACGACGTTTCTTCATCAACTTGTGTACGTCAACAAATCGCTGGCTTACATCTTCATCAACTTGTGTACGTCAACAAATCGCTGGCTTACATTTCTTGTTGAAGGGAAAACAATGTATTTGTCGCCTACCTACCACTCACCAGACAAGGTCACGAACCTACCAGATCATCTTCATATACTGAAGAGCTCATATAGTACACAGGATGCTGGTTCCGGTGGCTGTCAAGAGCTACACAAGTGCTCTTCCTGACAAGAACTACCTTCATTGGCCCAGTATGCCGAGCACACAACACTCACTACCCCCTTCTCAAGATTTAATTATCTGACCAGAAAATGTTCATATTTGGTGTGACCTGGACAAACAACAGATCGCATGTCACCAGGATTCTCTGCCAGGCGATTACATTCGGTCACTCCCTAAAACTACAATAATCAGAACTTTATGGAGACATAAGAGATGATCCAGCACAATCATTGCAGGCTGTAGATGCGATCCCTCTAGCCAGCAGACCGTATCAAGTGTGATGATTCACCCAGCATGCACATTTGGCGGGAATTTAATTAGGTGAGATCACGTGATACTCAAAATTGTCTTCCGGTGTAAATCTACTGGTCATCGCGACCGTTCCCAGCATGGCTGTAGTTTGTGCACGTTGATCTAAACATCATTCAAGATGGCTTCGCAAACAGCTCTGTCCGTCGCTCTACTTGCAGCTTTATCAACCAACATCTTGTTGCTGATCATCCTGCTTGTCACATCCTCGAATGTTTCTCTTTACAACAAGTGTCCAAAGACACTTAAACAAGCTTTACTCGATTATTCTTCGGGCTCAGAAAAGGAAGTGGCTGGTTTGATTAACGTTCAGATAACACGAGATAACATGGGGAAAACCAACAAACTCTCAGAAATAACTCAACGCTTACAGATGTCTCCTACCACTGCAGCTGACACTCAGGACTACACAAACGATGACCTGTTATTTCTTCGGTTATTACAAAATCAGCTTCTACTCTCAGAAAGAAGCCCTCAAGAAGATAAGAAAAAAGATAACTTAAAGGATTCATATGGCGGTGAGGGAATAGATGACGTCAACAGGATTCAGTCAATCTGGACTTACGAGAAGCAACCTTTTTATAGTAATGAAAGAGCCCAAGAGAAAGCTCTTCTGTCTAGATCTGTCTTTGGTGACAGAAATCTGGCACAGACCTCACGAACTGGGGACATTACATCGACCACAGAAGCTAACAATGTCAAGGCCAAAGATGATGGTGGTGTACCGGAAGTAAACACCGATTATTTGGCACAAAGTGACCTCCTTGACAACATCTCGCCAATGAACCTTTCACACGTGGAGCCAGATGGTTGGATGGTAGTAGGCAGAGACAGGAGAGAGGCCGTGTCTCCATCTAGTAAGGACTTCCAAGGTAGAGACTGGAAGCACAAGGCGCACGAGGTCTTCTCAAGTCTGACGGACAGCGAGCTGGCGAAGTTTGATTCCGCCGTCTATGATCTGCTCATCCCAGCCTTGATACACATGGAGTCCATGATTATAAGGTGAGTCCGTGACATTGATCATCATTATTAGATGAGTCAGTGGAGTCACAACTTAGTAGGCGAGTCACGAAGTTAATAAACATTAGGTTAGCCACAGTGATATACATATATTATTAGATGAGTCACTGGAGTCACAACTTAGTAGGTGAGTCAAGAAGATAATAAACATTAGGTTAGCCACAGTGATATACATATATTATTAGATGAGTCACTGGAGTCACAACTTAGTAGGTGAGTCACGAAGTTAATAAACATTAGGTTAGCCACAGTGATATACATATATTATTAGATGAGTCACTGGAGTCACAACTTAGTAGGTGAGTCACGAAGTTAATCAACATTAGGTTAGCCACAGTGATATACATATATTATTAGATGAGTCACTGGAGTCACAACTTAGTAGGTGAGTCACGAAGTTAATAAACATTAGGTTAGCCACAGTGATATACATATATTATTAGATGAGTCACTGGAGTCACAACTTAGTAGGTGAGTCAAGAAGATAATAAACATTAGGTTAGCCACAGTGATATACATATATTATTAGATGAGTCACTGGAGTCACAACTTAGTAGGTGAGTCACGAAGTTAATAAACATTAGGTTAGCCACAGTGATATACATATATTATTAGATGAGTCACTGGAGTCACAACTTAGTAGGTGAGTCACGAAGTTAATAAACATTAGGTTAGCCACGGTGATATACATATATTATTAGATGAGTCACTGGAGTCACAACTTAGTAGGTGAGTCAAGAAGATAATAAACATTAGGTTAGCCACGGTGATATACATATATTATTAGATGAGTCACTGGAGTCACAACTTAGTAGGTGAGTCAAGAAGATAATAAACATTAGGTTAGCCACAGTGATATGTATATATATATATATATATATTATGAGATGAGTCATGACTTGAATGGATATTACATAAGTCACTGTAATAATATTTGCTAGAGCAGTCATTGTGACAATAATTATTAGAGCGGTCATTATGACAAGCATTATTAGAGCGGTCATTGTGACAAGAATTATTAGAGCGGTTAATGTGACAATAATTATTAGAGCGGTTATTGTGACAATAATTATTAAAGCAGTCATTGTGACAATAATTATTAGAGCAGTCAATGTGACAATAATTATTAGAGCGGACATTGTGACAAGAATTAATAGAGCGGTCATTGTGACAAGAATTATTAGAGCGGTCATTGTGACAATAATTATTAGAGCGGTCAATCTGACAAGAATTATTAGAGCGGTCATTGTGACAATAATTATTATAGCAGTCAATGTGACAATAATTGCTAGAGCAGTCAACGTGACAATAATTATTAGAGCGGTCATTGTGACAAGAATTATTAGAGCGGTCATTGTGACAAGAATTATTAGAGTAGTCAATGTGACAATAATTATTAGAGCAGTCAATGTGACAATAATTATTAGAGCAGTCAATGTGACAATAATTATTAGAGCAATAAATGTGACAATAATTATTAGAGCGGTCATTGTGACAAGAATTATTAGAGCGGTCATTGTGACAATAATTATTAAGCAGTCAATGTGACAATAATTATTAGAGCGGTCATTGTGACAAGAATTATTAGAGCAGTCAATGTGACAATAATTATTAGAGCAGTCATTGTGACAATAATTATTAGAGCAGTCATTGTGACAATAATTATTAGAGTAGTCATTGTGACAAGAATTATTAGAGCAGTCAATGTGATAATAATTATCAGAGCAGTCATTGTGACAATAATTATCAGAGCAGTCATTGTGACAAGAATTATTAGAGCAGTCATTGTGACAATAATTATTAGAGCAGTCAATGTGACAATAATTATTAGAGCGGTCATTGTGACAAGAATTATTAGAGTAGTCATTGTGACAAGAATTATTAGAGCAGTCAATGTGATAATAATTATCAGAGCAGTCATTGTGACAATAATTATCAGAGCAGTCATTGTGACAAGAATTATTAGAGCAGTCATTGTGACAATAATTATTAGAGCAGTCAATGTGACAATAATTATTAGAGCGGTCATTGTGACAAGAATTATTAGAGCAGTCAATGTGACAATAATTATTAGAGCAGTCATTGTGACAATAATTATTAGAGTAGTCATTGTGACATTAATAATTAGAGCAGTCAGTGTGACAATAATTATTAGAGCTGTCATTATGACAAGAATTATTGGAGCGGTCATTGTGACAAGAATTATTAGAGCGGTCATTGTGACAAGAATTATTAGAGCAGTCAATGTGACAATAATTATTAGAGCGGTCATTGTGACAAGAATTATTAGAGCGGTCATTGTGACAATAATTATTAGAGCAGTCAATGTGACAATAATTGCTAGAGCAGTCAACGTGACAAGAATTATTAGAACGGTCATTGTGACAAGAATTATTAGAGCGGTCAATGTGACAATAATTATTAGAGCAGTCAATGTGACAATAATTATTAGAGAAGTCAATGTGACAATAATTATTAGAGCAATAAGTGTGACAATAATTATTAGAGCGGTCATTGTGACAAGAATTATTAGAGCGGTCATTGTGACAATAATTATTAGAGCGGTCATTGTGATAATAATTATCAGAGCAGTCATTGTGACAATAATTATCAGAGCAGTCATTGTGACAAGAATTATTGGAGCAGTCATTGTGACAATAATTATTAGAGCAGTCAATGTGACAATAATTATTAGAGCGGTCATTGTGACAAGAATCATCACGGCAGTCATTGTGACAATAATTATTAGAGCGGTCATTGTGACAATAATTATTATAGCAGTCAATGTGACAATAATTATTAGAGCAGTCAATGTGACAATAATTATTAGAGCAGTCGTTGTGACAATAATTATTAGAGCGGTCATTGTGACAATAATATTAGAGCTTTCATTGTGGCAATAATTATTAGAGCGGTTATTGTGACAAGAATTATTAGAGCTGTCATTGTGACAATAGTATATGAATGGCCACCGAAATAATTATTATACAAGTTACGGAAATGTATCTCTTCGTCCCTCAATTGTCCCAGTTGTCACAATATATTGCAGCTGTTCCCTTCTCATTACATGGCCAAAAAATGATAATTCTTTCTTCCTAATATTGAATATTAGCTCCATTTTTGCTTTGGCCTCTTTTAGAACGTTTTCATTACTCTTCTTAGCTGTCCATTGTATTCTCAACATTCCTCTGTAAAACCACAGTTATGCAGCCTCCAGTGATTCATATGTTATTACTGGTTCTACATAACATTTAAGAACTATTTTTTTTCGTACACCCACATAACTCCAGCAGACGAGGAAGAGGAGTAGTCGTCGGATTATCGCAGAAGAAGAAGAAAAGAAGAAGGAGAAGAAGAAGAGAAGAAGGAGAAGAAAAGAAGAAGAGGAAGAAAAGAAGAACAAGAAGAAGAAAAGAAGAGGAGAAGAAGAAGAAGAAGAAGAGAGGAGGAAAAAAAGAAGAAGAAGAAGAAGAAGGAAAGAAGAACAAGAAGAAGAAGAGAAGAAGAAAAGAAGAAGTAGAAAAGAAGAGGAAGAAAAAAAGAAGAAGAAGTAGAAGAAGAAGGAGGAAGAAAGAAAAAGTAGAAGAAGAAGAAGAAGAAAAAAGAAGAAGAAGAAGAAGAAGGAAAGAAGAAGAAAAGAATAAAAGAAGAAGAAGAAAAAAAGAAGAAGAAGTAGAAGAAGAAGGAGGAGGAAAGAAAAAGTAGAAGAAGAAGAAGAAGAAAAAAAGAAGAAGAAGAAGAAGAAGAAGCAGAAGAAAGAAGAAGAAGAAGAAGAAGAAGAAGAAAAGAGAGAAGAAGAAGAAAAGAAGAAGAACAGAAGAAGAAGAAAAAGAAGAAGAAAAAGAAGAAGAAAAAAAGAAGAAGAAAAAAAAAGAAGAAGAAGAAGAAGAAGAAGAAGCAGAAGAAAGAAGAAGAAGAAGAAGAAGAAGAAAAAGAAGAAGAAGAAGAAGAAAAAGAAGAAGAACAGAAGAAGAAGAAAAAAAAGAAAGAAGAAAAAGAAGAAAGAAGAAAAAGAAGAAGAACAGAAGAAGAAGAAAAAAAGAAGAAGAAAAGAAGAAGAAGAAGGAGAAGAAAAGAAGAAGACGAAAGAAAAAGAAAAGAAGAAAAAGTAGAAGAAGAAGAAAAGAAGAAGAAGAAGAAGAGGAAAAAAGAAGAAGAAGAAAAGAAGAAGACGAAAAGAAGAAGAAGAAAAGAAGAAGAAGAAGAAGAAGAAGAAAAATATGAAGAAGAAGGAGAAGAAAAGAAGAAGAAGAAGAAAAAACAAGAAGAAGAACAGAAGAAGAAGAAAAGAAGAAGAAAAAGAAGAAGGAGAAGAAAAAGAAGAGAAGAAAAGAAGAAGAAGAATGAGAAGAAAAGAAGAAGACGAAAGAAGAAGAAAAGAAGAAGAAGGAGAAGAAGAAGAAGAAGAAGAAGAAGCGGAAAAGAAGAAGAAGAAGAAGAAGAAGAAGAAGAAGAAAAGAAGAGAAAAGAATAAGAAGAAGGAGAAGAAAAGAAGAAGAAGAAAAGAAGACGACGAAAGAAGAAGAAAAGAAGAAGAAGGAGAGAAGAAAAGAAGAAGAAGGAGAAGAAAAGAAGAAGGAGAAGAAAAGAAGAAGAAGAAGGAGAAGAAAAGAAGAAGACGAAAGAAGAAGAAAAGAAGAAGAGGAGAAGAAAAGAAGAAGAAGGAGAAGAAAAGAAGAAGAAGAAGGAGAAGAAAAGAAGAAAAAGAAGGAGAAAAGAAGAAGACGAAAGAAGAAGAAAAGAAGAAGAAGGAGAAGAAAAGAAGAAGAAGAAGGAGAAGAAAAGAAGAAGAAGAAGGAGAAAAGAAGAAGACGAAAAAGAGAAGAAAAGAAGAAGAAGGAGAAGAAAAGAAGAAGAAGAAGGAGAAGAAAAGAAGAAGAAGAAGAGAAGAAAAGAAGAAGAAGAAGGAGAAGAAAAGAAGAAGACGAAAGAAGAAGAAAAGAAGAAGAAGGAGAAGAAAAGAAGAAGACGAAAGAAGAAGAAAAGAAGAAGAAGGAGAAGAAAAGATGAAGAAGAAGGAGAAGAAAAGAAGAAGAAGAAGGAGAAAAGAAGAAGACGAAAGAAGAAGAAAAGAAGAAGAAGAAGAAGAAGAAAAGAAGAAGACGAAAGAAGAAGAAAAGAAGAAGAAGGAGAAGAAAAGAAGAAGAAGAAGGAGAAGAAAAGAAGAAGACGAAAGAAGAAGAAAAGAAGAAGAAGGAGAAAGAAAAGAAGAAGACGAAAGAAGAAGAAAAGAAGAAGAAGAAGCGGAAAAGAAGAAGAAGAAAAGAAGAAGAAGAAAAGAAGAAGAAAAGAATAAGAAGGAGAAGAAAGAAGAAGAAGAAAAGAAGAAGAAGAAGAAGGAGAAAAGAAGAAGACGAAAGAAGAGAGAAAAGAAGAAGAAGGAGAAGAAAAGAAGAAGACGAAAGAAGAAGAAAAGAAGAAGAAGGAGAAGAAAAGAAGAAGAAGAAGGAGAAGAAAAGAAGAAGACGAAAGAAGAAGAAAAGAAGAAGACGAAAGAAGAAGAAAAGAAGAAGAAGAAGAGGAAAAGAAGAAGAAGGAGAAGAAAAGAAGAAGACGAAAGAAGAAGAAAAGAAGAAGAAGGAGAAGAAAAAGAAGAAGACGAAAGAAGAAGAAAAGAAGAAGACGAAAGAAGAAGAAAAGAAGAAGAAGAAGAGGAAAAGAAGAAGAAGGAGAAGAAAAGAAGAAGACGAAAAGAAGAAGAAAAGAAGAAGAAGAAAGAAGAGAAAAGAAGAAGAAGAAGAAAAGAAGAAGAAGAAAAGAAGAAGAAGAAAAGAAGAAGAAGAAAGAGAAGAAGAAGAAGAAGAAGAAAAGAAGAAGAAGAAGAAGAAGGAAGAAAGAGAAGAAGAAGAGAAAGAAGAAGAAAAGAAGAAGAAGGAGAAGAAAAAGAAGAAGAAGGAGAAGAAAAGAAGAAGACGAAAGAAGAAGAAAAGAAGAAGAAGGAGAAGAAAAGAAGAAGAAGAAGGAGAAGAAAAGAAGAAGACGAAAGAAGAAGAAAAGAAGAAGAAGGAGAAGAAAAGAAGAAGACGAAAGAAGAAGAAAAGAAGAAGAAGAAGAGGAAAAGAAGAAGAAGAAAAAGAAGAAGAGAAGAAAAGAAGAAGAAAAAGAAGAAGAAGAAAAGAGAGAAGAAGAAAAGAAGAAGACGAAGAAGAAGAAAGAGAAGAAAAGAAAGAAGAAAGAAGAAGAGAGAAAAGAAGAAGAAGAAAAGAGAAGAAGAAGAAAAGAAGAAGAAGAAAAAAAAAAGAAGAAAGAAGAAAGAAGTAGAAGAAGAACAGAATAAAAAAGAAGAAGAAAAGAAGAAAGAAGAAAAGAGGAAGAAGAAGAAGAAAGATAACATGAAGCATGTCTCGGAATGTAGCCCATATTGTTTCCACATACGAGATCATCATACATGGCCATTGTCTATGAACAATCTCATCATTTGCTGACTACACAGAGAGATCGCAGCAGAGAGCATGAACTCTGTAGCACCGACGATCGTTACAATCCACACTATAAGATCATACCTCAGTGGCTTCTGTATGAGCGTGTCTTTAGAAGTAAAATGAAGGAGATTGTGTGGCATAGATAAGTCTCATCTTCTTATCGTTCACCGGTTATGTGGGCGTATATTGCGTTGTGTCGCTATTTTACGGCAAAGCCGCGATATTTGCGCCTTACGGCTTGACACACCATGTCTTAGGCATGGATGGGTATCTTTGCCATGGATGGGTATCTTTGCCATGGATGGGTATCTTTGCCATGGATGGGTATCTTTGCCATGGATGGGTATCTTTGCCATGACAGCGGTCATTTTTGTGGCCTACTATTTTCAACTTTAAACTGCCAAGGATTTGTTTAGCGTGCGCGAGTGCACACATGACCTCCTATTTGATCGAATCCCATCACCCGGAGACCCGGGGAGAGTAAAGACACCACGGGTTCAACTTCTTTTAAAATGTCCATCACCTGTGGTGAGAATCGAACTCGATACCTTCCTGTCTAGAGGCCGATATCTTAACTCTAGACCACCCATTCCTCAGCTCTAGAGCAGTGTTTCTCAACCTTTTTTTAATACGGTGGCCAGCTTCCGATCTGAATTTCTTCGTGCGGCCCCCTTGTTCATTCATGAAAGAGGATACTTATTTAAACGTGTCCTTTTTGGGACTTCCGGCCAATACGGCGGGTAGGCAACAGGTGATATAGAGCTACACTGTTCTGTTTCATCTTATTGTATTTCTACTTTGATTGATATCGTTGTAACTTGTTAAAGGTCACAGCACATCACAACATTGATGTTACAACAGGTAACAGGTAAATTCATGACAGTCTTCTTTCTTAAATATATAATGATAATCAAGTTTATTGCTTCCGGCACGTGATACAATATTGTAGATGCACTTATATTAAATTAATCATTCATTAATTCGGGACATGTCGGAGGCAATCGCCGGTGACTATAAACAATGTCCCAATTGCTAAATTGGCATGTAACTTATTCATCAGACATCATTCAGTTTGTCTACTTACGACTTGTAGAACATACACATATAACACAATTCTTGGACACTTGTTAAAAACAACTGGCACAGCACTAATGTTCATATGTTCATTAACTTCTACTGATAACTTCTCCACTGTCTTAATAATCTATCATTGACTTCTGACTGTAACTTGAAGATTCCTACTGACTTTGCTAACTCAATAAAAACTTATTAACTAAACTTCTAACTGTTCTGACTCTAACTAGCTAACTGCCCTTAGAAGTTCGGCCGAAGCCGTTCTAACTGACTTAGTCTACATTCTAACTTCTCTTCTGCTCCTCTGACTTAACTTTCTGACTGTTGTGAAGGACTTTAAGTACCCAACTACTCTCTTCTACCTGCAAGATAGTGACCAATAAGATCGTCGCAAATTGACCACTCGCGACTCTCATGGTCACCTGAGTTTGTCGCTTGCTCATTATTCTGTGACCAACACCTGAACTCTTCGCCGGATTGACGACAACAACTTGTTTCCACGAAATCTCTATGACCTATTTGGAATAATATTATCTCATGACACTGACCTCTCCTGGTAGCTATTTACCTGGCAGAGTAACACCATGAGTCCAGCGCTTGCTATCCGTGTGGTGGTCACTTACAATAACAACTGGGCGAGTGGAGATTCATGGAAAATCCCCTTAACTATTATGTCCAGGCCAATTCTTGACCCTGTCTACTTAGTTCGGTGGGTGACATTGTTATGTCCGAGGCCCCTATCCCTGCAGACACTGCGCATTTCCACTTCTGTTGCATGGAAAATTCCATGGACTCTAAACTCTCATCCTGTCGTTCAATCATTCTACCTCTCTCCTTCGGTGGGTGTCCACTACCCACTCTCTACAACTTGTTATCCTAACTTGTATTCTGGAAAATCTAACTCAGCTCTATTACTCAGGAACCGTGGAGGTTCTCTCTGAAAAGTGTTCCTTGTTGCAGTTTCCTCATATTCCAAGTTCGACTTGCTGCCGGAGCTACTGAGTTTAGTGCTCTGTGCACACCGTGAGATGGGCTTTTCGTCCTGATCGAGTTTCTATATTCAGATTGCTTACGATGAATGATGACATCGTATGACGAAGGACAGTTCAGCTGCGTTCCCTTTCGGTATTGCTTGGTTTTATGTCTTTTGGCGTGTGCTGTAGCTGCTATGATGGGACTGCAGCTGCCTTTCTCTGTTAGGATCATTCAATGAGATCAGATGTTAATTCGGATGATTCCACTGGCACGGGAAGTGGAGCAATTATGGATTTTAATTCGTTGGCAGTGATGCCGGGGCCTTCGACTAACTGTAACGTACTGTTTGCAAATATATCATCATCATCTAGTGCCATCTTCGCAACAAAGGTTGACTACCATGGAGCGCCATTCTGCTCTATCTTTTGCTTTTGATGGTGCAGGTTGTCATAAGCTGATTTGTCCATCTTTTGATGTTATTCGTCCATGTTATTCCAAAAATCGCATTTGTCTTTTTTAAATTGTGTTTAGTAGTTCTCTTTTCATTTGAAGTTGTTTTAAGACTTCATCGTTTATTTTCTTTTTTTTTTCCCCCATGCATTTCTACATATTCTTCTATAAATCCACATTTGAAAGGCCTCAATTCTCTGTTCTGTTTTCTTCTAATGTCATTGTTTCTGCACCATATAGAAATGTTGAGAAGGTTACGATTTTGCTATTCTTAGTTTTAGTCCTTGTGTTATTTATTTTGCTGGTAGTATTTTTCATGACATTAAAATTATTTTTTGCCATTTGTAGTTCTGAACTGTCTCCAGGTCTATTCCTTCAATTTGATATCCACTTGTGCGTTTTGAGTATTTTCTTTGTTTACGATCATAGTTTTAGTCTTTTTGGCAAATATATAGTGTTATATATATATATATATATATATATATATATATATATATATATAATTCTGTAATAATGTAAAGGTTCTTCCCCCCCCCCCCGCTACTTAGGCCATTTTTACCTGTGGTACACCTGGAAAATCATGTGAACCCCTGAGGGCCATATCACCCCCGGTTGGGAAAAATGGATCTAGGGCAACAAGGTACACGCATCTGAACAGGAAGATTCCGGGTTCAATTCGCGCCACAGTAGAATGTTTCACATCAAATACGTGGTGTCTTCGTGGCTTTACCCCGTCCCCTGGTCTCCGGGTTGGGAGGTCCGATGTCTAGCCCTGTCGGATAACCAAGAAAAACAGGAGGCTCTGTGTGCACCTATAGAACGTTAACAAAAAAATATCTGATATTTAAAAGTTGAAAATTTTTTTTTAAATATGGAGTAGAAACGGTAAAATTAGAAATCTATCAATATCTAAGTCGGATATGTCGAGCCGAAAGGCGCAGATGTCGCGGCTTTGCGTAACTAGCGGCACAGCGTATTCGTGCCAACAGAACGGGTGGATTCTAAGAAGAAAATTGAATAGATATGAACAAGTTATCATTATACGCCTCAGAACTGGACACATTCGACTCCATAGTCACATGTATACAAAATTCAAGATCGGCACCTCAACTACTTGTACATGTGGACAGACGCCCTAGACTGCTGAACACATACTTCAAGACTGCACTGAATATAGTAGACTGAGGAAAATCCATTGGCCCATAGATACAACACTACAGACAAAACTATATGGGCCACTGCAAGAATTACAAAAGACAGTAAAATTTATACAGGAAAAGACATTGCAGAGATAGACAATACTTCAGGCGAACGAAAGATAGATAGATAAGAAGAAAATAAGAAACAAAACGGTGAAGTAACGCGTGTTCTTGTTAAGTTTTTTCATGTCAAATAAACATACAACGGTATAGATCAGATAAACTAATAGACAGACAAAAACTATTAACAATAAACAAATAAATATTTTTTCAAGCCTGGATTAATTGAATTTTAATTGTTTAGTGTGTTAACCTGATGAAAGCTTTTGCCGAAACGTTGTAGTTTGTCTTGTCTTTCTATTAGTTTAGCTACTCCATAAGGTTTTATGTTTATTTTACCTGTTGTGTGCTGCTCGTCTCGCGGTCCTCGTTTAGTGTTTAACGTTGACCTTCCAGGGAGTTTGATAGTCTGCAGTCCATCGTGGTCGCCCATGACTTGAGGCTTGAAGAACTGGAGCAGTCGATGCTGAAGTTCAAGGACCAACATCCAGAGCAGCAGTCGGACTCGAGTGATAACAAATCACAGCCAGACAGCCCCTCGCACATCCTCGGTGGCAAGGACAGCCTCCTGCCTGCTGGCAACGACTCGGGAATATTCGAACTCGTGAGTAGCTCCAATACTTTGTTTCCACAGCTGTTTATTATCATCTCAAAGTGGCATTTTAGTTCTAATCTTGGAAATTGTGCAGCATTTATGGATGAAGATGTTCCAAGGCTGGTACTTTCTATTCATTCTTGAAACTGGCATGTTTTGGGCCTCTGTAGCCTAGTTGTGAACACCATCCGACTGGGCTAACGACGTTCGGACAACCCATGTTCGATTCCCGCTGGAAGCAGTGTGAGTTGTACTCGTGGTTTGAAAAAAATCACCCCCGCGGTCGACCCCACTGGCAGAAATGGGTACAAGGGTAGTACTCTTGGAAGGTGAGGAATGCCGCCTCGCATCGTGAGTCTCGATGGTGGAAGCGACACTAATCAGAAGACTCAGAACATTTCTGGATAGATGGCTGAGCACATATGGGTGGAAACTCGCGTGCTAAGACACCGATTCAAGTCTCGTACTTTACATTTACCTTTATATATATATATATACTTTACATTTACCTTTATATATATATATACTTTACATTTACCTATATATATATATATATATATATATATATATATTTGTTGTTGTTGAGTGGTCACGGCTGTTAGTATTTGTCTGAAAGTGACACTTTAATTCAAATTAAAAAAAAAATTTGCATCGTTGCTGAATGAAGTTGTCCTGAGCCTAGTACATTTCAGTACATGCGCCGACAGTTCAGACAACGGAGCACCACGAGCACTTCCGACTCCATGTAACGACAATTAGCGTAGCGACAATTTAATCCTGGACGAGAGGCCATTTAGATCAAAGACATTTTTCAATCAAATAACGCCATGCTGTATTCAGATATGTTAAATTGAAGAGCGCATTCATAAGAAACCACATACGACAACTTAACGCCGTCAACTTAACGCCCTTTTAAGAATGTAAGAGCCGTTTCTATTGTTTCATGTTGAGAGGTCACATGACAGATAAAAAGACCAACTAGGACATTCTCAAAGAGGCAATACAAAAAGGGAACTCCTAAAAATCTTCAGGAAGTAACAATCAATATTTTTCTAGCACATCATGAGAAGAGGACAGTTGGAATACATGGTTACAACTAGCAATATCCAGGGAAAGAGAGATCGCGGACGACAAAGAGAGACGATACTAGACAGCTTGTTTTCATGGCACGGCAGCTTGGTGTCATGGCGCGGCAACTTGTTGTCATGGCGCGGCAGCTTGGTGTCATGGCGCGGCAGCTTGGTGTCATGGCATGACAGCTTGGCGTCATGACACGGCAGCTTGGTGTCATGGCACGGCAGCTTGGTGTCATGGCGTGGCAGCTTGGTGTCATGGCACGGCAACTTGTTGTCATGGCGCGGCAGCTTGGTGTCATGGCACGGCAACTTGGTGTTATGGCACGGCAGCTTGATGTCATGGCGCGGCAGCTTGGCGTCATGGCACAGCAGATTTTGTCATGACATAACAGCTTTGTGTCATGGCACGACAGCTTGTTTTCATGGCACGGCAGCTTGGTGTCATGGCACGACAGCTTGACGTCATGGCACGACAGCTTTTTCATGGCACGGCAGCTTGGTGTCATGGCACGACAGCTTGACGTCATGGCACGACAGCTTGACGTCATGGCACGACAGCTTGGTGTCATGGCACGACAGCTTGACGTCATGGCACGACAGCTTGGTGTCATGGCACGACAGCTTGACGTCATGGCACGACAGCTTGACGTCATGGCACGACAGCTTGACGTCATGGCACGACAGCTTGTTTTCATGGCGCGGCAGCTTGGTGTCATGGCGTGGCAGCTTGGTGTCATGGCACGGCAACTTGACGTCATGGCACGACAGCTTGACGTCATGGCACGACAGCTTGGTGTCATGGCACGACAGCTTGACGTCATGGCACGACAGCTTGACGTCATGGCACGACAGCTTGACGTCATGGCACGACAGCTTGACGTCATGGCACGACAGCTTGACGTCATGGCACGGCAGCTTGGTGTCATGGCGCGGCAGCTTGACGTCATGGCACGACAGCTTGACGTCATGGCACGACAGCTTGACGTCATGGCACGACAGCTTGACGTCATGGCACGACAGCTTGTTTTCATGGCGCGGCAGCTTGGTGTCATGGCACGACAGCTTGGTGTCATGGCACGACAGCTTGACGTCATGGCACGACAGCTTGACGTCATGGCACGACAGCTTGGTGTCATGGCACGACAGCTTGACGTCATGGCACGACAGCTTGACGTCATGGCACGACAGCTTGGTGTCATGGCGCGGCAACTTGGTGTTATGGCGCGGCAGCTTGGTGTCATGGCACGGCAGCTTGGTGTCATGGCACGACAGCTTGGTGTCATGGCACGACAGCTTGACGTCATGGCACGGCAGCTTGGTGTCATGGCGCGGCAGCTTGGTGTCATGGCGCGGCAGCTTGGTGTCATGGCGCGGCAGCTTGGTGTCATGGCACGACAGCTTGGTGTCATGGCACGACAGCTTGGTGTTATGGCACGGCAGCTTGGTGTCATGGCGCGGCAACTTGGTGTTATGGCACGGCAGCTTGGTGTCATGCGCGGCAACTTGGTGTTATGGCGCGGCAGCTTGGTGTCATGGCGCGGCAACTTGGTGTTATGGCACGGCAGCTTGACGTCATGGCACGGCAGCTTGGTGTCATGGCGCGGCAACTTGGTGTTATGGCACGGCAGCTTGGTGTCATGGCGCGGCAACTTGGTGTTATGGCACGGCAGCTTGGTGTCATGGCGCGGCAACTTGGTGTTATGGCACGGCAGCTTGGTGTCATGGCGCGGCAACTTGGTGTTATGGCACGGCAGCTTGGTGTTATGGCACGGCAGCTTGGTGTTATGGCACGGCAGCTTGGTGTTATGGCACGGCAGCTTGGTGTTATGGCACGGCAGCTTGGTGTTATGGCACGGCAGCTTGGTGTCATGGCACGACAGCTTGGTGTTATGGCGCGGCAGCTTGGTGTTATGGCACCGCAGCTTGGTGTCATGGCGCGGCAGCTTGGTTTCATGGCACGGCAGCTTGGTGTCATGGCACGACAGCTTGGTGTTATGGCACGGTAGCTTGGTGTTATGGCACGGTAGCTTGGTGTTATGGCACGGTAGCTTGGTGTTATGGCACGGCAGTTTGGTGTCATGGCACGGCAGGTTGGTGTCATGGCACGACAGCTTGGTGTCATGGCACGGCAACTTGGTGTCATGGCACGGTAGCCTGGTGTTATGGCGCCGCAGCTTGGTGTCATGGCACGGTAGCTTGGTGTCATGGCACGGTAGCCTGGTGTTATGGCGCCGCAGCTTGGTGGCATGGCACGGTAGCTTGGTGTTATGGCGCTGCAGCTTGGTGTCCGGTAGCCTTGTGTTATTGCACGGAAAACGGCGAACAACAGAACTGATACGAGGCACTGTGGATAGAACATTGTGGAAGGATATGATCGCCTACGCCAATCGGTATGGCACATGATGATGAAGAGTTGTCGGGCCAAATGCAGAGAGAATCGAGATTATTTTGTCCAACATTTTACTGCTATCTTCAAGTCAAATAAGTGATATGTGAACTGTGTCGATTTTGTTAATACAAAGTGTCCGTAAATGAAAAAAGAACTGTGTGGTCCATACCCACCTCCCTGAGAGAGAAACTCTACGGGACAACCGACTCACTGAAACAGACAGCTGCCTTCATAGGAGAGTCCAGAATCCTAGTCTGAATGACGTCATGATAGCAGAAGAGGAACAAGAAGAATTTTAAAAAAAAGTATGATGATAATGTTTTGTAGATTGCCAGTTTGGCTTCAATGTTTATTTCTTTCTCGCCATTGTTGATACACAATGTTCAACAATTCTTCTTTCTTTCCTTATTTGCCTTTTTGTGTCGAGGGGAGATATAGTTTGCGGTCTTTTGCTTTTCTGTCGACTTCTCCTGCTGCTGTTTCCTAGTGTCTCTAATATTCAGTGAATCCATCTTTGTAGAGGTCAACCGTTAAGTCTGGAGTTCTTGCAAATTTGATTGATGATTCTTGTTCTTGTTTTGATATTTCTGTTTCATCTCGTGGTCAAACCATTTGTCTCTCATTTCTTTATATATGCCGGGGATTATTCCCAGCTTTTTTTTTTCTCAGTTCTTCATTCCTGATCTTATCTCTCAGGCTGTTTCTTGTCATTCGTATAACATATTGTATCTCTGTAGTGGTTATCTTTCTTGTTGTTCTTGTGTCTATCGAGTTCGGTTCTTGCATTGATTGCGCAACGCTCAGATGAAGATTGTATTGTAGAGTCGCCATGTTGCCTCTCTTATTGCCTAGTTGGGCAGCAGTGATGACAGGTGCCCCATGATTTGACAAGCCTGTCTCAAAATAAAAAAAAGCAGATATTGATATAAATTTATCTTTTTTTAAAATAACATTTCCAGCCTCTAGATGGTGATGGAAGTGGTGACACCCAGTGGACTATACCTTCGACACAATCACCTCAGCCAACACAAGTAAACAACTTAGCGGCCTTCTATGACATGTATCGTATCTTAGGAACGCTGGAACAGAAGGTAACCATCAGTAAAATGTGTCCAGTGAACTAAACCAATGTTTATTTAAAGTTTCGCATTTCTCTATTGTTTCAACTTTAATACGGAACACAGTTATTCTATTTACAGACACTTTTGTCAACCTGATTGTATTATTTATCACGAACAATGAAAGCTGGTTGGAGTTAAACGTTTTTTTTTAAAATTTGGTTCTAATAAAATCTGTCCTAAATACCACGTGACGACTGCACTGGAATGCAGCCTTTATTTTTCATCCCGTGAAAACTAAACTTAACTTTTATAAAAGCCGTTTTGATCTTTATATTTCTTAGGTTTTTTTTTTAACTGTTGTATTCTTTCATAAACTGTATAACAACATATCTTTACATATAGTTTTGATTGTTGTGTACTTCATGGACGGAATGTATGTCCCTACTCTATGTTAACAGTGCCAAACATGCTCACTCATAAGAGGTCTGACAAGAGGGTGGTCACTACGGAAGCTAGATGTTAAACTCTGTAGGTTTGACCACAAGAGAGAGAGAGAGAGAGAGCGAGAGAGAGAGAGAGAGAGAAGAGAGAGAGAGAGAGAGAGAGAGAGAGAGAAAGAGAGAAGAGAGAGAGAGAGAGAGAGAAGAGGTGATTAGAGAAAGAGTTGGCATGGAACCAATTTTAAAATACAAAGACAGTGGTGTGGACGAGCTCCCCTATTGTTTACTAAGTACACGGGCTTCATTTGTAAATGAGCCAACCTATCGGAGACAGTGGGGACTAACGAACTTCGATTTGTAGACGATCGGGCACCTATACTTGGGAAAGTGGAGAACTATCTTCTTCTTCTTTCTTCTTTTCTCTTTCACTGATACCTAAAAGGTGTCGTGATTTATATCATTTGTCGTTCTTGTGCTGCTCGAATTGTCTGAATTAGTGATTTTCCTTTGTTGTTACATGTCTCTGTCACTGCATCTATCCATCTTCTTCTGGGTCTTCCTCTTGGTCTTTTCCCATGCATTACTATCAAGAACACTTAAATACACTTAACATCACAGCAGCGGTGGATATTCAAAGGAGGAGACAAATAATAATAAATGAATATTATTATATAGAGGGAAACTTCTGAGGCGATAATCAGCGAAACAAATTCAGAGGAAGAGGTTTACAGCACTCGGAAAAAATGACAAATAATCAACAACAGAAAAAAAAAACAAAGAGCAATATATGGACCGAGGCAGGATCAAACCCGTACTCAGTGGCACATCGCCTTGCCACGAAAAGCCAAACGCTAGGAATCACTGCCACTCAGCTAACTAAAACATTAGCTATCGTGGAAGTGTCTTTCACGCAGGTATTCTCGTGACTATATATGTGATCGCAGCCTTACGCTATATTTAGAGGAGGCAACGTATGCCACGATCCCTCTAATACTTGATATCAGAATACTTAACACAATCACATTCCAGCTCAATGAGTTCAATGTCAGTGTACAACCAGCCCCCATATTCCCTTGTATAGCCGTGATATAGTTCAAGTAATTCAAGCCCTTACTAACCATCTATTCCCTGTCATTACGAAATCATCATTCATCATAAGCAATCGGAATATCGAAACACAATCCAGATAAAACACACAGCTCACGGTGTGCACAGAGCATTAAACTCAGTAGCTACGGCAGCAAGCCGGACTTGGAATATGAGGAAACTGCAACAAGGAACACTTTTTAGACTGAGCTTCAATTGTTCTTGCTGCCAATCCGCCATATTGACCGGTATTCCAATGATTTAAACAGAACTATGTATCAGAAAGAAACATAAGTTTGTATCAGAAAGAAACAGAAGTTTGTATCAGAAAGAAACATAAGTTTGTATCAGAAAGAAACAGAAGTTTGTATCAGAAAGAAACAGAAGTTTGTATCAGAAAGAAACAGAAGCTTGTATCAGAAAGAAACATAAGTTTGTATCAGAAAGAAACAGAAGTTTGTATCAGAAAGAAACAGAAGTTTGTATCAGAAAGAAACAGAACTATGTATCAGAAAGAAACAGAACTATGTATCAGAAAGAAACAGAAGTTTGTATCAGAAAGAAACATAACTTTGTATCAGAAAGAAACATAACTATGTATCAGAAAGAAACAGAACTATGTATCAGAAAGAAACAGAAGTTTGTATCAGAAAGAAACATAACTTTGTATCACAGAAGTTTGTATCAGAAAGAAACATAACTTTGTATCAGAAAGAAACAGAACTATGTATCAGAAAGAAACAGTACTTTGTATCAGAAAAAAACAGAAGTTTGTATATGAAAAAAGAGTACTATGTATCAGAAACAGAACTATGTATCAGAAAGAAACAGAACTTTGTATCAGAAAGAAACATAAGTTTGTATCAGAAAGAAACATAATTTTGTATTAGAAAGAAACAGAACTATGTATCAGAAAGAAACAGAACTACGTATCAGAAACATAAATTTATATTAGAAAGAAACAGAAGTTTGTATCAGAAAGAAACAGAACTTTGTATCAGAAAGAAACAGAACTATGTATCAGAAAGAGAAATTTGTATTAGAAAGAAACAGAACTATGTATCAGAAAGAGAAATTTGTATTAGAAACAGAAGTTTGTATTAGAAAGAAACAGCACTATGTATCAGAATCAGAAGTTTGTATCAGAAAAAAAAAACAGAACTATGTATCAGAAACATAAATTTGTATTAGAAAGAAACAGAACGATGTTTCAGAAAGAAACAGAAGTTTGTATCAGAAAAAAAACAGAACTATGTATCAGAAAAATAAATTTGTATCAGAAAAAAAAAACAGAACTATGTATCAGAAACAGAAATTTGTATTAGAAAGAAACAGAAGTTTGTATCAGAAAAATCAGAACTATGTATCAGAAACAGAAATTTGTATTAGAAAGAAACAGAACTATGTTTCAGAAAGAAACATAAGTTTGTATCAGAAAAAAACAGAACTATGTATCAGAAACAGAAATTTGTATTAGAAACAGAAGTTTGTATAAGAAAAAAAAACAGAACTATGTGTCAGAAACAGACATTTGTATCATAAACATAAGTTTGTATCAGAGAAAAAAACAGAACTATGTA
The DNA here is from genome assembly GCA_032433765.1 of Megaustenia siamemsis. Taxonomy (NCBI): domain Eukaryota; kingdom Metazoa; phylum Mollusca; class Gastropoda; order Stylommatophora; family Ariophantidae; genus Megaustenia; species Megaustenia siamemsis. The sequence continues at coordinate 85,636,746 of JAVIAB010000106.1, read as the reverse complement.
TCAGAAACAGAAGTTTTTATTAGAAAGAAACAGAAATTTGTATTAGAAAGAAACAGAAATTTGTATTAGAAAGAAACAGAAATTTGTATTAGAAAGAAACAGAACTATGTATCCGAAACAGAAATTTGTATTAGAAAGAAACAGAACTATGTGTCAGAAACAGAAATTTGTATTAGAAAGAAACAGAACTATGTGTCAGAAACAGAAATTTGTATTAGAAAGAAACAGAACTATGTGTCAGAAACAGAAATTTGTATTAGAAAGAAACAGAAATTTGTATTAGAAAGAAACAGAACTATGTGTCAGAAACAGAAATTTGTATTAGAAAGAAACAGAACTATGTGTCAGAAAAAGAAATTTGTATTAGAAAGAAACAGAACTATGTGTCAGAAACAGAAATTTGTATTAGAACGAAACAGAAATTTGTATTAGAAAGAAACAGAAATTTGTATTAGAAAGAAACAGAAATTTGTATTAGAAAGAAACAGAACTATGTATCCGAAACATAAATTTGTATTAGAAAGAAACAGAACTATGTGTCAGAAACAGAAATTTGTATTAGAAAGAAACAGAAATTTGTATTAGAAAGAAACAGAAATTTGTATTAGAAAGAAACAGAAATTTGTATTAGAAAGAAACAGAACTATGTGTCAGAAACAGAAATTTGTATTAGAAAAAAACATAAATTTGTATTAGAAAGAAACAGAATTTGTATTAGAAATAAACATAAATTTGTAATAGAAATAAACATAAATTTGTATTAGAAATAAACATAAATTTGTATTAGAAAGAAACAGAAATTTGTATTAGAAAGAAACATAAATTTTGTATTAGAAAGAAACAGAAATTTGTATTAGAAAGAAACAGAACTATGTGTCAGAAACAGAAATTTGTATTAGAAAGAAACATAAATTTTGTATTAGAAAGAAACAGAACTATGTATCCGAAACAGAAATTTGTATTAGAAAGAAACAGAAATTTTTATTAGAAAGAAACAGAACTATGTATCCGAAACAGAAATTTGTATTAGAAAGAAACAGAAATTTGTATTAGAAATAAACATAAATTTGTATTAGAAAGAAACATAAATTTGTATTAGAGAGAAACAGAAATTTGTATTAGAACGAAACAGAAATTTGTATTAGAAAGAAACAGAAATTTGTATTAGAAAGAAACAGAAATTTGTATTAGAAAGAGACAGAACTATGTATCAGTAAGAAACAGATTACTTATGATGAATGACAATATTGCATGAAGAAGGACAGTTCGGTTGCGTTCATTTTCGGTGCGGCTACGCTTTTTGTCTTTTGGTGTGTGCTGTAGCAGCAATAATGGGGACTGCAGCTTGCTTTCTTTATTTGGATCCTTCAATGCGATGAGGTGTTAATTCGGATGATTCCACTGGCATGGGCGGTTGAGCAATTATGAATTTTAATTCGGTTGTAATGATACAGGGGCCTTCGACTAACTATAACTTTAACTATTTTTTTTTGTTCTAAAATCTTGCATTTGCTCTTTCATCTCACAGGTCATGAGTCTGGAGAACTACAATGTCATGAGTGACTCTGAGCTGACCAGAGCCCGATCTGAGGTCGTCAAGATGGATGACAAGGTCTATGATCTCATTATTGTTCTTGTCTTTAATATCATTTTCATTGCTGATAACTGTCGTGATTTCGGCTGCCTTTCTTTGAAGCATTCACTTTCATTGCTGATAACTGTCGTGACTTCGGCTGGCTTTCTTTGAAGCATTCACTTTCATTGCTGATAACTGTCGTGATTTCGGCTGGCTTTCTTTGAAGCATTCACTTTCATTGCTGATAACTGTCGTGATTTCGGCTGCCTTTCTTTGAAGCATTCACTTTCCACGTGTGTTTCTTTGCACTATCAGGCAGTTTATTATTATTATCATCATCATCATCATCACCATCATTATCAATGTCATCATAACTATCATGATCTTCACACTCATCATCAGACAAATAAGGAAATATTATTTCCCTAGCAATGACACATCTATGATAGGTGAGCTAACTCTCTTGCACATTTTACGAATTACTCAAAACTTAGTACACATGTACCTAACACCAGATTCAATATTTGCACCTGGATGTTCTGAAGAATAATAACTTAATCGCTGGCCATCAAAAACACTCAAATCCCAGGTGTCGATTTAATATTGGCGGCATTATATTATTAAATATTCAGTACTACAGTGTGGCTGATCTGATGGTTCCCTCTATTGACTTTTATTGTGGCTAATCTGATGGTTCCCTCTGTTGACTTTTATTGTGGCTGATAGCAATGAAATCAACACCACTATTGGAGATGGAGAAATTGTGGAGGATACCAGCACTGAGAGAAAGGAGGGACACAAAGGTGCTGATACAGGCAGAAAAATTTGTATGCATGCCGAGACATCCAATGTAGGACCGATTCCAAAATCTTGCATTGGGACGACTTAAGAGAAGCAGCTTTATCCGTCAAGCCAAGCGTATTAGTAGACAAACACCAGACATGCCAAGAGTTGTTAACCCCCTACTGCCCATACCAGAACAGACTCCCTGGACAGAGGAATCAGGATTATCAATACAAATATGGACAGAAGTGAAAGGAATAGTTGACAAAGAAGAACAGTATAGTCTACAAGCGAAAAATAATAACTCTCAGTTTCCTGGATGAAGAATACCCACAAGCCCTATGGATTCGTGTGTACACAGATGGATCAGCACAGAATGCAGTAAAGAATGGGGGAGCAGGTGCATATATAGAGTACCCAAATAACACTAGGAATATGAATAAAATAGCAACAGGGAAATATTGTCACAATTATGATGCAGAAATATAAGCAATAAAGTTGGCAATAGAAAAACTGCTGAACAGTAATCTTAGCCCACAGCCTGTAGTGTTTTTGACAGATGCAAGATCAGTACTCCAGGCACTACAATCCAGAAAATTACCACATCTGCAGACCTTATTGACTGAACTCTGCAAGAACCACAGGGTTGCCCTGCAGTGGATCCCATCTCACTGTCGAATACCAGGAAATAAGAAAGCAGATCAGTTGGCAAAGGAAGGTTCAACAGGCACACAACTAGATACACCGGCTACATACCATCATAAGAAACAGATAATCAAATCAATGAGAGGACCACAAGCCCCAAATAAGGATGCCTTTCATAATATGAATAGATATGAACAAGTTATCATTATACGCCTCAGAACAGGACACGATCAACTCCATAGTCACATGTATACAAAATTCAAGATTGGCACCTCAACTACTTGTATATGTGGACAGGCATCCCAGACTGCTGAACACATACTTCAAGACTGCACTGAATATAGTAGACTGAGGAAAATCCATTTGCCCATAGATACAACACTACAGACAAAAATATATGGGCCACTGCAAGAATTACAAATGACAGCAACATTTATACAGGAAACGACATTGTAGATATAGACACTACTTCAGGCGAACGAAAGATAGATAGATTGTGGCTGATCTGATGGTTCCCTCTATTGACTTTTATTGTGGTTGATCTGATCTTAGTCTACTTTTAATGTCGTTGATCTAACGAGTTCTCTCCCCAGCTGCGTATATACTTACTTTTGTTGTTGCTAGGATCATTACCACTGCACAGAGGACGAATCCGCTCAGAAACCCCCCATGAGAATCTCGAGGAAATCCAAGGAGAATCCTGACCCGCGAGCACAAACTCAATAGCACGGCCTGTGATCCACAGTGTGGGTAGGTTTTTGCCGACAACTTAACCGGACAATGGCTACATTTATAGCCTACACTTTTCAATTTTAACTGCCAAGAGTTCTTTAACATGTGCGCGTGCACATGGGACCTTCTATTTATTGCCGTTATCAAAGACGGATTGACATCGTATCTCAATAACTCAAAAGATCAGGGGAGAGTAATGCTATGAAGAAATCTAGAGTTAATTTTTCCTATTTTTGAAAAATTACCACCGCCACCACCGCCTGTGGTGTGCTTTGTAAAAAAAGTCCTTCATGTCCAGAGGACAACGTCGTACCTCTAGACCACACAGCCTCTATACTTACTATGCGAATCACCAAGATAAATTCAATATCTTTTTTTGTTTTCATGATAGGTCACTGAGTTGGACCGTCAACAAAGGAATGTGCAGATCCGGACATCGATGCACACACAGAAGATCACTGAGCTTGAGGCTTACATGAGCAAAAGTGAGTTGGGGATAATGACTGGCCTGGACTCTTACAACAGGGTCTCCTCCAGACTGGAGGCATTCAAGGTGGGTGGGCATGTCTAGTAACACAGGTCCGGTACTGAAATGAATACATTTGGGCACTTAATCTAACTCATATGGAAAGTAGGTCTAGTCAGAAAAGATGTAAATTATACTGCAAAAAATATTGTAAAAAATTACACGAGTCTTTACTTTAAGACTTTTAGAGAAACACAGGTCATTAACAAGTTCAAAGACTTCTAGAGAGAAATAGGTTATTTACAAGTCGAACAATTTTTTTTTAGAGAAACACAGGTCATCAACAAGTTGAACGACTTCTAGAGAAACAGGTCATCAACAAGTTGAACAACTTCTAGAGAAACACAGGTCATCAACAAGTTCAAAGATTTCTAGAGAAACACAGGTCATCAACAAGTTCAAAGATTTCTAGAGAAACACAGGTCATCAACAAGTTCAAAGATTTCTAGAGAAACACAGGTCATCAAGTTCAAAGATTTCTAGAGAAACACATGTCATCAACAAGTTCAAAGATTTCTAGAGAAACACATGTCATCAACAAGTTCAAAGATTTCTAGAGAAACACAGGTCATCAAGTTCAAAGATTTCTAGAGAAACACATGTCATCAACAAGTTCAAAGATTTCTAGAGAAACACATGTCATCAACAAGTTCAAAGATTTCTAGAGAAACACAGGTCATCAACAAGTTCAAAGATTTCTAGAGAAACACATGTCATCAACAAGCTAAAAGATTTCTAGAGAAACACAGGTCATCAACAAGTTCAAAGATTTCTAGAGAAACACATGTCATCAACGCCCGTGCGCTGCCGGGCCCGAAAGGGAAGTAAAGAATAGCGGCGCTGTACCCTACCAGGCATGTTCGTAAGAGGCGAGAAAGGAGGGTTAGGCATGGGACTGGCTATCCCATACTGTAAAAAAATAAGCCGAAAAAACTTCACAAACATGAACAAGTCAAAGAAAGATAAAGTAAATCCGTCAACCAGGAAAGAGAAGGGCTCTCTGTCTAAGAGATGTATGACGCAATCCGGAGAAAGCCATAAGGAGTCCGGGTTGCCTACTCACCCTTTGTCTACCAGGAAATCATCCAGAATTGGCACCTGGAATGTTCGTACCCTTAACGAACAGGGAAAAGCGGCACAAGTGGCAGCAGAAATGAACAACTACAAGATAGATATTCTGGGAATGTGTGAAACAAGATGGCTGGGAGCGGAGAGAATAAAATTGAATACAGGGGAGATGATTTTATCATCAGGACACCAGGAACCAGGAGCACAACATAGCGAAGGGGTAGCTATAATGCTATCAAAGAATGCACAGAAGACACTAATAGAATGGGAGGCAGTGGGACCAAGACTGGTGAGAGCAACATTTAGAACAACCAAAAACAAAATAAAATTACACATTATACAATGCTATGCACCAACCAACGATAAAGATGACTCAGTTAAAGATGATTTTTATAAACAGCTACAATGCCAGATGGATGCAAGACGAGCCAAGGATATTATAATCTTGATGGGAGACCTAAATGCTAAGATAGGATCAGACAACAGAGGCTTTGAAGAGATTATGGGAAAACATTGGAGATATAAACGAGAATGGAGAGATATTTGTGAATTTCTGCGCCCTTAATCAAATGAGCCTAGGAGGAACAATATTCCAACATAAAAGAATACACAAAGCTACATGGGTGTCACCAGATCATAGAACGGAAAATCAAATTGATCACATATGTATTAATAATAAGTTTAAGTCATCCTTACAGGATGTAAAAGTATATAGAGGGGCAGATATAGCTTCTGATCATCATCTTCTGTTAGCCAAACTTAAAATTAAATTAAAAAGGTATACTACAACGAATAAGGGCAGAACGTATTTCAATGTAGGGTTTCTTAAAGAACAAGGAATTAAAGATAAATTCGCAGTCACAATATCAAACAAATACCAAGTCCTCCAACAACTAGAAAATACTATAAATATAGAAGATCATTGGAAACAGGTAAAAAATATATGGAAAGAGACATGCGAAGAAACACTGGGGAAAAGAGAACGCCAGAATAAGGCATGGATGACAGCAGAGACCCTGGATAAAATTAAAGAAAGAAAGAACAAGAAAGCAGACATAAATAAAAGCAAAACAAGAAGTAATAAAGCCAAGACACAGGAAGCTTACACAGAGGTGAATAAAGAAGTGAGAAGATGCATTAAAAGGGATAAGAGGAAATATATAGATGAATTAGCTAAAGAGGCAGAAGAAGCAGCAAATAAAGGGAATATGAAAGAACTGTACAACAGCACAAAGAAATTAGGTGGAAAATACAAACAGATCAACGCCTTTATCAAAGATAAGAAAGGAAATCTGCTTAGTAATATAAAGGAACAAATGGAGAGATGGAAGGAGCACTTTGAAGAACTTTTGAACAGACCTGGCTCAAATAATCCTCCAGATATACTACCAGCAGAAGAAGAATTACACGTTAACTGCGGAAAACCAAGCAAAGAAGAAATAATGAAAGCCATCAAACTGTTAAAAGATGGTAAAGCCACAGGACCAGATGAAATTCCTTCGGAAGCCATCAAAGCAGATATTATCACCTCTACCAAGATGTTACATAATCTATTGGATAAAATTTGGGAGAGGGAAGAAATACCTAAAGACTGGAGAGAAGGTTATATGATCAAACTACCAAAGAAAGGAAGTTTACAGGAGTGCACAAATTATAGGGGAATTATGCTACTATCAGTGCCAGGAAAAATATTAGGCAGAATCATTCTGGAGAGACTAAAAGAGGCTATAGAGAAACACTTGAGAGATGAACAAGCAGGTTTTAGGAAGAACAGATCATGTGCTGATCAAATAACTACTCTACGTATAATAGTTGAACAAAGTTTAGAACTAAAATCCCCACTTTATATTGGATTCATAGATTACGAAAAGGCATTTGATAGTTTAGACAGAAGAATGCTTTGGAAGTTGCTGAGTCATTATGGAATCCCCATAAAGTTTATTAACCTGATAAAAACAATGTATGAAGGAACAAAATGTAGTGTGGTGCATGAAGGACAGCTTACAGAAGCATTTGAAATAAGAACAGGAGTAAGGCAAGGATGCCTTCTGTCTCCATTTCTCTTTCTACTGGCCATAGATTGGATTATGAAAATAACTCAAAACAACAGAAATGGGATCCAGTGGTCACTGACCAAACAACTTGATGATTTAGACTTTGCTGATGACATAGCTCTCCTATCACACAGCCACCAACAGATGCAAGATAAAATGAGTATATTAGATGAGAGATCACAACAGCTAGGACTAAAGATTAATAGAGATAAGACCAACATTATGAGAATTAATGCAGTTGGCAATAACCAAATAAAACTAGGAGAAATACCTCTACTAGACGTACAATCTTATATATATCTGGGCAGTAATATAAATAAAGAGGGAGGAACAGAAAACGATACCAAAATAAGGATATCAAAAGCAAGAGGAGCTTTCATTGCACTGGGAAACATATGGAAATCCAAAGAAATTAGGCTAAATACAAAAATACAAATTTTCAACTCCAATGTTAAGTCGGTTCTATTATATGGCTGTGAAACATGGAGAATAACAAAATTGACAATCACGAAGGTACAGACTTTCATTAATGGATGCTTGCGCAGAATAAAGGGATGGAAATGGCAGGACAAAGTCACAAACGTGGAATTATGGAAATGTACCGGTCAAATACCAGTGGATAAAGAAATACAGCGAAGACGATGGCGATGGATAGGACACACACTACGGAAACCAACTGAGAGTATTACACAACAGGCCCTTTTTTGGAATCCCCAGGGGAAAAGACAAAGAGGAAGACCAAGGAATTCTTGGAGAAGACAGATTGAAGCAGAGATGAAGATGATGGGGAAGACATGGAATGATCTTAAAAGAATTGCAAAAAACAGAACGACTTGGAAAGTGTTTGTTGAAGACCTATGCTCCACTGGGAGCTAAAAGGTAGAAGACATGTCATCAACAAGTTCAAAGAATTCTAGAGAAACAAAGGTCATCAACAAGTTCAAAGATTTCTAGAGAAACACAGGTCATCAACAAGTTCAAAGATTTCTAGAGAAACACAGGTCATCAAGTTCAAAGATTTCTAGAGAAACACATGTCATCAACAAGTTGAACAACTTCTAGAGAAACACAGGTCATCAACAAGTTCAAAGATTTCTAGAGAAACACATGTCATCAACAAGTTCAAAGATTTCTAGAGAAACACATGTCATCAACAAGTTCAAAGATTTCTAGAGAAACACAGGTCATCAACAAGTTCAAAGATTTCTAGAGAAACACAGGTCATCAACAAGTTCAAAGATTTCTAGAGAAACACATGTCATCAACAAGTTGAACGACTTCTAGAGAAACACAGGTCATCAACAAGTTCAAAGATTTCTAGAGAAACACAGGTCATCAAGTTCAAAGATTTCTAGAGAAACACATGTCATCAACAAGTTGAACAACTTCTAGAGAAACACAGGTCATCAACAAGTTCAAAGATTTCTAGAGAAACACATGTCATCAACAAGTTGAACGACTTCTAGAGAAACACAGGTCATCAACAAGTTCAAAGATTTCTAGAGAAACACATGTCATCAACAAGTTGAACAACTTCTAGAGAAACACAGGTCATCAACAAGTTCAAAGATTTCAAGAGAAACACAGGTCATCAACAAGTTCAAAGATTTCGAGAGAAACACAGGTCATCAACAAGTTCAAAGATTTCTAGAGAAACACAGGTCATCAACAAGTTCAAAGATTTCTAGAGAAACACAGGTCATCAAGTTCAAAGATTTCTAGAGAAACACATGTCATCAACAAGTTGAACAACTTCTAGAGAAACACAGGTCATCAACAAGTTCAAAGATTTCTAGAGAAACACATGTCATCAACAAGTTCAAAGATTTCTAGAGAAACACAGGTCATCAACAAGTTCAAAGATTTCTAGAGAAACACAGGTCATCAACAAGTTCAAAGATTTCTAGAGAAACACAGGTCATCAAGTTCAAAGATTTCTAGAGAAACACATGTCATCAACAAGTTGAACAACTTCTAGAGAAACACAGGTCATCAACAAGTTCAAAGATTTCTAGAGAAACACATGTCATCAACAAGTTGAACGACTTCTAGAGAAACACAGGTCATCAACAAGTTCAAAGATTTCTAGAGAAACACATGTCATCAACAAGTTGAACAACTTCTAGAGAAACACAGGTCATCAACAAGTTCAAAGATTTCAAGAGAAACACAGGTCATCAACAAGTTCAAAGATTTCGAGAGAAACACAGGTCATCAAGTTCAAAGATATCTAGAGAAACACAGGTCATCAACAAGTTCAAAGATTTCTAGAGAAACACAGGTCATCAACAAGTTCAAAGATTTCTAGAGAAACACAGGTCATCAACAAGTTCAAAGATTTCTAGAGAAACACAGGTCATCAACAAGTTGAAAGACTTCTAGAGAAACACAGGTCATCAACAAGTTCAAAGATTTCTAGAGAAACACAGGTCATCAACAAGTTGAAAGACTTCTAGAGAAACACAGGTCATCAACAAGTTCAAAGATTTCTAGAGAAACACAGGTCATCAACAAGTTGAACGACTTCTAGAGAAACACAGGTCATCAACAAGTTCAAAGATTTCTAGAGAAACACAGGTCATCAACAAGTTGAACGACTTCTAGAGAAACACAGTCATCAACAAGTTCAAAGATTTCTAGAGAAACACAGGTCATCAACAAGTTCAAAGATTTCTAGAGAAACACATGTCATCAACAAGTTCAAAGATTTCTAGAGAAACACATGTCATCAACAAGTTCAAAGATTTCTAGAGAAACACAGGTCATCAACAAGTTCAAAGATTTCTAGAGAAACACAGGTCATCAACAAGTTCAAAGATTTCTAGAGAAACACAGGTCATCAACAAGTTGAAAGACTTCTAGAGAAACACAGGTCATCAACAAGTTCAAAGATTTCTAGGGAAACACAGGTCATCAACAAGTTGAAAGACTTCTAGAGAAACATAGGTCATCAACAAGTTCAAAGATTTCTAGAGAAACACAGGTCATCAACAAGTTGAACGACTTCTAGAGAAACACAGGTCATCAACAAGTTCAAAGATTTCTAGAGAAACACAGGTCATCAACAAGTTCAAAGATTTCTAGAGAAATACAGGTCATCAACAAGTTCAAAGATTTCTAGAGAAACACAGGTCATCAAGTTCAAAGATTTCTAGAGAAACACATGTCATCAAGTTCAAAGATTTCTAGAGAAACACAGGTCATCAAGTTCAAAGATTTCTAGAGAAACACATGTCATCAACAAGTTGAACGACTTCTAGAGAAACACAGGTCATCAACAAGTTCAAAGAATTCTAGAGAAACACAGGTCATTAACAAGTTCAAAGATTTCAAGAGAAACACAGGTCATCAACAAGTTCAAAGATTTCGAGAGAAACACAGGTCATCAAGTTCAAAGATTTCTAGAGAAACACAGGTCATCAACAAGTTCGAAGATTTCTAGAGAAACACAGGTCATCAACAAGTTCAAAGATTTCGAGAGAAACACAGGTCATCAACAAGTTCAAAGATTTCTAGAGAAACACAGGTCATCAACAAGTTGAAAGACTTCTGAGAAACACAGGTCATCAACAAGTTCAAAGATTTCTGAGAAACACAGGTCATCAACAAGTTGAAAGACTTCTAGAGAAACACAGGTCATCAACAAGTTCAAAGATTTCTAGAGAAACACAGGTCATCAACAAGTTCAAAGATTTCTAGAGAAACACAGGTCATCAACAAGTTCAAAGATTTCTAGGAAACACAGGTCATCAACAAGTTGAAAGACTTCTAGAGAAACACAGGTCATCAACAAGTTCAAAGATTTCTAGAGAAACACAGGTCATCAACAAGTTGAACAACTTCTAGAGAAACACAGGTCATCAACAAGTTCAAAGATTTCTAGAGAAACACAGGTCATCAACAAGTTGAACGACTTCTAACAAACACAGGTCATCAACAAGTTCAAAGATTTCTAGAGAAACACAGGTCATCAACAATTCAAAGATTTCTAGAGAAACACAGGTCATCAACAAGTTCAAAGATTTCTAGAGAAACACAGGTCATCAACAAGTTCAAAGATTTCTAGAGAAACACAGGTCATCAACAAGTTGAACGACTTCTGAAAACAGGTCATCAACAAGTTCAAAGATTTCTAGAGAAACACAGGTCATCAACAAGTTCAAAGATTTCTAGAGAAACACAGGTCATCAACAAGTTCAAAGATTTCTAGAGAAACACAGGTCATCAACAAGTTCAAAGATTTCTAGAGAAACACAGGTCATCAACAAGTTCAAAGATTTCTAGAGAAACAGGTCATCAACAAATTGAAGATTTCTAGAGAAACAGGTCATCAACAAGTTGAAAGACTTTCAACTCGAAAGGTCAATAGATAGATAGACAGTGATTATGGTGCTACAGACTGAAACCACCTCCATAAAGTATCACTCTTAAGAATAGGAGGAATGCACTAGACTCGGGACATTGTCATACATCTTGCTCTTCTTTTCTCTTTCTCACTGGTACCTAAAAGGTGTTGTGGTTTATATCATTTGTCGTTCTTGAGCTGCTTGAACTGTCTGAATTAGTGATTTTCCTTTGTTGTTACATGTCTCTGTTACTGCATCTATCCATCTTCTTCTTTTCTCTTTCTCACTGATACCTAAAAGGTGTCGTGGTTTATATCATTTGTCGTTCTTGAGCTGCTTGAACTGTCTGAATTAGTGATTTTCCTTTGTTGTTACATGTCTCTGTCACTGCATCTATCCATCTTCTTCTGGGTCTTCCTCTTGGTCTTTTTCCATGCATTCTCGAGAAGAACGCCCTTGATGGTGATTGGTTAGGATTCATTCTGACCAGGTGGCCAAACCATTTAAGTTGTTGTTGTTCTATATATTCTTGGCAGGGTTTAGTTCCTACCGTTTTTCTTATGTTTCATTTGGTATTCTATCTCTTCTTGTGTTGTTTGTTACTTTTCTCAAGCATCGCATCTCACATGTATTGATCTTTCTTAAATGGGATTTAGAAAGGGTCCATTTTTGACTTCCATAGCACAAAGTTGGTATGAAGATGCTATTTATCATTTATTGTTTAGCTGGCATATAAATGTTTGGATGTCTTAGCAATGGTGAAAGCTGGTATGTGACAGCATTTGCTTTTTGTATTCTCATGTCAATTTCTCTGTCTAGTTTTCCATCTTCTGTGAACATTGTGCCTAAATACTTGAATTCTTCTACTTGTTTTATTTCTTTATCTTTGATCTTAATGTTTAATGGGTGTCTTTATTTGCTTATTCTTATAGCCTCTGTTTTTGCTGTGTTAATTTTCATACTGTAGTTTGTGCAGCTTTTATCTAGAGATGTTAAATGCTGTTGTAGCAGGTTTTCATCCTCATATATTAGGCATTGGTCATCTGCAAAGGGTAGCTCGTTGACGTTGGAGTTTTCTACCTCTATGTTATTATTTTATTTTTCCTTATTGTTGGTTGTTTCCAGATTTATTTTGTCCATATATATGATGAAGAGGAGTGGTGAGAGGATGCATCCTTGTCTTACACCTGTTGTAACCTGAAACCATTCTGACAGACCTTCCGATGTTCTGATGGCACTTTGACTGTTTTTATATAATGCCATTATATTTTCTAGTAGTTGTCCTACTACTCCGTAGGTTTCTAAAGTTTGTTCCTGTCCACACGATCAAATGCTTTTGCCTGATCTATAAACACTATATTTAGGTTTCTGTCATATTCTATTGTTTTTTTCACAGTTGTCTCAATGTAAATATAGCATCAGTACAGCTTTTGCCTTTTCTGAATCCGAATTGATTATTACTTAATTGAGGTTCTATTATGTATCTTACTCTCCTCTCTAATATTTTAGCAAACATTTTACCAACTTGACTCAATAGGGATATTCCTCTGTACATTTCACACTCCCTTTTACTTCCTTTATTCTTCCAAAATGGGACAATGATAACTTTTTGCCAATCGTCTGGGACTTTTCTTTCTTCCCACGCCATATTGAATATTATATTAAGCCAATCTATAGCTGTTTCCTTACAGGCTAGTAGCATTTCTGTTGTTATTCCATCTATACCAGCTGCTTTGTTCTTTTTATTCTGTTTCAATGGCCACTCTACTTCTGCTTTAAGTATATTCGGTTCCTGTTCATCATACTGCCTATGTTTAAACTCTGTATTTCCGATGCAATTTTTGATGGGAGTCAAATTTAAGTTATAAGTGAATTTCAATGCCCATAGTAAAAGAAATTCAAGCGTTCTTGTGTTATTTCGAACGGATTTATTTGTGATTTATCTTTCAGTTTGTTTTAATTACCATCCGTTGTGCTGTTACAGGCACGAATGAAGATGGGAAAACTACAACACCACAAAGAAATCTTCATACATACATGCTGTAAAAAATTAATTTCCAAGATTTGAACTAAAATGTCACTTTTAGATAAAAAACAAACAGCTGTGTAAGACGACCCGCTCATTCCCCAGGACAAATTGACTGAGTTCAAAAATGACCTGCAAACTGTGACTGTCCAGTTTGGCCGCCATGACCAGATAACCAATGAGCTGAGAGCTGCAGACTCCTACAAGGCTCACGACATTCAGGTATTTCTGCCACTTGAATTTGATTTCTTTTGTTTTACTTTCATATTTCTTCATCATCTTTGGCCACCACCATGCTTCTCTTTTTCCTTCTATCGTTTTCCTTGTATCATTTCCTCACTTGTCCCTATCTTCTAATCATATTTTTCTTGTATCATTTCCCCACTTGTCTATCTTCTAATCATATTTTCCTTGTATCCTTTCCTCACTTGTCCCTATCTTCTAATCATATTTTCCTTGTATCCTTTCCTCACTTGTCCCTGTCTTCAAATCATATTTTCCTTGTATCCTTTCCCCACTTGTCTATCTTCTAATCATATTTTCCTTGTATTATTTCCTCACTTGTCTATCTTCTAATCATATTTTCCTTGTATTATTTCCTCACTTGTCTCTATCTTCTAATCATATTTTCCTTGTATTATTTCCTCACTTGTCTCTATCTTCTAATCATATTTTCCTTGTATTATTTCCTCACTTGTCCCTATCTTCTAATCATATTTTCCTTGTATTATTTCCTCACTTGTCTATCTTCTAATCATATTTTCCTTGTATCATTTCCTCACTTGTCTATCTTCTAATCATATTTTCCTTGTATTATTTCCTCACTTGTCTATCTTCTAATCATATTTTCCTTGTATTATTTCCTCACTTGTCTATCTTCTAATCATATTTTCCTTGTATTATTTCCTCACTTGTCCCTATCTTCTAATCATATTTTCCTTGTATTTTTTCCTCACTTGTCCCTATCTTCTAATCATATTTTCCTTGTATTATTTCCCCACTTGTCCCTATCTTCTAATCATATTTTCCTTGTATCCTTTCCTCGCTTGTCCCTATCTTCTAATCATATTTTCCTTGTATCCTTTCCTCACTTGTCCCTGTCTTCAAATCATATTTTCCTTGTATCCTTTCCCCACTTGTCTATCTTCTAATCATATTTTCCTTGTATTATTTCCTCACTTGTCCCTATCTTCTAATCATATTTTCCTTGTATTATTTCCTCACTTGTCTCTATCTTCTAATCATATTTTCCTTGTATTATTTCCTCACTTGTCTCTATCTTCTAATCATATTTTCCTTGTATTATTTCCTCACTTGTCTCTATCTTCTAATCATATTTTCCATGTATCATTTCCTCACTTGTCTCTATCTTCTAATCATATTTTCCTTGTATAATTTCCTCACTTGTCTCTATCTTCTAATCATGTTTTCCTTGTATTATTTCCCCACTTGTCCCTATCTTCTAATAATATTTTCCATGTATCATCTCCCCACCTGTTCCTATCTTCTAATCATATTTTCCTTGTATTATTTCCTCACTACTTGATGTCTTCTAATCATCTTTTCCCTAGTATCTTTTCCTAATTTATTCCCTCACTGGTCATCATCTTATAAATATCTTTTTTGTGTGTATTTTATCACTTCTGGTGGCAATTATTTTAAAATCTTTCCCTTATATCTTCACCTTATCTCAGGTTATTATGTTCACAATGTCTTTTCCTTGTATCTTCTCATGATCTCATGTTATTATTTTTACATTTCATCTAGTATTTTCACAGTATCTCTGGACATTAATGCTTCAATGTTTTCTAGCATCTTTTATAACTATCAGTCATTGCTTTCACATCTTTTTTAGTATCTTCTTGTTATCTCATGTCATTATTTTCTCAAAATTCTTTTCTAGTATCTTCTAATTATTCTTGGTCATTATTTTGTCATCATCTCCTAATTATCTCTTGTCTTTAATTTCTCAACATCTTTTCCTTGTATCCACTCATTATTTCCTCTAACAGCAATCTACATTCTACTGTGTATAAGAAACTTCCTCTAAAGTTCTAATTCCAATTTATTTATTTTCTTCTGCTTTATCTTAATGACATCCACCATGTACATAACTCTAAGTTTAATGACACCCACTAAACAAAAGATCTAATGACAAAGGGTAACAAATTAGTTGTATGGATAGCACATACAGAATCAACAATTTGGCAGGAAGCATCATCATCATGCATACACCAAGCATATTTCTGCAAATGTGTGTCATGTGACACCACTAGCCAATAGAAGGAAAATAACATTAATTTATTCATCTGAGAAAACTATATATCACCAAGGGATATATGTATATCATATTCTATATATCTCCTCAGTGCCATGGAGTACGGGTTCGATCCTGCTTTGGACCATATATTGTTCTTTGTTTTTGTCTGTTGTTTATTTGTCATTTTTTTCTGAGTGCTGTAGCACATACCTCTTCCTCCTATGATTCCCTATATATCACCAATTTTGAAATGTGTCAGAAGTATCATTGGAACAGGCTTTGAAGGAAAATTTATATCTAAGAAGACAGTTAGGGATCACCTACACAAAAGAAATGATAAATTAAATGGTTTGGTTATTTAAGAAGACAGTTAGGGATCACCTACACAAAAGAAATGATAAATTTAATGGTTTGGTTATGTAAGATAACAGTTAGAGATCACCTACACAGAAAAATATATAAAGAAACCATCAATTTAATGGTTTGGTTATATAAGAAGACATCATCATCAAGTACCGTGTCTGCTGGTATTGGTAATCATGTCTCTCCACAACTTTCGATCTCAACAGTTATTTATCATTTCTGTTGTTGACCCACTGCCAAGCCATTCTCTTAAGCTATCTGGTATCTCTTCTCTTTGCTTCCCTCTATCTCTTCGTCCATCAATTTTCCCAGTTGTTACAACATATTCTAGTTGTTCCATTCTCATTGCATGGCCAAAAAATTATGATTGTTTCTTCCTAATTTTGGAAATTTGCTCTCTTTTTGCTTTGGCCTCTTTCAGAACATTTTTATTACTCTTCTTAGCTGTTCATGGTATTCTCAACATTCTTCTGTAAAACCACATTTTTACAGTCTCCAGTAATTTTCTTGTCTGTTGTCCTATTTTCTATGATTCACATCAATATGTTAAGACTGGCTCTACATAATACTTAAGAAGTCTTTTTCTTGTTTATGTTGTCAAAAATAGATTGCACAATATCTTCCTCATATTTTGGAAAGCTGCATTTGCCTGAGCCAGTCTGCATCTCACCTCTGTTGTACATCTACCATCTGAAGTTAACAATGCTCCCAGATATTTAAATTCATTTACCTGTTTTATTATTGTTCCTCTTGTCTTTAGTGTACATTGTGGTGATGTCTTTTTCTTTGTTGTTACCATTGCTTCCATCGTTTTGCTGTTAAGGCTGAGTCCTTTTTTTTGCTTTCCTTCACTATAATGTCCAACATTTCTTGTCACTCATTTATATATAAGGAGACAGAAACAAGTAGACAGAACCCACACAGCAGTCAACAGACTGAGACAATAATCTTTCTCTTTCTCACTTCTAATGCCACATCGACAAGCTGTTAACTCTTAGATCCAAGATGGTTAAATGGCAGGCTGCTGTGACTTTCTTGAATTTCTGGGTTCTGCTGGAGACTTTAGATCTTGTCTTGTCTAAAAATACTGCAATACTAGATTTTATATAACAACAGACCCTACAGGGAACCTGGTTATCCTCACCTTCATTGCTCAGCTTGTTTTGATGCAGGCTGTTATGGGGAGAGCCCAACTGGAAGGTCAAAGGTGAGACCTTGGTCAGCTAATAGGCTGATGATTCTGCAGGTCACTGGGATTGGGCTTCCTAGTTCTTGCTTCCTCTCCAAAAATAATAATGAAACAAATAAATAAAAGACAGACAGACAAAGTACTGACGGTACACTTGATAATGTGACAGTAGAAAAGGTCAAGCAAAGTGAAAAGACAACACCACAGATTATCTTCCCTCAATGATAACAAATAAATAAATAAATAAAGGAATAAGAGATCTGAGAAAAGTGTCACCTTGGAATGGAAGAGTTCAAGGTTATTGATGCAGTTAACTGCCTTAGATCTGAAGTACAAATGGATCATAGAACAATGACTGACAGTGACAAGAGGTTGCAAGACTGTTGACCACATAATCCTGGCGTTCCCATAGGGATCTGATCTTTCTCATATATCTGACATTTGTTCTCATTCACTTCTTTTTCACCATTAACTATCGTTACTGAATTTTTCTATTACTGGGGTCCAGTGAGGGGATTTGTGGGACCACTAATTTGTTTAAATCTGGTCTCTATGTCCAGGAGATGCGCAAATCTATGTTCAACATTGAGGGTCGGCTGAGTGGACTGTACCGGCTACTGGACCACAATCTGGACACGGTTCGCACAGACCTGAGAGCCATGCTCGACCGACTGTGTATAAACAATAAACTGGCATGCTAACTTGTAAAGTGTGTTTGTCTTGCAGTGTGTCATTTTAATAAAATTGTTAAGGTCAACAACACACTCGTAAGGTGTGTTGTTCTAAATGTGGACTTAAAACACACTCCTAATGACATCTTTCTAAAAAACCTTCTGGCATCTAAACACAATACATGCACATTTATTTATTTTTACATGATCAATAATACATTTATGGACAGCATGAACATTATAATGCCAAATTGTCCTACTTTGTCAGAAAAAATAGCAGGCACCCATTTCCAAAGGCTGGGTGAACTCTGAGGCTGTATGTCAGACTAGGTGAACTCTGAGGCAATGTCAGGCTGGGTGAACTCTGAGGCCATGTCAGGCTGAGTGAACTCTGAGGTCATGTCAGACTGGGTGAACTCTGAGGCAATGTCAGGCTGGGTGAACTCTGAGGTCATGTCAGGCTGGGTGAACTCTGAGGTCATGTCAGACTGGGTGAACTCTGAGGTCATATCAGACTGGGTGAACTCTGAGGCTGTATGTCAGACTGGGTGAACTCTGAGGCTGTATGTCCGACTGGGTGAACTCTGAGGCTGTATGTCAGACTGAGTGAATTCTGAGGTTGTATGTCAGACTGGGTGAACTCTGAGGCTGTATGTCAGACTGGGTGAACTCTGAGGCTGTATGTCAGGCTGGGTGAACTCTGAGGCCATGTCAGACTGGGTGAACTCTGAGGTCATGTCAGGCTGGGTAAACTCTGAGGCCATGTCAGGCTGGGTATACTCTGAGGTCATGTCAGACTGGGTGAACTCTGAGTCCATGTCAGACTGGGTGAACTCTGAGGCCATGTCAGACTGGGTAAACTCTGAGGCTGTATGTCAGGCTGGGTAAACTCTGAGGTCATGTCAGACTGGGTTAACTCTGAGGCCATGTCAGACTGGGTGAACTCTGAGGCCATGTCAGACTGGGTAAACTCTGAAGCCATGTCAGGCTGGGTAAACTCTGAGGCAATGTCAGGCTGGGTGAACTGTGAGACCATGTCAGGCTGGGTGAACTGTGAGACCATGTCAGGCTGGGTAAACTCTGAGGCAATGTCAGTTTGGGTAAACTCTGAGGTCATGTCAGGCTGGGTAAACTGTGAGGCCAGGTCAGGCTGGGGAATGCTGTGATTGTATCAGGCTCAGAGATGCGGGAAAGTCACAGTACTTCGACAACCATGTTATGAAATCAACAAAAGAAACCAAAAATAAACTTTATTCATTCAAACCTAAATGAATGTAAGGAAAATACTTGTATACAATGGAATGAATTATAGTGTAGGTAGAGAAATGGCCATCCAACAGTCTCACCTCTAATCAAGAAAAGATGCTGGGCAAGTGTCAGCACGTGATGAACAGAAATAAGAGAATCAGAAAGAAAGCCTTCAAATAAGAAATAACAGGGAAAAGAGAAAGAGGCACATTGAGAAAAACAGACAAAAGAGGCAATGATAGCAGTTATTGACTTCCTGACAGTAAAAGTCACTCAGAACAGTAATTTATCATATGGTGTTTGATGTGGATACAATTATAGGAGGTTCCTAGATTCAAGAGAAAAATTAGTTTCAAGTAAAAAGAGCTGATTGAGAGGTCAGATCCGATTGTGGATAACCAGCATGCAACAGAGGCTATCAGCATGAATGCTTTAAATCATCTGTTAGGAAGGGCTGGGAACCTATGGGTCTGACCTAAATGATGTGAGGCTTATTTCTGTAATCATGTCCCTATCAGAGACCAGCAAGTTATACACACAAATTAGTAACAAAACTCAATTTTTGCAAATCAAAATATATTTAGAACAGCAGCAGCTATAAATATATAAAAGTCAGACTATGCAAATACAGTGAAAAGAATAATTGATATATAAGTAATACTTGATATAAAATTAGTTGTACAAATATATGAATATACTGAGATGTTAAATATTTATTTAAAATAATTCATAAGTTTTTCTGAAAGTAAAGAAGACTGTTCTTTGCTATATTTGACCAAAGAACACAGAATTAAACTATTGACTGTGTTCTATCATCAAATATGTAGATGCGGTCAGTGCTTTCTGAGCCTGTCCTCAATATTTCAGATATCTTTCACAATTCCATTGTTGGCAATTATCTTGGCATAAACACGAGCAGACTGTCTCAGTGTTTGATGCCTAGAGGGGTCAGTGTTGTCGACTTGAACTAGACCAAACCTGCGGTTGTAGCCATAGCTCCACTCATAGCTGTCCACCAGGGAGTGGTATGTGTACCCTTTGACTTCACTGCCATCAATTCTGATTGCTGAAATAGAAAATTGGAGACATGTGAACATAGCAGGTTGACAAAACAAAAACAGAGTTAGGGAAACATTACAAATATTGCTTGCTAAAGTATTCTTCTTTCCTTCCAACGTCGAAGGGAGATATAGTTTGTAGTCTTTTGCTCTTCTGTTGGTCTCTGCTGCTGCTATGTTTCCTAGTGTATCTAATATTCCATCAATCCATCTTTTGCTCTTCTGTTGGTCTCTGCTGCTGCTATGTTTCCTAGTGTATCTAATATTCCATCAATCCATCTTTTGCTCTTCTGTTGCTCTCTGCTGCTGCTGTTTCCTAGTGTATCTAATATTCCATCAATCCAACTTTTGCTCTTCTGTTGGCCTCTGCTGCTGCTATGTTTCCTAGTGTATCTAATATTCCATCAATCCAACTTTTGCTCTTCTGTTGGCCTCTGCTGCTGCTATGTTTCCTAGTGTATCTAATATTCCATCAATCCATCTTTTGCTCTTCTGGTGGCCTCTGCTGCTGCTATGTTTCCTTGTGTATCTAATATTCCATCAATCCATCTTTTGCTCTTCTGGTGGCCTCTGCAGCTGCTATGTTTCCTAGTGTGTCTAATATTCCATCAATCCATCGCTTTTCGTGGTTGATCCTTATGTATCATATTCAATATTTTTTAAAGGCTCGTGTTATGGTCTTTTTGTCTTTTAACATGGCCACACCATTTTATCTGTTGTTTCTTTATGTATTCTATGGTGACAATTATTCCTAACTTTCTTTGCAGTTCTTCATTTCTGATAGTATCTCTCAGGCTGTTTCCTGTCATTTGTTTAACACATTTTATCTCAGTTTCGGTTATTTTTCTTATAATTCTTTAGTCTAGGGTCCAATTCAGACTCTACAACCAAGCTGTTTGTGAATTGTCGTTTGTCACTAGACTTCCTAGATATTTAAATTCCTCCGCTTGTTTTAATTGTCCGTCACCTATCCTTATATTGATGCTCTGTTTCTCTTTTGCGATATTCATGACTTCTGTTTTGTTGATTTAAAGCTGCTAAAGTAGTGACCTTTATATTTTAGTATATTTCACACTGTGTACTGAATACAATCCAAGGTATTTGTCCTTAAAACCTATCTGATGCAAGCAAAGAACTGGAAAGACTTTTGAGCTGAGTGGTCATTGTGATAATGGTAAAATTAGTTCTGAGTGATGATGGTAATAATGGTAAAATTAGTTCTCAGTGATGATGGTGATAATGATAAAATTAGTTCTGAGTGATGATGGTGATAATGGTAAAATTAGTTCTGAGTGATGATGGTAATAATGGTAAAATTAGTTCTGAGTGATGATGGTAATAATAGTAAAATTAGTTCTTAGTGATGATGGTGATAATGGTAAAATTAGTTCTGAGTGATGATGGTAATAATAGTAAAATTAGTTCTTAGTGATGATGGTAATAATGGTAAAATTAGGTCTGAGTGATGATGGTGATAATGGTAAAATTAGGTCTGAGTGATGATGGTAATAATGGTAAAGTTAGTTCTGAGTGATGATGGTGATAATGGTAAAATTAGGTCTGAGTGATGATGGTAATAATGGTAAAATTAGTTCTGAGTGTGATGGTAATAATGGTAAAATTAGTTCTGAGTGTGATGGTAATAATGGTAAAATTAGTTCTGAGTGATGATGGTGATAATGGTAAAATTAGTTCTGAGTGATGATGGTAATAATAGTAAAATTAGTTCTGAGTGATGATGGTAATAATGGTAAAATTAGGTCTGAGTGATGATGGTAATAATGGTAAAATTAGGTCTGAGTGATGATGGTAATAATGGTAAAATTAGCTTTGAGTGATGATGGTAATAATAGTAAAATTAGTTCTTAGTGATGATGGTGATAATGGTAAAATTAGTTCTGAGTGATGATGGTAATAATGGTAAAATTAGTTCTTAGTGATGATGGTAATAATGGTAAAATTAGGTCTGAGTGATGATAGTGATAATGGTAAAATTAGTTCTGAGTAATGATGGTAATAATGGTAAAATTAGCTTTGAGTGATAATGGTAAAGTTAGTTCTGAGTGATGATGGTGATAATGGTAAAATTAGCTTTGAGTGATAATGGTAAAGTTAGTTCTGAGTGATGATGGTAATAATGGTAAAATTAGCTTTGAGTGATAATGGTAAAGTTAGTTCTGAGTGATGATGGTGATAATAGTAAAATTAGTTCTTAGTGATGATGGTGATAATGGTAAAATTAGTTCTGAGTGATGATGGTAATAATAGTAAAATTAGTTCTTAGTGATGATGGTGATAATGGTAAAATTAGTTCTGAGTGATGATGGTGATAATGGTAAAATTAGCTTTGAGTGATAATGGTAAAGTTAGTTCTGAGTGATGATGGTAATAATGGTAAAATTAGCTTTGAGTGATAATGTAAAGTTAGTTCTGAGTGATGATGGTAATAATGGTAAAATTAGCTTTGAGTGATAATGGTAAAATTAGTTCTGAGTGTGATGGTAATAATGGTAAAATTAGTTCTGAGTGTGATGGTAATAATGGTAAAATTAGTTCTGAGTGATGATGGTGATAATGGTAAAATTAGTTCTGAGTGATGATGGTAATAATAGTAAAATTAGTTCTGAGTGATGATGGTAATAATGGTAAAATTAGGTCTGAGTGATGATGGTAATAATAGTAAAATTAGTTCTTAGTGATGATGGTAATAATGGTAAAATTAGGTCTGAGTGATGATGGTAATAATGGTAAAATTAGCTTTGAGTGATGATGGTAATAATAGTAAAATTAGTTCTTAGTGATGATGGTGATAATGGTAAAATTAGTTCTGAGTGATGATGGTAATAATGGTAAAATTAGTTCTTAGTGATGATGGTAATAATGGTAAAATTAGGTCTGAGTGATGATAGTGATAATGGTAAAATTAGTTCTGAGTGATGATGGTAATAATGGTAAAATTAGCTTTGAGTGATAATGGTAAAGTTAGTTCTGAGTGATGATGGTGATAATGGTAAAATTAGCTTTGAGTGATAATGGTAAAGTTAGTTCTGAGTGATGATGGTAATAATGGTAAAATTAGCTTTGAGTGATAATGGTAAAGTTAGTTCTGAGTGATGATGGTGATAATAGTAAAATTAGTTCTTAGTGATGATGGTGATAATGGTAAAATTAGTTCTGAGTGATGATGGTAATAATAGTAAAATTAGTTCTTAGTGATGATGGTGATAATGGTAAAATTAGTTCTGAGTGATGATGGTGATAATGGTAAAATTAGCTTTGAGTGATAATGGTAAAGTTAGTTCTGAGTGATGATGGTAATAATGGTAAAATTAGCTTTGAGTGATAATGTAAAGTTAGTTCTGAGTGATGATGGTAATAATGGTAAAATTAGCTTTGAGTGATAATGGTAAAGTTAGTTCTGAGTGATGATGGTGATAATGGTAAAATTAGTTCTGAGTGATGATGGTAATAATGGTAAAATTAGCTTTGAGTGATAATGGTAAAGTTAGTTCTGAGTGATGATGGTAATAATGGTAAAATTAGCTTTGAGTGATAATGGTAAAGTTAGTTCTGAGTGATGATGGTGATAATGGTAAAATTAGGTCTGAGTGATGATGGTGATAATGGTAAAATTAGGTCTGAGTGATGATGGTGATAATAGTAAAATTAGTTCTTAGTGATGATGGTAATAATGGTAAAATTAGGTCTGAGTGATGATGGTGATAATGGTAAAATTAGTTCTTAGTGATGATGGTAATAATGGTAAAATTAGGTCTGAGTGATGATAGTGATAATAGTAAAATTAGTTCTTAGTGATGATGGTAATAATGGTAAAATTAGGTCTGAGTGATGATGGTGATAATAGTAAAATTAGTTCTTAGTGATGATGGTGATAATGGTAAAATTAGTTCTGAGTGATGATGGTGATAATAGTAAAATTAGTTCTTAGTGATGATGGTAATAATAGTAAAATTAGTTCTTAGTGATGATGGTGATAATGGTAAAATTAGTTCTGAGTGATGATGGTGATAATGGTAAAATTAGTTCTGATTGATGATGGTAATAATAGTAAAATTAGTTCTTAGTGATGATGGTAATAATGGTAAAATTAGTTCTGAGTGATGATGGTGATAATGGTAAAATTAGGTCTGAGTGATGATGGTGATAATGGTAAAATTAGTTCTGAGTGATGATGGTAATAATAGTAAAATTAGTTCTTAGTGATGATGGTAATAATGGTAAAATTAGTTCTGAGTGATGATGGTGATAATGGTAAAATTAGTTCTTAGTGATGATGGTGATAATGGTAAAATTAGTTCTGAGTGATGATGGTAATAATGGTAAAATTAGCTTTGAGTGATAATGGTAAAGTTAGTTCTGAGTGATGATGGTGATAATGGTAAAGTTAGTTCTGAGTGATGATGGTGATAATGGTAAAGTTAGTTCTGAGTGATGATGGTGATAATAGTAAAATTAGTTCTTAGTGATGATGGTGATAATGGTAAAATTAGTTCTGAGTGATGATGGTAATAATGGTAAAATTAGCTTTGAGTGATAATGGTAAAGTTAGTTCTGAGTGATGATGGTGATAATGGTAAAGTTAGTTCTAAGTTATGATGGTGATAATGGTAAAGTTAGTTCTGAGTGATGATGGTGATAATGGTAAAGTTAGTTCTGAATGATGATGGTGATAATGGTAAAGTTAGTTCTGAGTGATGATGGTGACAATGGTAAAGTTAGTTCTGAGTGATGATGGTGATTATGGTAAAGTTAGTTCTGAATGATGATGGTGATAATGATAAAGTTAGTTCTGAGTGATGATGGTGATAATGGTAAAGTTAGTTCTGAATGATGATGGTGATAATGGTAAAGTTAGTTCTGAATGGGGATTGTAATAATGATAAAATTAGTTCTGAGTGATGATGGTAATAATGATAAAATTAGTTCTGAGTGGTCATGATGATAGTGGTAAAATTAGTTCTAAAAGCTGATGATGACTATGCTGATATGAACAAAAATACATGAAAACACTGAATGCTGATAATGATAATTATACCTACTATCTAGAATAATATAACATTTAAAATACAACTGAGAGGTGATAATAGTGATGCACTATATTATAAATATTATAAAAAAGACAATCATTTTTTACAATAACAAATACAAATGCATGATGATAGAGTTAAAAAATATTTTAAAATATAAAAATGTAAAACAGCTAAAATAAAAATTGCATTATGATAATGTAGCTCAAACTGACTATGTTGTAGTAGTAGCCTCTCCAGCGCTAGCTTGGTCAGAAAAAGGAAGAGACAAGTTGTTGCCCTTGCAACATGTTTCTTCTCTCTACATAACTGAGCGATCCAAAGGTCTAGCAGGACAAGAACAGTTTGGTGCCAACTGCATCACAGAAGTTGCCAGAGCAATGTTGAAATCAACACTGAACTGCCTTAGGGACTCCATCTTCGAATTTTTTATCCGGGTTTACTCCCAAAGTTTATTTCGTGAACGGGTACCCACTAGACTGGTGGTTTATAATCCAAGTTGACCTTCTAGATGCATTGACATTTCTGGGTTAACGGGGCGCATCTACCCAGGGAGGAGGTTAGGACACCTCCATTCAGCTGGTGAATAACATCATAGGGCAGATGAGGCATTTTATAAAATTAGCTACCCAACATCATAGGGCATATGAAGCATTTTATAAAATTAGCTACCCAACACAACTAATTCAGCCCACCCTCTGTAATCAGAACTGACTATAGAGATGTAAAAAACAGGACAAAATTCAACAAACCCTTTAAGACTTCATCCACATGTTCCTCAATGAACTGTGACCTAAAATCATCTGCCAGTTGGCCAGTGCTGTCCCACACACCATTACCAGTCACTGCCACTGGGATGTTGTTGTATCTGTGTCGAATGTGACCCAGGATTCTCCTTAAGCCTCTAGGATTAGAGCTGCCACTACTGGGGTAATCCTTGTCCAGCAGAGTTCCCTGCTTTTTAACATCAACATTTCGCTGAACTGAACTTGTATCGTAGTAAGTCAGACCAAAGATGTCGGAACTTCCTGTAAAGTATACAATGGTTAATTAACGCTAAAACTGACAAATCAGACTTCTTGAATCTACATAATATGACATTCAGGAAGCAGTCTAATAACATCACTAGACATGTACTGACCTTGAAAAATGCTGGGACGGGTGTGGAGCAGGTATAGTGATACCCCAACGGTAAAGAAACTGATTCAATGAATAGAATATAACGGAATGGAATAGAATAGGATAATACTGGCATCATGTGGCAGTGGTAGAAGGAGATGGAGATAGATCTATAAAGAATTGTATGGTTGCAACTCTACTTTAATGATAGAGCTAAATATAAACATAAAACAAATGCAAAAGAAGACCACAAACTCAATATTATAAATTACAAACTGGTGATATTGGCTCTATATATAATTTTTAAATTAGAGATGCTGTCAATATGGATGAAATTTTGAGACTGCAGATAATTTGAATTAAAATGTTGAAAGGCTAGAATGAAAACCTACATGTTTACACACATTCATCATATGCTGGATATAACTGCACCTGTGGGCTTGCCTAGAGTGCCATAATGTCAATTGTAACAATAATGAACTTCATCCTAGTAAACATAGCAGCAATAAATAACATAGTAAACATAGCAGCAATAAATAACATAGTAAACATAGCAGCAATAAATAACATAGTAAACATAGCAGCAATAAATAACATAGAAAACATAGCAGCAGGAATAAATAACATAGTAAACATAGCAGCAGCAATAAATAACTTAGTAAACAAAGCAGCAGGAATAAATAACATAGTAAACATAGCAGCAATAAATAACATAGTAAACATAGCAGCAGCAATAAATAACATAGTAAACATAGCAGCAGCAATAAATAACATAGTAAACATAGCAGCAGCAATAAATAACATAGTAAACATAGCAGCAGCAATAAATAACATAGTAAACATAGCAGCAATAAATAACATAGTAAACATAGCAGCAGCAATAAATAACTTAGTAAACAAAGCAGCAGGAATAAATAACATAGTAAACATAGCAGCAGCAATAAATAACATAGTAAACATAGCAGCAGCAATAAATAACTTAGTAAACATAGCAGCAGCAATAAATAACATAGTAAACATAGCAGCAGCAATAAATAACATAGTAAACATAGCAGCAGCAATAAATAACATAGTAAACATAGCAGCAGCAATAAATAACATAGTAAACATAGCAGCAGCAATAAATAACATAGTAAACATAGCAGCAGCAATAAATAACATAGTAAACATAGCAGCAGCAAAAAATAACTTAGTAAACAAAGCAGCAGGAATAAATAACATAGTAAACATAGCAGCAGCAATAAATAACATAGTAAACATAGCAGCAGCAATAAATAACATAGTAAACATAGCAGCAGCAATAAATAACATAGTAAACATAGCAGCAGCAATAAATAACATAGTAAACATAGCAGCAATAAATAACATAGTAAACATAGCAGCAGCAATAAATAACTTAGTAAACAAAGCAGCAGGAATAAATAACATAGTAAACATAGCATCAATAAATAACATAGTAAACATAGCAGCAGCAATAAATAACATAGTAAACATAGCAGCAGCAATAAATAACATAGTAAACATAGCAGCAGCAATAAATAACATAGTAAACATAGCAGCAGCAATAAATAACATAGTAAACATAGCAGCAGCAATAAATAACATAGTAAACATAGCAGCAAAAAATAACATAGTAAACATAGCAGCAGCAATAAATAACATAGTAAACACAGCAGCAGCAATAAATAACATAGTAAACATAGCAGCAGCAATAAATAACATAGTAAACATAGCAGCAGCAATAAATAACATAGTAAACATAGCAGCAATAAATAACATAGTAAACATAGCAGCAGCAATAAATAACATAGTAAACATAGCAGCAATAAATAACATAGTAAACATAGCAGCAGCAATAAATAACATAGTAAACATAGCAGCAGCAATAAATAACAAATCTGTCAAAGAAAAAGATTTTGTATTTTATCTTCCTTGAAAAGACACAAATCAATAAATCAACTAAAGTATCAGTGACAAACAGCTGTGGAATAAACCAACTGAATGCTGGGAATTATAATTTTGGACTAATATGAGCAAAAACATGGAAGCTTTTCTTTGACAAGTTAAGATATAGGCATACAATTACCTTTGATGATGGCTTTTTCTTGGTCAGTTAAGGGTTGCAGTGCAGGACCAGCAACTTCTTTGACCTCATCAGAATAATCTCCATCCAAGAAGATGGGATCAGCAAAGAGCCCAAAGCTGTATCCAATAGATTTGGAAGATGAAGTTGCATGGCTGGGATCATGAGGGTTCTTGGGTATGCTCAGGAGAGGGGCCAAAGAAATAGCAACATGCCCTGGAATATTTTATTTTAAGAAGTTAAAATGTGTTTTCACTTAACATCGTTCTTGATTGTTTCTTGACAGGTAGGTAAGGATCATAAATATTATCAAAGACATGTATGATGGTTACACATGTGCAGTTCGAACAGAGGAAGGACTGAGCGAATGTTTCCCAATAGAAACTGGGGTTAAACAAGGATGTATTTTATCGCCCTTGTTATTTGGAATTGTTATGGACTTCATAATGAAGAAATGCTGCACTGGTAATAAAGGCATCGAATGGATACAAGGAGACCATTTGGAGGACCTCGACTTTGCTGATGACATAGTTTTCATCAGCAGTCAGATAAAAACGATGCAGGAAAACACAAATGAACTATCATCAATAGCCAGCAAAATTGGGCTTGAGGTCAATCATGAAAAGACTAAAGTCATGAAAAGTTTAATTCCAACAAGTGACAAAATATACATGGAAAACAAACCAGTAGAAGAGATCGATCACTTTATCTATCTTGGAAGTCACATTGATTGAGTAGGGGATACGAGCAAAGAAATTAGAATCAGACTGGCTAAAGCAGCAATGTCTTTCAGAAGCCTTGAAAAGTTGTGGAAATCAAAACTCATTAGCACAAACACAAAACTTAGGCTATTCAAATCAAATGTACTATCAACCCTTACGTATGCGTGTGAAAGCTGGAAAACAACAAGAGATATAGAAACAAAGTTGAACGCATTCGAAAATAAATGTCTAAGGAAAATACTTGGTATAGAATGGAACGAATTCAAAACAAACGAGGAAATTAGAGAAATCGCCAATCAACCACTAATATCTTCAGTAATAAAGAAAAGACGATGGTCATACGTTGGACATGTGATGAGAAGAGATAATAATCGAATAGCAAAGCAAGCCCTCATATGGGAAACAACAGGTAAAAGAAAAAGAGGAAGACCCAGGGAGACACTGAGAAGAACATTGATGAGAGAGGCAAGAGCAGCAGGAATCGGCTCCCTCAATGAGATAGAACTGCTTGCACAGAACAGAGACAGATGGCGAGATTTGATAAAATATCTTTAAAAGAAAACTGCTGGAACAAAAATTCATATAGGAGAAGGTGTATCTTGGTCTACGCCCTATGGGCCGGTTACGGCTCGAAAGGTCAATAGATAGATAGATAGGTAAGATGTGTTGATAGCTAATGTTTCATGACATGTAGGTAAGATGTGTTGATAGCTAATGTTTCATGTCATGTAGGTAAGATGTGTTGATAGCTAATGTTTCATGTCATGTAGGTAAGATGTGTTGATAGCTAATGTTTCATGTCATGTGGGTAAGATGTGTTGATAGCTAACAATGTTTCATGTCATGGAGGTAAGATGTGTTGATAGCTAATGTTTCATGTCATGTGGGTAAGATGTGTTGATAGCTAACAATGTTTCATGTCATGTAGGTAAGATGTGTTGATAGCTAACAATGTTTCATGTCATGTATGTAAGATGTGTTGATAGCTAACAATGTTTCATGTCATGTATGTAAGATGTGTTGATAGCTTACAATGTTTCATGTCATGTAGGTAAGATGTGTTGATAGCTAGCAATGTTTCATGTCATGGAGGTAAGATGTGTTGATAGCTAACAATGTTTCATGTCATGTAGGTAAGATGTGTTGATAGCTAGCAATGTTTCATGTCATGGAGGTAAGATGTGTTGATAGCTAACAATGTTTCATGTCATGGAGGTAAGATGTGTTGATAGCTAATGTTTCATGTCATGTAGGTAAGATGTGTTGATAGCTAACAATGTTTCATGTCATGGAGGTAAGGTTTGTTGATAGCTAACAATGTTTCATGTCATGTAGGTAAGATGTGTTGATAGCTAACAATGTTTCATGTCATGTATGTTAGATGTGTTGATAGCTTACAATGTTTCATGTCATATAGGTAAGATGTGTTGATAGCTTACAATGTTTCATGTCATATAGGTAAGATGTGTTGATAGCTTACAATGTTTCATGTCATATAGGTAAGATGTGTTGATAGCTAACAATGTTTCATGTCATGTATGTTAGATGTGTTGATAGCTTACAATGTTTCATGTCATATAGGTAAGATGTGTTGATAGCTTACAATGTTTCATGTCATATAGGTAAGATGTGTTGATAGCTTACAATGTTTCATGTCATATAGGTAAGATGTGTTGATAGCTAACAATGTTTCATGTCATGTATGTTAGATGTGTTGATAGCTAATGTTTCATGTCATGTAGGTAAGATGTGTTGATAGCTAATGTTTCATGTCATGTAGGTAAGATGTGTTGATAGCTAATGTTTCATGTCATGTAGGTAAGATGTGTTGATAGCTTACAATGTTTCATGTCATATAGGTAAGATGTGTTGATAGCTAATGTTTCATGTCATGTAGGTAAGATGTGTTGATAGCTAACAATGTTTCATGTCATGTAGGTAAGATGTGTTGATAGCTAATGTTTCATGTCATGTATGTTAGATGTGTTGATAGCTAATGTTTCATGTCATGTAGGTAAGGTGTGTTGATAGCTAACAATGTTTCAAATCAAGAAATGAATTTTTTTCTACAGTTAAACTTGAGTTAATAATGTGAAGTAAAAAAAAAAATAAAGAAATATTAAACTCCTCTTTAGCTATAAGTGTTTTGCTTGTAGTGTTGACATTTTAAAACAAATGTATCTTTCTTAGTTGGTTAAATCCTGCAGCACATGTGGCACGGTTTGATCATTTAGCACACGCTCTAAAACAAATATCTTATCACTTATAGGCTGTAGGCACAGGACTAAGAAATACAATTAGTCATGGCTGCCAAAAAACACATAAGCCTGTTACAATCCTGGACTACATCTGTTATCTCTTCAATCATGTTTGATCTCCAAGTTACCTTCACTGCCCCATGGCTCAATCTTGCATTAGATGGTTGCTGCCCCTTGTCTATGTTTATGGTGAGGTGCATAGAGCAAGATTTGGAGTTTTCTACTCTAGAGGGGGAGATAATGATGGTTAGGATGGATGTTTGTATAGCTGAGTTCTATCTATTGTCCTTTCGAGCTGAAGACAGTACATAGTGCAGAAAAATTAGACTCTTTGTGTCTGACAATCTTTGTTATCAAGCATTAGACCTTACACAGAACCTGCATTATATCTCACCAGACATCCTGTTCTGGGCAAGTTGCTCAAACTCGGCGATGCAGCTGATGTGATGCTTGCTGTTGCCTCTCGTTTCAGTATTCTTTTGTGTTTAGTTATGACTGAATTACTGATGTTTTATTAAATAGTCTCTCTCTATTATCAATACATTCCCGCTCGATTAAACTTTATAATTGTGGTGGAATGACTGGCGTTGGAATGGAGATCAGACATTCCTCATGAGCTGATAGGACTGCCAGAAGTATTGATGATGATGATGATGATGATGAGAAGTAATCTAAAGTATATGTCAGCTTCCAACTCTGAGGAACATACCCACCTTTTTGGGAAACTTTGTAGCTTGTCTCATACAACCTATAGACTTGTGCATGTGCCAGCAGCACATTGCGGTACACACTAAACACATACTTGTCATCATTTGATCTGGCAGGGAAAATGAAAGGAATCTTCTCAGGTTCAGTAAATGTTGACCAATGAGTGACCTGAGGAATTGAAACAGATATAAAACTGAAGTAATTAGCAGATAAATGCTGGAATTAAAACAGTTGTAATAAGCTTAAATAAAAAAGAAAAGAAATTTAAAAAAATAGATTTAAGATAGCTGTATTGTTTATTTTAGAAGCCGTGTGGGCTTTTTGCTTTTTTTTTTTGTCAAAGAAATGCTTTTTTTTCTGGGAAGTTTATGAATTATTTCCAGTCCATCCAGTTATCCTTTCCTATCACTGATGGCACTTTTTAGGCTAACATTTATCATTTCTGAAAGATAGTGTTAGCATTATTATCTCTCTTTGCAAATTTATCCAGATAACAACATACAGTCTGCTCCTTTTGATTTCTAGTGGATTCTCTCAAGCAGCAGAAATAGACTCAAGATGCAACAAAGCTTGTCAAATCATCTGACAAATGCCATTATTGCTGTCCAGTAAGGAAATAGCACTAGAGGCAAAGTGGTCACTTTACAATACAATCTTTCTCCCAATGTTGTGCTACCAATGCCACACACTAAATTGAAGAATAATATGAAAAATAGTCACTAAAAAAATAAAATGTGTTAAACGAATGACAGGAAACAGCCTGAGCGATAAGATCAGAAATGAAGAACTGAGAATCCCACCATAGAACACATAAAGAGACAACAGAAAAATGGTTTGGCCATGTGATAGGACAGAAAGATCAAAATACAACACAAGGAGCCTTCAATAAATGCTGCGAGAACACCAGACCCAAGGGTTGACTAAGAAAAAGATGGATTGATCGAATAATAGAAACACTAGGAAACATAACAGCAGGAGAAGCCAACAGACGAGTAAAAGAATGCAGACTATATCTCCCCTTGGCGGTGAAAGACAAATGAGGAAGGAAAGAAGAAGTGGATTCTCGAACACACTCATCTTAAAAATAGTTCTATTTTTTAATGTTTATCTCTGGTAAGAGATTGCAGCTGATAATTAGAAGTCATATGATTACACCTTCCAAAAGAATAGAAACCATATGGATAATAATATCGTTCAATGCAGAGTCTGAACTAGGTATTTTATGAGTGAGAATATGCAAGAGAGCAATGTTGTAACTAAAATAAAAAAACTGAATTAATGACAATGAGCAATGGAAATAAAATTCAACCAAAATACTAAAAACAAAACAACAACAAACAAAAAAAAATAATCTCACAGCAATGATGAACTATAATTGATATACCTTGCTTCCGAAATTCTCAAAACAAACTTGAGCAAAGTACAGGAATTCCTGAATAGTTGAGGCATTGGCCCATCCGTCACTGTTCTGAATGGACAATAAAACAAAAATAACATGACAGATGTGGATATAGCATATGCGGATGTAGCATATTATCATATACAGTCAATAATTATCCAATATTCTCACATACAAGACTGCTCAAACACACACAGTTGATGGTAGAAGATATGCTGGCAGAGGACTAACAACCACTATGGTAAAAGTAGTTCCATGACATATTGGGGTGTATGTGCAAGTGTGTGTGGGTAAAAATAGTTCCATGACATATTGGGGTGTCTGTGCAAGTGTGTGTGGGTAAAAATAGTACCATGACATATTAGGGTGTGTATGGGTAAAAATAGTTCCATGATATATTAGGGTGTGTGTATGCAAGTGTGTGTAGGTAAAAGTAGTTCCATGACATATTGGGGTGTGTGTGCAAGTGTGTGTGGGTAAAAGTAGTCCCCTAACATATTATCTATTGGGACATATGTGATTGTGGCTGTGATGGCACATGTGACATACTTTAACCACACATTACTTTGTTGATGAGTGAGCCAGTGCTCCTCTTAGCTGTTATTACCCTAAATTTGTGAGTCAAGCATCCAACTGGTTGTAATGGAGAGTGTCCTGCTGGAAGCGAACCCCATTTCATTAAATTAAAACTTTACAACTCTCTTTGCTAACACCATTCTAGTCTACTCTATTCATGGAATCAGTTTCATTGAGTTGGGGCATCCCCATATCTGCTCCACCACCCATCCCATCATTTCTTGAAGCGTATGCAGACTCATTGTTCCTGTCAGGTGTTGATTATAGTTACATCTGCTTTTCCCACTAAGCACTCCAGATTGACCAAACCCCTTTTCCACCGTTAGACTTCTCAGCCTCTCAATATATACATCACTGACCCACCCATACTCCTCCATTTCTCTTAAGCAATTAAGAACAAACTTGGCAATGTCCTCTTTGTCCAGAGTAAGGCCACACTCAGTGTCATAGCTGCCAGTGACCTTATTGACTATTTCATTGCCACGTACGCCAGCATGCCCTGGACAGTACACCCAGGTTAACGTGTTCACTTCAGAACCATCCAAGAGCTGCATCCACTCCTGCCCGCAGACACTGTCTGCCAATATTCTGTAGCAGACTTTGTGAGTCTGTCACCAAAACTGAACCATGATCATGTTGCTAAAACTAAAAATGAGAAACAGTTATACATGAGCAGATAAAAATACAATTAAATGAAACAAACAACTTTAACATTACTGAATTACAGATATCAATGATTTTTCATCAATGGATCAATGGTTTTTTTTAATGAAGTCTGTGGTTACAGATATAATTATTTGATGCATCATGACTCAACTCTCTCTGACAAGATTATATCAATGACAAGATTATATCAACTTATAGAACTTCTTCAATGATCACCTATTGCTAAACAATTAGACATTTAGACCAGTTTGAGTAATGAACAAGATGATGAAATTTGAGGTCTTTACTGGTTCGCCATAACTTATCATCCAAGGTTGTTTCTGTGAGTCATATCTGTGTTCTTAGGACGTTGAGAATGCTGCAGTCCTGTAGGGGATGCTCCACAGTCACATGATGCTGCGTCACTGAGTCCAGTCTTGTGTAAGTGTGCTCTGAGGCCACAGTGGTCTGTTCTGAGTCTAAATATCTTGGTCTGCTCATGTCTGCTGAGCTGATTTAATTGTTACATTCGGAGTTCAGAAAATAAGATTTTCTTTGAACTTTTGCTACACAGATGTGTGTTTAGGCAAGATAAGACCCGAGGATTGGATGGGGCAATCATTTCCTGGCTTATGGTCAATTTATAGCCTGAAATCTGACCACATAGTCTCTTGGCTACTGGAGGTGTTATGTTTGTCTATTCACACAACGCTGTCCGCCATCAGTTCAGCACATGTCTAATCATATGAAGCTGTCCGCCATCAGTTCAGCACATATGTCTAATCACACGACGCTGTCCGCCATCAGTTTAGCACATATGTCTAATCACATGATGCTGTCCGCAATCAGTTCAGCACATATGTCTAATCACACAACGCTGTCTGCCATCAGTTCAGCACATATGTCTAATCACACGACGCTGTCCGCCATCAGTTTAGCACATATGTCTAATCACACAACGCTGTCTGCCATCAGTTCAGCACATATGTCTAATCACACGACGCTGTCCGCCATCAGTTTAGCACATATGTCTAATCACATGATGCTGTCCGCAATCAGTTCAGCACATATGTCTAATCACACAACGCTGTCTGCCATCAGTTCAGCATATATGTCTAATCACACGACACTGTCCGCCATCAGTTCAGCACATATGATCTGCTCCCTCTTAGCATTGTTCCCTGCCTATCCTGTGTTACAAAGGTTTCTTTGATGTCTTGCCTACAGTCGAGGAGATTTCCCCCTTCATTCGGGACAAAATAGAATTTATTTAAAATTGGTGAAATTAAAAAAAAAAATATAGCCCCTCCTTACGATACCTTCAAAAATTTTGTGAAGAATTTGTTGTGTTTGAAAAAAAAATTCATCATCAAAGGAAACAAATCGTATACTCAGGGGTCACCAGCAGCAATAATACGAAGGTATAAGGAGGGGGAAATGTTTGTTTGTTGTAAACTGTTGAATTTTTAAAAAATGTATTTCAAGTTCGTAAATTTTACAATGGTATCGTAATCTCATGTTAACTGGTAGTAATTTTTATGACGATATCATGAAAACAAGACCCACAGATAGGAATCGTAATCTAGGGTTAATGAAGCTGTCTTGTTCTGGCTCATATTTTCCATATAACTCTCTCCATTTGGATTTTCTAGCTTCAATCATACAGCAATACTGTTACCTGCAGTGAGCTTGGGTAGTCCCATTGATGAAGTCTGATCATTGGCTCCACCCCAGCATCAATCAGTGAGTCCAAGATGTTGTTGTAATAGTTGATGCCAGTTTGGCTCACTCCACCAGCCTTGCCAGTTGGCAACACACGAGACCATGACACAGTGAAGTGGTAGTGTTTGGCCTTCATTTTTAAAACATACAAAGATAATGAACAAAATATGAGTTTTGTGTTGGCTGTAATGAAAGAAGTATTTTTCTAGAGGAATTTATTTCAGCATTTGAGGCTGTTGGCATTGAAATTAATTCAGCTCATTAATAGTTACTGTTTACACCAGAAACATGTAAATTAAACACACATGTTGATATCCATTAACAGTCAGCTAAACTCAGTCACAAATGCAAAAAATTATACTATTTCAACTCATTTACAGATACAATAAATGACACTATTTCAACTCATTTACAGATGCAATAAATGATACTATTTCAACTCATTTACAAATGCAATAAATTATACTATTTCACCTTGCTCACAAATACAATTAATGAAACTCAACTCATTTACAAATGCAATAAATGATACTATGTCAACTCATTTACAAATGCAATAAATAACACTATTTCTACTCATTTACAAATGCAATAAATGATACTATTTCAACTCATTTACAAATGCAATAATTTATACTATTTCACCTTGCTCACAAATACAATTAATGAAACTCAACTCATTTACAAATGCAATAAATAACACTATTTCAACTCATTTACAAATGCAATAAATGATACTATTTCAACTCATTTACAAATGCAATAAATAATACTATTTCAACTCATTTACAAATGCAACAAATTATACTATTTCAACTCATTTACAAATGCAATAAATAACACTATTTCAACTCATTTACAAATGCAACAAATTATACTATTTCAACTCATTTACAAATGTAATAAATGATACTATTTCAACTCATTTACAAATGCAATAAATAACACTATTTCAACTCATTTACAAATGCAACAAATTATACTATTTCAACTCATTTACAAATGCAATAAATAACACTATTTCAACTCATTTACAAATGCAATAAATAACACTATTTCAACTCATTTACAGATGCAATAAATGATACTATTTCAACTCATTTACAAATGCAATAAATAATGATATTTTAGTTCACTCTCAGGAGTAACAAAACAATTAGCTCTTTCACAAAGTTCATACAGAGCTTTGCCACAGGTGTGATTACCTAATACATAAAGGCTCTCCCTACAATTCTACCACAGTTTATATGCAAGAGCACTAAATGACATACTTTTAAAACACTCTACCAATAAATACCTGCAGATACTACTACATGGCATTGGACCGAAGGGCATCAGCTCAAAGGTCATTGGATCCATAACAACAACAACAAAACACTCTACTCTCCCAGAGAGAGAACAGGGACCTGAATCATTGTGATCCAAATTAAGAGAATGCGGGTTCAAATACTATCTATCTATCTATTGTCCTTTCGAGCCGAAGACGGCACATAGGGCAGAACCACAATCTCAAAAACAGAAACCTTGCGTGCCAAAATGGCACATATTGCAGAGATCACTGATCTAAAATCTATGGCGCTGTTTCCATAACAAGACTTTTTACAATGACAGCTTGTCAAGCCATCGATCAATCTCCTTAGTCGCCTCTTACGACATGCCTGGAAGGTCACAGTGTCACTATTCTTTACCTCCCTCATAATGAGGCCCCGGTAACACACAGGATCAAATCAACCGTTCAAATACTGGAACGGTCAAATTCGGTTTCTATTTAAGGTGAAATAAAAACTTAGACCCAAACACCATGTGGCAACTACTCAGGACAAGCGGCCTTTATTTTCCAGTCCCTATGTCCTCTTGGCAGACCCTTGTGAAGGGATAATGCTGTGAAGTTTTTTTTCAAAGATATATTTCTCTTGGAACAAATTAAAATCTATTCCTCTATCAAATTCTGCTTTTTGTTCAATATCTTAAGATGATGTTAATGTTGCTAATTGATGTGTTGTTGATTTTCTGCTCTAGCAAACCTTCTTTAATTACTCTAAATTGAAACACATTTTAAGCTTAAGAAGCTCCAAAAGATATATGGCATGACAGGTCTCCAGTTTTGATAAAATCATGTTGGACTATTTTACAATGAAAAAGTCTGAAAGTTTAAGAGTCTCTCTGAAGTGCAATGAAGAAAATTCTAGAAACCATTCGCTCAATGACCTACATATGTGAGTTCTATACACCAATATTCAACAAATAAAATTTATATAAATCATTAATCAAGCAATTAATATTCTACTTATCAACTATAGATCAATATTCTACATTACAATCTTCTAAATGTCAACATTCTACATACCAATATTCTTAAAACCCAAAATTACAAAAACTAATATTCTACATACCAAGATTCAACATCCAACATAAAAAAAAAAACTAATCTTTTGCATGTCATTATTTTACAACAAGATGTTCTATAGAATATTACTTTTAACAGTACCTGAATATCTCTTAATGAGGCAAGATCTGAGGCAAATGCAGTCACAGAATCAGTTTGTTGACTGACTTGTGAAGCGCTGTTGGCCAGGATGGTGTCCCATACACTAGCACCACGTTCTGGGGGTTAGACAGGACCTGCTTTGTATAGTTTATACTAAACATTTCCCATAATGCTTTCTTGTGTAACAGATTCTTCTTTATTCACTTTCAGACACCTACAGAGGTGGGCTAGGTGGTTTAGAGGTAAGACGTCAGCCTTTGCACAGGAAGGTCATGGGTTTGATTCCCTTCAGAGGAAGTGAGAATTTTAAAAAAATCTAACCTGTGGTTTCTTTGAGACTTTACCCTTTCCCGATCTCTGAGCAGTGAAATCTGATGTCTAGCCCTCTTGGAAAATGGCTAAAAACAGGCAGAGTGAGGCAGTTCTTGGTAGCTCCCAATTTCTTTATATGAGAACTTGACTAAGGTATTGGGAACTTTGAATCAACTGTTGCTGCCTCAGATGTCTCTACTTCTTAGCATTCATTAGTTAAGGGGCGTGCATGCATTGTATCGCTAGTTAGCAGCATTGTGTCACTAGTTAGCAGCATCGTGTCGCTAGTTAGCAGCATCGTGTCGCTAGTTAGCAGCATCGTGTCGCTAGTTAGCAGCATTGTGTCGCTAGTTAGCAGCATCGTGTCGCTAGTTAGCAGCATCGTGTCGCTAGTTAGCAGCATCGTGTCGCTAGTTAGCAGCATTATGTCGCTAGTTAGCAGCATTGTGTCGCTAGTTAGCAGCATTGTGTCGCTAGTTAGCAGCATCGTGTCGCTAGTTAGCAGCATTGTGTCGCTAGTTAGCAGCATTGTGTCGCTAGTTAGCAGCATCGTGTCGCTAGTTAGCAGCATCGTGTCGCTAGTTAGCAGCATCGTGTCGCTAGTTAGCAGCATCGTGTCGCTAGTTAGCAGCATTGTGTCGCTAGTTAGCAGCATTGTGTCGCTAGTTAGCAGCATTGTGTCGCTAGTTAGCAGCATTGTGTCGCTAGTTAGCAGCATCGTGTCTAGTTAGCTAGTTAGCAGCATTGTGTCGCTAGTTAGCAGCATTGTGTCGCTAGTTAGCAGCATCGTGTCGCTAGTTAGCAGCATTGTGTCGCTAGTTAGCAGCATTGTGTCGCTAGTTAGCAGCATTGTGTCGCTAGTTAGCAGCATTGTGTCGCTAGTTAGCAGCATTGTGTCGCTAGTTAGCAGCATTGTGTCGCTAGTTAGCAGCTAGTTAGCAGCATTGTGTCGCTAGTTAGCAGCATTGTGTCGCTAGTTAGCAGCATCGTGTCGCTAGTTAGCAGCATTGTATCGCTAGTTAGCAGCATTGTATCGCTAGTTAGCAGCATTGTGTCGCTAGTTAGCAGCATTAGTATCGCTAGTTAGCAGCATTGTATCGCTAGTTAGCAGCATTGTATCGCTAGTTAGCAGCATTGTATCGCTAGTTAGCAGCATTGTATCGCTAGTTAGCAGCATTGTATCGCTAGTTAGCAGCATTGTGTCACTAGTTAGCAGCATCGTGTCGCTAGTTAGCAGCATTGTGTCGCTAGTTAGCAGCATCGTGTCGCTAGTTAGCAGCATTGTATCGCTAGTTAGCAGCATTGTATCGCTAGTTAGCAGCAT
The DNA here is from genome assembly GCA_032433765.1 of Megaustenia siamemsis. Lineage (NCBI taxonomy): Eukaryota > Metazoa > Mollusca > Gastropoda > Stylommatophora > Ariophantidae > Megaustenia > Megaustenia siamemsis. The sequence continues at coordinate 85,595,797 of JAVIAB010000106.1, read as the reverse complement.
TGTGTCACTAGTTAGCAGCATCGTGTCGCTAGTTAGCAGCATCGTGTCGCTAGTTAGCAGCATCGTGTCGCTAGTTAGCAGCATCGTGTCGCTAGTTAGCAGCATTGTGTCGCTAGTTAGCAGCATCGTGTCGCTAGTTAGCAGCATCGTGTCGCTAGTTAGCAGCATCGTGTCGCTAGTTAGCAGCATTGTGTCGCTAGTTAGCAGCATTGTGTCGCTAGTTAGCAGCATTGTGTCGCTAGTTAGCAGCATTGTGTCGCTAGTTAGCAGCATTGTGTCGCTAGTTAGCAGCATTGTGTCGCTAGTTAGCAGCATTGTGTCGCTAGTTAGCAGCATCGTGTCGCTAGTTAGCAGCATCGTGTCGCTAGTTAGCAGCATCGTGTCGCTAGTTAGCAGCTAGTTAGCAGCATCGTGTCGCTAGTTAGCAGCATTGTGTCGCTAGTTAGCAGCATTGTGTCGCTAGTTAGCAGCATTGTGTCGCTAGTTAGCAGCATTGTGTCGCTAGTTAGCAGCATCGTGTCGCTAGTTAGCAGCATCGTGTCGCTAGTTAGCAGCATTGTGTCGCTAGTTAGCAGCATTGTGTCGCTAGTTAGCAGCATTGTGTCGCTAGTTAGCAGCTAGTTAGCAGCATTAGCAGCATTGTGTCGCTAGTTAGCAGCATTGTGTCGCTAGTTAGCAGCATTGTGTCGCTAGTTAGCAGCAGTTGTGTCGCTAGTTAGCAGCATTGTGTCGCTAGTTAGCAGCATTGTGTCGCTAGTTAGCAGCATCGTGTCGCTAGTTAGCAGCATTGTGTCGCTAGTTAGCAGCATTGTGTCGCTAGTTAGCAGCATCGTGTCGCTAGTTAGCAGCATAGCCGTGATATCTATGCCTTTCAGCTTAAACACATCCGTCGTCAGCATGGATGAGTTTGTCTATCTCTTGTCAAATAAGCACAAAATGGTATTAAGGAGCTAAACCTAAAGAGGGATGAGACAAGCTGTGACATTTCTGTGAAAGCCTTTATCAGGTACAAATAAATATGCCTCAATTCTCATTGGTGAGCTTGTCTACCTCTCAACTGCCAGGATGTTACACTGAATGGAAACTCACAATATTGTTGACTTCATGTCATTTTTCAAAAGTCTGTTGACCACTTACCACTTGATTTTCTTGGGCTCCTGCTTCTACATGAAAGGTTTTGCTGCAATAGTCTTTGATGTATTCTTGATCTTAATTAATGCAAGTAAATGATAAACAGATCTACCTTCTTTTAACACAGTCCCTCTCATTTTGACACAATTTATTATTTCCCTTTCTTGTACATGAAAAAAGGGGCTGGCCATACATCTTTCTCTTTATTATAAATAAGAAACATTCATCATCATCATGTACCCTGCCGGTTGGCGTAGGCGATCATGTCCCTCCACAATCTTCTATCTACAGTGCATCGTATCAGTTCTGTTGTTGACTGTTTTCCATGCCATGACACCGAGCTATCCAGTATTTTCTCTCTTTGTCGTCCGCGATCTCTCTTTCCTTTTATTTTGCCAGTTGTAACCAAGTATTCCAACTTTCCTCTTCTCACGATGTGCCCGAAAAATGCTGATTGCTTCTTTCTGATGTTTTTTAAGAGCTCCCTTTTTGTGTTGGCCTCTTTGAGAACTTCCTCATTGGTCTTTTTATCTGTCCAGGGAACTTTCAACATTCTTCTGAGAAATCCCATCTCTGTGGCCTGTAATCGTCTTTTCATTTGTTTGTCTACTGTCCATGATTCGATTCCATAGGTCAGAATTGGTTCTATATAGCACCGATGAACTCTCTTTCTCATTTTTATTGACATAGATTTGTTGCATAAGATATTTTTCAGTTTCTGAAATTCTATTTTGGCCTGAGCTATTCTGCTTTTTATTTCTGTGGTGCATCTCCCATCTATTGTAATTATTGTGCCCAAGTATTTGAAACGTTGTAACATTGTAAGTAACATGTAAGTAACATTAGAAAGATGAAATTATTCAAAGTTTTCTCTGTCTGCACTGAATGTGTGAAACATGCATTTGTTTTTTCAACAGATTTTCCTACTATAGTGCAACATACCCCATTGAAACTGATCTACAGCTCCAACAATTTGTCAGAACAATGGAGACGTCAGAGACAAGGGATGAAGTAGATTTCATGATGTTACAGAGAAAATGAAATACCTACAGAGATGTGGAGCAATATGATTCCAATGGAGACATCAGAGACAAGGGATGAAGTAGATTTCATGATGTTACAGAGAAAATGAAATACCTACAGAGATGTGGAGCAATATGATTCCAAAAACATAAATTTCCAGCTTGCAAATCTCCAGGCCAACACCTATCAAGCCAAGAGCACTGGTGGTGCAAAAGATGCCCTATTGAAAGATTACCTGCATCATAGGAGCATCATTAACTCTTTATGTATGTTTCGACACACTGTGCATCATGCAGATTTTGGCCACGTATTTTTCGCCGCATAATGCGTCACTCTCAATTTGATTCGTGTGAACCGTCATTAGACCATATTCTTTTTACATGTTTTGTATTGTCTTAGTATTGATGAAATCTAATACCTTGTTCAATTATCTACAAATTCATATATAATATGTTATAAGTTTAATAAATATAAATATGTAGATTGATTCTTAAAACCATAAAAAAATTTTGTTTCTGAAATCTCTTCCGTCGCATTGATAAAATCTTCCATACGGAAAGAGTTAATGGTCAGTACAGTAAAGATTTCCTTACCAAACTAAGAAAGGCTGTGATCATAAAATGAAGGATAACAAGCAATCAAAATCTTCCCCTACTTCAAAACAATGTACACTCTCACAAAACATGGCTTGTGCAGCTAACAACCAATAATCTGAATATTGAAATTCTTTCACATCTCACACCCTATTTCATTAACTTAGCTCAATCAGAAATGTTTTTTTTTCTTTTCACAAAGCTGAAGCCATACTGGCATACTGGAAACAACTGTTTTAGTGTAAAAAAATAGGGTGGTGTACTCCCAAGATATTTTCAGGGTCAAGCAGAGACGGCAGTAGTATGCCAGTTCAGGTAGTGGTAATATTGAAAAGAAATAAACTATGTGCACAATTTAATTTCTCTGGAATATTTTCTTCATAGTCAGGGACACACAAATGCATGCATATAAACTCATACAGACATCAATTAATTATCTATTTGTCAAAAGTGTCACTTGGAATATAAGAACAAATATTCGATGTAGCCAAGTTACAACAAAGACAACAACAAACAACAACAATAAAAACAAATACTGAAATCCCCACAATGATCTTTGGTACCTTCTTTGTATTCATCAAATCCAACAGCTGACACACCAAATGAGAAGCCAGCAGGAAACTGGCCATAGAATGTTGTGTTGCCGTAAGGTAACTCCTTGGGTCTCTTCGGGTCGGTGCTGGACCCTGGAGGGAAACCATTGTTTCTGTTTGTTGGGAAATAAGATTCATTAATACAAAGATACAACATGTGAAATTATTTTTCTTTCTTATTCTATTCATGGAATTAGTTTTATTGCAGTTGGGACATCTCTATATTCACGCCACCGCCTGTTACAGCATTTCTCGAAGCGTATGCAGACTCATTGTTCCTGTAAGGTGTTGATTGTAAATACATCTGCTTTTCCCACTAAGCACTCCAGGTTGACCACATCCCTTTTCCACATTTAGACTTCTCATTCTCTCAATATATACATCATTGTCCCACCCATTCACCTCCTTTTCTCTTAAGGAGTGAAGAACAAACTTGGTGATGTCCTCTTTGTCCAGAGTAAGGCCACACACAGTGCCAGTGAGCCTATCAGCTATTTCATTGTCTTGTACATCAGTGTGCCCTGGACAATACACCCAGGTTAATGCACACACTGTAGAGCCATCCAAAAGCTGCATCCACTCCTGCCTCAGACGCTGTCTGTCATTCTTCTGTAACATACTTTGTGAGTCAGTCACCAAGACTGTGTGAGCCATGTTATCAGTCATTGCTGCTTCAATCTCCATTCTCATGATGGACACCATAATGCTACACTTGCCAGGTTCTCAGGCCACTTCTCTGTTATGTTGGTATGCCACAAAACCCTGACTGTTGCACTGTCTGTGGGATACATAACTATCCGTGTAGATGACGGGGTCCAAAGGGATCCCACAACACAGTTTTAATGGATTCATATATTATGACCTCAGTAGCTCCATAAGCAAATAATTTCAAGGGAAGAGGTATGTTTTACAACACTTTGAAAAATAAAATCACAAATAATCAACAACAGAAAAAACAAAGAACAATAGACAGCTGGTAGCAGGGTTGTTCTTTGTTTTTTTTCTGTTGTTGGTTATATGTGTTTTTTTTCTGAGTGCTATAAACATACCTCTTCCTTTGAAATGATTTGCTGATCTATCAGCTCAAAAGTTTCCCTCCATTATGATATTTATTTATTATTATTTGTCTCCTAGCTCCATAAGCCCAGTTGTGACACTCCCTGCTGAGCTGAATGATTACACTGGTTAGGCTCTTAGTGAAATCATTTTGCTCTACCGAGATGTGTACTAAGAGGTATCAATCATAGGACATAACTAGTGTGTGAGTATTAGAACACATTTGCTCATTAAGTAACCTATTTTATATATGGTCTACTTACAGAGCACATAATGTGACCTAATCAAAGAGAACTAAATTGACCTATCTGAAGAGCATGTATTGTGACCTACTTGAAGACCTCATACAAATATCTGGCTGAAGCTTTAGGTGTCCTGGTTCGGTTTGGATCATTAAAGTCTATGTGATATACCCCAAACTTCTCAGCATAGCCTGTAGCCCATTCAAAATTGTCCAGCAGAGACCAGCCGGTGTACCCAATCACGTTGATCTTGTCAAGAACCACAGCTATGGATAAAATGACAAATTGTGTGTTATATAATTAAGTAATAATAAAGATAGATACAAGTATTGTAGAGCAAACTTAAGGATGGAAAGAGACCAAAGGGCTGACCAGAGCTAAGATAAAAGGATGTTTGCTGGACTTACTTGAGTGAACTCTCTATCAGTGAAAGAAAATGGGAGGTTCTGGATGCAGATCGTACCACATGGAGAACAGAAATAAAAAAAATGGTGAAGCAAAATTCAAGGAAGAGTTGATATCAAATTCATAAAACAAAAGGTGCAGGAGAAAATAGATGAGGCTAGGCACCATAAATACATTTTGTTCATTCTGCGGTCAAATCTCTCTCTCCAATTTTGGCAGATTCAGCAACAAGAGAAAAGCTGTTCAGTAAAACAGCAACAAGAGAAAAGCTGTTCAGTAAAACAGCAACAAGAGAAAAGCTGTTCAGTAAAACAGCAACAAGAGAAAAGCTGTTCAGTAAAACAGCAACAAGAGAAAAGCTGTTCAGTAAAACAGCTTCCAGCTGAAGATACCAATATCTGTCAGGACACCAAGGGCCCAACCCCCCCCCCCCACACACACACACGCGCATGCACGCACACATATATATATTATTCATATATATATATAATAAAGATAGATGACAGAATCTATTTAATATTCCTCACTGGAGGCGAAGGCGCGCCCCCCCAGCACCAGAGCTGGAAGTCGTCAGTGACTCATAACTGATGGCTTGCGCCAGGATCGGTGAACCAGAACCATCCAGACCCTGCTACACCTCTTCGTGGTGCCTCTAGAAACAGACTAACCTGTCTAGTCTGGCCAAGCGAGCAGGGATCGAAGTGGGAAGACGAACCCGGTACACAAAAAAGCGTCGGCTGAAATCGGATGTGTTGGGCCGAAAGGCGCAGATATCACAGTGTTACACTGCAAACTGCAACACAACGTAACTACGTCCACTTAACGTCCTTTTAAGGGCGGATGACGAGGAGGAAGTCTACGGTTCGTATCCGTTAGAATACCTCAAATCATCGGACGAACGCATCATCATCATCATCATCATATTCCTCACTTATATTTATCACAATTTATAAATGATGAAATCACAGACAACATATGGCACTGCTGTTGTGTAGCAATATTTATGTCATAAAACATGACAAGATTGGATATAAAAGTTTGCAATCTTTGACAAAATCTCAGTTCTTTTTTTGGTTTAGGTTTGGAGTTTGAACCCCAGAGTCAGCTTATACCTTAATCCATATATTAATAATAATATTGTGTAATCTTACATCTATCATGTGCTGAGAATGAGTTGAAGAGAGACTTTCCCCTGTATTTATGTGGAAACCATCTGGTAAAAGAAAAAAAGGCAAACCCAGAGAATTGCTACAAAGAACTAGGGAAGGCTCAACCATGGGACCTAGAACTACAAGAGCTAGTAGAAAATCGTCAACAGAGGAGAATTATGACTTAGACCCTATGTGCCATCTTTGGCCCAAAAAGAAAATGAATGAATCTTGTCTTCCTGACTGAACATATGCACATCTAACATGAAAATAAATACTTTACCTTTACTTCCTTATCTTCTCTATCCTTGGTGTATCATCATTTACTTTAACAATTTATTTTGATGAGCAATATCTTGTTTGACCAGTACAACTTTTAATGAACTCATGTTCTAGGGAACTAAATCCAAAGTGCATCTCATTAAGATACATCTATCTATCTATCTATTGACCTTTCGAGCCGTAGGCCCATAGGGCATAAACCCAGATACTCTTTTTGTTATCTACATTTTTATTCTAGCAGTTTTCAATTCTTGTAAAGATTTTTTTTATCAAATCTTGCCATTTGTCTCTGTTCTGTGCAAGCAACTCTATTTCATTGAGGGAGCCAATTCCTGCTGCTCTTGCCTCTCTGATCAATGTTCTTCTCAGTGTCTCTCTGGGTTGGCCTCTTTTCCTCTTACCTGTTGCTTTCCTACATGAGGGCTTGCTTTGTTATTCATTTATTATCTCTTCTCATCACATGTCCAACATATGACCAGCATCTTTTCTTGATTACTGAAGCTATTAGTGGATGATTTGCGATTTCTCTAATTTCCTCATTTGTTTTTAATTCATACCATGCTATACCAAGTATTTTCCTTAGACATTTATTTTCGAATGCGTTCAACTTTGTTTCTATATCTCTTGTTGTTTTCCAGCTCTCACATGTATACATAAAGGTTGATAGTACATTTGATTTGAATAGTCTAAGTTTTGTGTTTGTGTTGATGAGTTTTGATTTCCACAACTTTTCAAGGCTTCTGAAAGACATTGCTGCTTTAGCTATTCTGATTCTAATTTCTTTACTTGTATCCCCTTCCCGATCAATGTGACTTCCAAGATAAATAAAGTGATCGATCTCTTCCACTGGTTTGTTTTCCATGTATATTTTGTCATCTGTTGGAATTAAGCTTTTCATAACTTTAGTCTTTTCATGATTGACCTCAAGCCCAACTTTGCTGGCTATTGATGATAGTTCATTTGTGTTTTCCTACATCGTTTTTATCTGACTGCTGATGAGAACTATGTCATCAGCAAAGTCGAGGTCCTCCAAATGGTCTCCTTGTATCCATTTGATGTCTTTGTTACCAGTGCAGCATATCTTCATTATGAAGTCCATAAAACTCCAAATAACATGGGCGATAAAATACATCCTTGTTTAACTCCATTTTCTTTTGGAAAACATTTGCTCAGTCCTTCCTCTGTACGAACTGCACATGTGTAACCATCATACATGTCTTTGATAATATTTCTGATTTTTGATGGTAAGCCATATTGCTTCAGAATTTTCCACAAATAATCTCTATGAATGCTGTTGAATGCCTTTTTAAAGTCAATGAAGTTAAGTACAAAAGCTTTTAAGATACATACTAGAAGTTAAACTAGTCCCTTTATCTTTCAAAATGGAATAAATTAAGCTGTTAAAGAGTCCAAAAGTAAAAAGTACAAGCAATGGAACAGATATAGTACATCTAGTCCATCTGTAATCACGGACTTGATAGTTCCAATAAGGCATGAATGTTTGAATGTAATGACACTGGTAGTATTATCAGGATTATCCACACCGCACACCGGATGAACACATAGGTGCTCCAATATCCTCCCCGAGAATCATGAGAAAATCTCAGGAGAATCCTGGCCCAAGTGCACAAACTCCGTAGCATAGCCCAGGATCCACATTTGGATAGATTTTTGCTGACAATTTTACCAGAGCAGCAGACAAATTTATGGTCTACTTTTTTTTTATTTTAACTGCCAAGGGTTCTTTAACATGCACAAGTGTACATGGGATCTCCTTTTTATTGCTGTTATCCAAGAGGGGCTAGACATCAGATTTACACTATCCAAAAGTTTATGAGCAGAAACGTTATGAAGAAACCACAGATTACTTTTTTTCCTATTTTTGAAAAATCACCACCACCTGTAATGGGCTTTGAACCTAGGCCCTTCATATCCTGAGGCTGACATCATACCTCTGGACTACCCAGTCCCCTAACATAATAATGAAGTGTGTAATAACTATAAATTGTTATATAACAATTTATAAAACAAGGAGTCAGACACGGCTGTGTTCTGTCGCTGGATTTGTTTTCACTTTGCAGCGAATATATTATGAGATCAATAATAGTCAAAAAAGGAATTGAAGTCAACGGTGGTCACAACATAAATAATTTGCAATATGCGGATGACATAGTCTTAATAGCAGAGACAGAGAATGAACTACAAGAAATGATAGACATAATAGTAAAAGAAAGCAACAAGAAAGGTTTCAGTCTGAATAGTAAGAAAACAGAAGTAATGGTCATATCAAAGAAACATTCATCACTATCATGCAACATAAAAATAAATAGGACAAATCTGAAACAAGTGCAACGCGTCAAATACTTATGCACAACAATAACATCAGATGGAAGATACACCATAGAAATAAAAAGCAGAATAGCTCAGGCCAAAATAGCATTTCAGAAAATGAAAAATATCTTATGCAACAAATCTATGTCAATAGAAATGAGAAAGAGAGTTCATCGGTGCTATATAGAACTAATTCTGACCAATGGAAGCGAATCATGGACAGTAGACAAACAAATGAAAAGACGATTAGGGGCCACAGAGATGGGATTTATCAGAAGAATGTTCTCATGTAAAGCACCCTGGACAGCTAAAAAGACCAATGAGGCAGTTCTCAAAGAGGCCAACACAAAAAGAGAGCTCCTAAAAAAGATCAGAAAGAAACAATCAACATTTTTCGGGAACATCATGAGAAGAGGAAAGTTGGAATACTTGGTTACAACTGGCAAAATACAAGGAAAGAGAGATCGCAGACAAAGAGAGAAAATACTGGATAGCTTGGTGTCATGGCATAGAAAACAGTCAACAACAGAACTGATACGATGCACGGTGGATAGAAGATTGTGGAAGGACATGATCGCCTATGCCAACTGGTATGGCACATGATGATGATGAATAACTAGGACCTGGTAATAACAGTACAGATCAACAGTACAGATCAACAGTACAGATCAACAGTACAGATCAACTTATTGCTAAATGTTAAACCTTAGTCCTATGCACTAATATTAAACTAGCAGCACAATCATAACATATCATTAATGTGACTATAACTTACCTTTCAAAACATTATTTATGTATTCCTGATAATAGTAAATTCTCTTTGGATCATCTATAACACCTTCTCTGTCAGAGACACCATTCTCTGTTATATATATGGGAATATCACCAAACTCTCTTCTCACAAAATTCAAATTCTTGCGCAAGCCAATAGGATTAACACGCAGCCAGCTTGAACCAGATCTGTAAATGTATTCATAATTTTGTCAACAATTGCATTCATGACACATTTAACTTACTGTCATCTTATTTTTCTTTACTTCTTCACTTCCCTTTCAGCATAGTAGAGAGATATAGTTTGTAGTCTTTAGCTCTTCTCTTGGCCTATGTTTCCTAGTGCCTCTAATATTCCATCAATCAATTTGTTTTTGTTTTTGTGATCTAGTATTCTCATAACATTTGTTGATAATTCATTGTCTCATTTATTTCTTTATGTCTTACCATATTGTCAAGTCATTTTATCTTTTGGCCTCTTTATGTCTGTAACAGCAGGTATTCATCCTTGTTTATCTCCCATAACTTCAACATGTCTGATCTTATCTCCCAGGCTGTTTCCTGTTATTTGTCTGGCATATAATATTGCAATCCAATTTGCATAAATGCTTTATTAATTTTTGCGTGATTCAATCATTCACAGAACCTTTGATTGTCATGAATTATTTGTTAGTAAAAATTGTGCATTTAAGTGTAAAAAAAAAGTAGATTATCATTCACATTACTTTCAAGTATCATGTAAAATTAATTATTCATCATTTATATAATTTTCAAGTGTTGGATGTAACTCATTATTCTATCACTCATACAACTTTCAAGTGTCAGATCTAATTAATTATTCAATCATTAATTATGTTGAAACATCTTAATGTGTCACAAGCATGGACAGTAAATTCTATCAGAAGTTGTGTGTCTTCTAGAGTCTCTTCTATGATACGCACACCATTTTGTGAACTTTCAGGTTGAATGCAACAGGAGACAGATGTCTGGGAGTCATAACCCAGATTGTCTCCTGCTGCAAAGCTCTGTATAAAGAGTTTCCTATTATAAGATCAATCTTGTGTTTCTAATATTATCTATATTGCAAATTGTGTGTATTTGATTTAATTAATGGGTTTCGAAAAAATATGAAACAAGACCAGAGGCTGGCACACAAGGGAGACAACTGTGAACAACTCACTTTGTGCCTTTATGGCTCCCAAGGGAGCTAATCAATTAGGAAAGCAGACACTTTTTTAAAAACCTGGCAGAAAGAGTTTTACATAAAAATGCTTACGTGGGCCAGTCAGGATTTTTGTATTGGACTACCCGCTGATCCCCAAAATAACCCTCGCCACTTGGTCCCTCATAGACAACATTACTTGTGTAGTGGTTGAGGCCAAGGAAGTCTGCTGTTCCTGTTGTGATGGAAGGAAGTACTTTATGATAGGACAATAAAGTGAAAGATCCATCCATGCAAAAATATTTATGATAAAATAGTGAGCCAAACAGGCAGTGCCAAAAAATGTTAACTAAATTTAAGACAAAATGAGGCAAGCTTAAACTAATGAAACACAGAGGACATGAGGATGAAGTTTAATGTACAGGTGCTTAATTTTTAACTGACATAGAAACTGTATTAATAAAACTGTCTCTATACAACTGTTTATGTCAATTGTTGATGTAAAATTATTAATGTAAATGTGCTGATGTAACATTTTTTGGGCACATCATTAAAAGATGAAAGTTGGAATATTTGGTTACAACTGGCAAAATACAGAGAAAGAGAGATCGTGGACAATAAAGAGAGAAAATACTAGATAACTTAGTGTCATGGCATGGAAAACAGTCAATAACAGAATTGATACAATGCAAGGTGGATAGAAGATTGTGGAAGGACATGATTGCCTACACCAACAGATATGGCACATGATGATGCTGATGTAAAATTGTTGATATAAATCTGTTTCCATTGTTCCGGAATGCTTAGTCCTTGTCATTTTATGTTATTGTACAGTTTCCTTGATGCTGTTGCTCCATATTACTTTGAATCTGTACAGACTTTTCTTAATTCTCCTCATCTAAAGTCATCCTTATGTGAGTCACTGGATTTCAAGAGACTCTCAAAGCAAGCCATGAAATGGGAATCAGAGGGTAAAAGAAAAAGAGATGAACCTGGAGAAAACATAAAAAAAAGCATCAGTTCTCTCGCTGAGATTGAGAGGCTTGCCTGGAAAAGGGATGAATGGTGAGATACAATGTAGGTCCTGTGCTAGGTAGACAGACAGATGAATGGCGAGATACAATGTAGGTCCTGTGCTAGGTAGACAAACAGATGAATGGTGAGATACAATGTAGGTCCTGTACTAGGTAGACAGACAGATGAATGGTGAGATACAATGTAGGTCCTGTACTAGGTAGACAGACAGATGAATGGTGAGATACAATGTAGGTCCTGTGCTAGGTAGACAGACAGATCAATGGTGAGATACAATGTAGGTCCTGTGCTAGGTAGACAGGCAGATGAATGGTGAGATACAATGCAGGTCCTGTGCTAGGTAGACAGACAGATCAATGGTGAGATACAATGTAGGTCCTGTGCTAGGTAGACAGGCAGACAGGCAGATGAATCATAAGACTTTCTCTTCAGGCACGACAAATTATATGATTTGTTTATTGTTATATTGTTATATTATTATATATTTTAATATTCTACATATTGTTTTGTTTATTAGTATTTATTTATTATATTTTATTTGTTGTCTCTAAATGCTGTGAAAGATTTGTCCTATTATAATTATTCTCTTATGATCTCATTGCAACTGTATCTCTTCTGGTCACTTCAGTTGTCTCTCTCTCTCTATACTCAAATAAATGTAAGGTGTTAGTAGTTGCCTAGAGAATGTTCCAAAGATAAATACCTTTCCCTCTCATCCAATTCCTTTCACAAGCTATTTATGTTTAATGCAAAACTATATTTACCTTTAATGCAGAATTATTTACCTTTAATACAGAACTATTTACCTTTAATACAGAACTATTTATCTTTAATACAGAACTATTTACCTTTAATACAGAACTATTTACCTTTAATACAGAACTATTTACCTTTAATACAGAACTATTTACCTTTAATACAGAACTATTTACCTTTAATACAGAACTGTTTACCTTTAATACAGAACTATTTACCTTTAATACAAAACTATTTACCTTTAATACAGAACTATTTACCTTTAATACAAAACTATTTACCTTTAATACAGAACTATTTACCTTTAATACAGAACTATTTACCTTTAATACAAAACTATTTACCTTTAATACAGAACTATTTACCTTTAATACAAAACTATTTACCTTTAATACAGAACTATTTACCTTTAATACAGAACTATTTACCTTTAATACAAAACTATTTACCTTTAATACAGAACTATTTACCTTTAATACAGAACTATTTACCTTTAATACAAAACTATTTACCTTTAATACAAAACTATTTACCTTTAATGCGCTGCTGTTCTTGATCTGAGAACACTGGAAGCTTTGATATGTTTAGACCTTCTCTCAAACTAGCTTCCCTGATAAACTGTTTCATGACTTCAGGGTAGTCTCCCACAAAGATTGGGTGTCCAAAAAAGCCAATATAGAACTGGATTGCTCTCTCTGCAGCATCAATATCACTTTGTATGACAGGGTCTTGTGGGTCAAACCACTCGCAGTTCAAGGTAATTCCAACCTGGCCTGTTTACACATTTTATCAACATTAATCCAACTGTTAAACATATTTCTGAGGAGTCAGCAACACAATGAAAATAAAAAATGGCAGAAAAGGAGGTAAGACAAGGCTTTTTTATATTTGAAATGGATTTTGTCTTTCTAGATGAGTTTTGGAACTTATTTGTGTTGCATTAGTTTCTGGATATCTTCTTAGTTTGTTGCATAATCAACTTCAACATTGCCCTGTTATCACTGTTTGTTGGTAGAATCTGTTCAGCAGTTCTTGGTTGTTTAGAGGTTAATTACCAATTGTTGCAATTTCTTTTTTAAATGCTAGTGAAAGCACTGAAGATGGTTTCAGTTCATATGCACAAACTCCATAGCACCAGCAAAGATTTTGAAAATGGAGGGAGCAATCAGGCAGATTTGAATCTTTTAACAGTTTTTTTTATCCAAAGTGCAGCCATATTGACCTAATTCCCAGCTTCTGATAATGGGTACCTGAAACTTTCTATGGAAAAATAGGGCAGCCTGGCTTGGTGCTGACCATATGATTCATAAATGTTTTGGTGGTCAATGAAAAAAATGTGCACTGACACCATATTGCTCATATGGCACAAGATGTGATACATACATTTCTCTTCTATCCATCTATGTGTTGCCCTTTCAAGCCAAAGATGACACAAGATGTGATACATACATTTCTCTTCTATCCATCTATGTGTTGCCCTTTCAAGCCAAAGATGGCACAAGATGTGATACATACATTTCTCTTCTATCCATCTATGTGTTGCCATTTCAAGCCAAAGATGGCACAAATGTCAGGAATTCTAACTTTCCACACAACTGTTTGTTGCTGATACTTTAGTTGAATTGTTCAGCCATGTTTTGCCAGGAAGATAAAATACACATGCATCTTTAATTAAACATTCAAAATGATTGGAAGAAGACATATCACAAAATTAAAACAAATCTTTTTGCTTCGAACATTAACTACTAAAATGAATGAATATTGATTTTAGATAATATGTTAAGTTTTGTGTGTGTGGTGCCACAAATTTGAACCACTTCCATAAAATATCAATTTTAAGAATGAGGGAAATGTACTAGATTGAGAACATCTTAATCCATAAATGGACAAATCAGCCTATGACAACCTGCACCATCAAAGCAAGAGACAGAGCAGAATGGCGTTACATGGTAGCCAACCTTCGATGTGGAGATGGCACTCGATGATGATGATGATGAATTCATAAAGGATACAACATTCCCAAGGTTAGAATTATAATGTCACTTTTAGGTGAAAACAAACAACTGTGATATCCATGTATGACAGTCACTGCTATTATGTGTCAGAATTTGCACAGGCCCCTCATTGTATCTCACCACACATCCCTGTTTTGGGTGAGTTGCTCAAACTCAACACAAGACCCTCATTGTATCTCACCACACATCCCTGTTCTGGGTGAGTTGCTCAATCTCAACACAAGACCCTCATTGTATCTCACCACACATCCCTGTTCTGGGTGAGTTGCTCAATCTCAACACAGGACCCTCATTGTAACTCACCACACATCCCTGTTCTGGGTGAGTTGCTCAATCTCAACACAGGACCCTCATTGTATCTCACCACACATCCCTGTTCTGGGTGAGTTGCTCAATCTCAACACAGGACCCTCATTGTATCTCACCACACATCCCTGTTCTGGGTCAGCCTCCTAATTTCGACAAGGGAGCTGATGCCTGCTATTGTTGCTTTTCACCTCAGTTTTCTTGTTTTTTAGCGGTTCTCTAGATCGGCCTCATTTCACTTGACCTTCTGGTTCCCATTTCTCTTCTAGGCTGTCAATGATGACAGTCTTCATGTTGTCACTTCTCTAGCTCTCTAACATTATATCCAGACAAAAGCAGTGAAGGTGCACAACTCCCACACATTGTTATTTATTGTGTTATAATGGGTGGGTTTCCAATATATTGTTCAGATTGGCTAAATCTATTCTTGTGATGGTTGAGTATTTTATTAAACCTCATCTATTAAATCAGTTATTGGGTCTGTTGAGTGGATGGGTGGGTTGTGAGGAGTTAGGAGAAGGTCTTTTAAAATATTGATGGACATAAGTGTGTCAAGTTAGCTCCACCTGGGTGTGTTGAGATGGGATTACTCATGTGTTGTTGTCTTAGTCTTGGCACTGCTTACAATTAGATCATGACTTGCTCTATTCTTCTTTCTCAATTTTTTTTAGAAATTATTGTTTACTTAAGAAAATATTATACAGCAAAATAATTGTCAATACAGTAAAATATTATCTATCTATTGACCTTTCGAGCCGTAACCGGCCCATAGGGCGTAGACCAAGATACACCTTCTCCTATATGAATTTTTGTTCTAGCAGTTTTCTTTTAAAGATATTTTATCAAATCTCGCCATCTGTCTCTGTTCTGTGCAAGCAGTTCTATCTCATTGAGGGAGCCGATTCCTGCTGCTCTTGCCTCTCTCATCAATGTTCTTCTCAGTGTCTCCCTGGGTCTTCCTCTTTTTCTTTTACCTGTTGTTTCCCATATGAGGAAAATATTATACAGAAAAATAATTGTTTACATAACACAATATTATACAGAGATATAATTGACAATACAACAAAATATACAGAGAAATTATTGGTTTCATAACATATTATACAGATAAAAAAATTGACAATGTAACAAAATATTATACAAAGAAATTATTGTTTATGTTGTAACAAAATATTATACAGAGAAATAATTGACAATATTAACAAAATATTATACAAATAAAGTATATAACAGGATATTTAACAGCAGCAGCAGTTACCATTTTGAGAGGCCTTGTATTTGGTTTGATACAAGTGGTAGGCCTCAGCATGGGCCTTGAGTAGATTGTGGGCCGAACGATAGGGACCATCTTTGTCCTTTAAACCTGGGGCATCTTGTCCTGTCCCATGTCCCAGAACAGTGACCACCCATGGCTCATTGAAGGTAATCCATTTCTTAATCTAAATCAGAAAAACATTTTCAGAAGTGTCATTTCTCATGCATTATGATTCTATACAAGACCTCAAATAATGAAACAGAATATTTATTTCTGTGGATTTTTAGTGTTAACTGTCACTAACACTTAAAGTAGGTAGCAACGCCTTCACAAAACATTGCTATTACCCCAGCATTTTTTTGGCTGTGTAATTGTCTAGGTATTATACGCTTTCGATAGAATACACCATAATCAATTTATAGACTGCCTAAAGGATATAAACCTAGACGACACAGACATACGACTAATATGTAATTTGTACTGGGAGCAAACAGCAATAATAAAATATAACAAGGAGAACTCTACACCCATGGACATAAAAAGAGGAGTAAGGCAAGGACGCATCCTATCACCAAGCTTGTTTAATCTATACACTGAGCAAATCTTTAAAAACATCTCAGAGATACCAGGCCTAAACATTAATGGAAAGATAATCAATAACCTAAGATATGCTGACGATACTGTTCTACTAGCAGAAAATCCTAAAGACCTACAACAATTGCTTAATATGATAAACATAACAAGCAAAAAATATGGACTAGATATGAATATCAAAAAGACTAAAACTGTGATCATAAACAAAGAAAATACTCAAGACCTACAAGTGAATATCACAGTTGAAGGAATACATCTGGAGACAGTTCAGAGCTACAACTACCTTGGACATACTATAACCAATGATGGAAAATGTAAAATTGAAATAAACAAAAGAATAGGTATGGCAAAAAGTAATTTTAATGCCATGAAAATATACTAACACCAAACCAAATAATAGCAGGGCTGAAACTAAGAATAGCAAAATGTTACATCTTCTCAATATTTCTGTATGGTGCAGAAACATGGACATTAGACAAGAAAACAGAACAGAAAATTGAAGCCTTTGAAATGTGGATTTACAGAAGAATAGGTAGAATTTTGTGGAAAAAAAAGAAAACAAACGATGAAGTTTTAAAACAACTAAAAATAAAAAGAGAACTATTAAATACAATTAAGACAAGACAAATGAAATTTTTGGGGCATGTTAAAAGACACAACAGCCTACTAAAAGTAATATTGGAAGGGAAATTACAAGGCAAAAGAGGCAGACCAAGAATAACATGGATGAGTAACATCAGAAGATGGACAAGTCAATCTATGACAATCCGCACCATCAAAGCAAGAAACAGAGTGGAATGGTAATCCATGGTAGCCAACCTTCGTTGCGGAGACGGCACTCGATGATGATGATTATACATCCGTGGTTTACCATTGCTATCTGATGGTAGGTAGCTGGTCCTAAGGACATTAATTCCACAATTTTCAATTTCTTTAAAACCTTGCACAGCGGGACTTCCATGGACCTTGAGGTTGTGAAACCAAGTTCACTACCTCGATATAATAACACAAATGGTTACGTCTCCTGTTGATCAATAATCTCAAGAAGATTTCAACATTGACAAGTTCAGCTGAAAATATAATCAGACCAACCAAAACTAAAAAATTAATCAGACCAATCAAAGTTTTAAATAATCAAACAAAACTAAAAAAATAATCAGACCAACCAAAACTAAAAAATTAATCAGACCAATCAAAGTTTTAAATAATCAAACAAAACTAAAAAAATAATCAGACCAACCAAAACTAAAAAATTAATCAGACCAACCAAAACTAAAAAAACATAATCAGACCAATCAAAACTAAAAAAACATAATCAGACCAATCAAAACTAAAAAATTAATCAGACCAATCAAAACTAAAAACATAATCAGACCAATCAAAACTAAAAAATTAATCAGACCAACCAAAACTAAAAAATTAATCAGACCAATCAAAACTAAAAAATTAATCAGACAAACCAAAACTAAAAAATTAATCAAACCAATCAAAACTAAAAAAATAATCAGACCAATCAAAACTAAACAAACATAATCAGACCAATCAAAACTAAAAAATTAATCAGACCAACCAAAACTAAAAAATTAATCAGACCAATCAAAAATAAAAAATTAATCAGACCAACCAAAACTAAAAAATTAATCAGACCAATCAAAACTAAAAAATTAATCAGACAAACCAAAACTAAAAAATTAATCAAACCAATCAAAACTAAAAAAATAATCAGACCAATCAAAACTAAACAAACATAATCAGACCAATCAAAACTAAAAAATTAATCAGACCAACCAAAACTAAAAAATTAATCAGACCAATCAAAAATAAAAAATTAATCAGACCAACCAAAACTAAAAAATTAATCAGACCAATCAAAACTAAAAAATTAATCAGACCAATCAAAACTAAAAAATTAATCAGACCAACCAAAACTAAAAAAATAATCAGACCAATCAAAACTAAAAAAATAATCAGACCAACCAAAACTAAAAAAACATAATCAAACCAATCAAAAATAAAAAAAAAACATAATCAAACCAACCAAAACTAAAAAAACATAATCAAACCAATAAAAACTAAAAAACATAATCAAACCAATAAAAACTAAAAAAACATAATCAAACCAATAAAAACTAAAAAAACATAATCAAACCAATAAAAACTAAAAAACATAATCAAACCAATAAAAACTAAAAAAACATAATCAAACCAATCAAAACTAAAAAAACATAATCAAACCAATCAAAACTAAAAAAACATAATCAAACCAATCAAAACTAAAAAAACATAATCAAACCAATCAAAACTAAAAAATTAATCAGACCAACTAAAACTAAAAATACATAATCAAACCAATCAAAAATAAAAAAAAAACATAATCAAACCAACCAAAACTAAAAAAACATAATCAAACCAATCAAAACTAAAAAAATAATCAGACCAATCAAAACTAAAAAAATAATCAGACCAACCAAAACTAAAAAAACATAATCAAACCAATAAAAACTAAAAAACATAATCAAACCAATCAAAACTAAAAAAACATAATCAAACCAATAAAAACTAAAAAAACATAATCAAACCAACCAAAACTAAAAAAACATAATCAGACCAATCAAAACTAAAAATACATAATCAAACCAATAAAAACTAAAAAAACATAATCAGACCAATCAAAACTAAAAATACATAATCAAACCAATCAAAACTGAAAAAATAATCAGACCAACTAAAACTAAAAACATAATCAGACCAATCAAAGTTTTAAATAATCAAACAAAACTAAAAAAATAATCAGTCCAATCAAAGTTTTAAATAATCAAACAAAACTAAAAAAATAATCAGACAAATCAAAACTAAAAAATCATAATCAGACCAATCAAAACTAAAAAAATAATCAGACCAACTAAAACTAAAAACATAATCAGACCAATCAAAGTTTTAAATAATCAAACAAAACTAAAAAAATAATCAGACCAATCAAAGTTTTAAATAATCAAACAAAACTAAAAAAAATAATCAGACCAATCAAAACTAAAAAAACATAATCAGACCAATCAAAACTAAAAAAATAATCAGACCAATAAAAACTAAAAAAACATAATCACACCAATCAAAACTAAAAAAATAATCAGACCAACTAAAACTAAAAACATAATCAGATCAATCAAAGTTTTAAATAATCAAACAAAACTAAAAACATAATCAGACCAATCAAAGTTTTAAATAATCAAACAATACTAAAAAAATAATCAGACTAATCAAAACTAAAAAAATTAATCAGACCAACAAAGTTTTAAAAAATCAGACAAAGAAAACTAACAAAATTAATCAGACCAACCAAAACTAACCTTATGGCCAAATTCATTAAAGAGAAGGTCAGCATAATCTTTAAACCACTGCACAATAGCAGGATTGTACCAGCCCCCCAGATCTTGCAAAGCTTGTGGTAGATCCCAATGGTAGATGGTCAACATTGGTGTCACTCCTAAAAAAGAAAGATTTACATATTTTCTTATGGTTAAACTAAGTTATAAATTATTTATAAATGTCCATCTCCTACCAAGAAAAGAATAAAGTTGTGAAAAATCAAATTAATCGCAAGGAAAAAAATATCTTCTTCTTCTTCTACCCTTCAACTCCCTGTGAAGCATAGGTCTTCAATAAAGACTTTCAGCTCCCTGTGAAGCATAGGTCTTCAACAAACACTTTTCAAGCTGTTCTGTTTATTGCCATTCTTTAAAGATCATTCCATGGGAACATCACCTCCATCTCTGCTTCCACCTGTCATCTCCACAAATTGTTTGGTCTTCCTCCTAGTCTTTTGCCCTAGGGATTGCAAAAAAGACCTGTTGTGTATTACTCAGTTGGTTTCCACAGTGTGTGTCCTATCCGATGCCTTTGTCTTAATTGTATCTCTGGATACATACCTGGATAGTAAATCAGTGGAAGAAGTAAATCACTTCATATATCTTGGTAGTTGGATAAATCAAGGAGACACAATGAAGAAAATTAGAATCTGAATTATTGACCAAAATCCAACATATCTTGGCGTCACCATGAATCGCAGAATGACTTGGAAAAATCAGATAGACAGAGCAAGGAAAAAAGCCATAAAACGAACAAAATATTATGAAGAAATTGGCAGGAATGGACTGGGGGACAGACAGCAATATTTTGAAAAGATTATATGTAGAAAGAGTCAGACCAGTTCTAGAGTATGGAGTCACAGCCTGGGCTATGGATTCCAAATCACAGCTTAGCAAAATTAACAGAACACAGAACCAAGCTGCCCGTAATATCACTGGTGCTATGAAATCTACACCTATCAAGACTCTAGAAACAGTAACAGGTTTACAACCCTTAGATGACAGACGGGTCAATAAAGTATTGCAACAAGCGGAGAAATATAGAAGGCTCCTTAACCACTCCAAGCACCAAAGAATAACTGGTTCCGGAATTGTATGACTAAAGAGGAGCAACTTTGCTGCAATTGCCAGTGAACTAACAACTGGAAACCCAGTACTTTCCCAAACAATATGCCACCAGAAATGGAGGGGGAGGTGTGTTCTTGATGCTGAATAATCAGGACGAGATCACCAAGTCAATAGCTAATGGAAAATTCTCAAACAACTTTAAAGCAGAAACTGAGGCCATCAGAGATGCTGCAACACTGGCTACTCAACACAAAAATAACATGCACAATAAATTGGTGATTCTGACTGATGCACTGTCAGTACTATCAGCTCTAAAAAGCTCAAAGCACAATGAACTAGATGACTTGAGAACAACTCTGGACTAACTATGCAATAACTTCCAGAGAGTAGTCATTCAGTGGATACCATCACACTGTAATATACACGGGAACGAACGCTCAGACAAATTAGCTAAAGAGGGAGGGAGATTACCACAAGAGAACCATCCGCTCATTTATGATGAAGCCAAATCCATCCTCAAGGGTCAGTTCCATGAAAATGGAAACGAGAACACCCAAAGCATAACGAGAGTGACGGATACCACCAACTATCAAGGAGGGATCAAGCCATCATACTTCGCCTACGCACTGGCCACAATAGAATGAGAAATCACATGTTCACCAAATTCAAAATAGGTACAACCAGCCTATGCCACTGTACACTGGACAATATGACTACAAAACATGTTCTACAGGATTGTCCCCAGTACACAGACCTGAGAAGAGCAATGTGGTCCACGCCCACCTCCCTGGAAGAAAAACTATATGGGGCAACCGATTCACTTGAACAGACAGCTGACTTCATGAGAGAGTCTGGAATCCTACTCTGATTGAGTCTTGATCGCAGAGAGAGAGAGAGAGAGAGAGAGAGAGAGACTTTAAAAAACTTGTGAAAATGTGAAAATCAAATTGCTAAGCAAAAAAAAGAAGATATTTTAGACTTTTAAACTTAGATATTTTTTAATGAAATGTATTACTGACTCTTCATTTAGCATGTGAGTGCTGGAAAACAACAAAAGAAATAGAAAATAAATTGTATGCATTTGAAAACAAATATCTTAGGAAAATACTTTGTTATGGTTATGAAAGGCCCCGGTATCACCACAAACAAATTAAAATCCATAATTGCTCAACCACCCATGCCAGTGGAATCATCCAAATTAATCTCATCTCCCAAACAAAGAAAGGTGGCAGCAGTCCCCATCATAGCAGTCTCAGCACACGTCAAAAGACATAAGGCGAAACTGCACAGAAAGTGAACACAGCCATCTATTCCCCATCATATATCATCATTCATTGTAAGCAGTCAAAATATCAAAACATGATAAAAATGGATGAAACGCACAGCTCATGAGGTGCACAGAGCACTTAACTCAGGAGCTCTGGCAGCAAGCTGGATATACTTTGTATATCACAGAATGAATTTAAGACTAGTGCAGAATGGGTACTGTATTTTTTTCCAGGAAAGTAAAGCGGCATGGGCGTAATACCAGTTAATATTCCCAAATATCATGTACCAAAGGTATGTAAAACATTATGGTCACTAAGACCATAATACCTATACGCCATGGGGCTCTTTACTTACATACTTACAACTTTTAAAATATACTTCTGGCACTATTAAATATCACACAAGGCTCACTGTGAATATCTCAATAAGATACCTATTGTAAGCGACCTTCTCAATCTCATTTAGGGAGTCAATACTTGCTATCTTTGCCTCTCTTGTCAGTGTCCTTTTCAGTGTCTCTTGAGGTCTGCTTCTTTTATTTTGTTTTCTTTATTTTTGCATTGTTTCTCATTTGAGAAATTGCAGTGTGATTCTCTGATTATTTCTTCTTATCACATGGCTGATTTATACCCAGCATCTGTTCCTGATTATAGATGTGACTGTTGATTACATTGCCATTTTGTTTATTTCTGCAATAGTCTTAATTAATTCCCCTGTACCGCAGCATTAAATTATCTCCCCTCGCTTAAGCTCTGACTTTTCTATCTATCTATCTATCTATTGACCTTTCGAGCCATAGCCGGCCCATAGGGCATAGACCAAGATACTCCTTATCTTATCTAAATTTTTGTTCTAGCAAGTATTTTCCTTAGACATTTATTTTCGAATGCGTTCAACTTTGTTTCTATGTCTCTTGTTGTTTTCCAGCTTTCACATGCATACGTAAGGGTTGATAGTACATTTGATTTGAGTAGTCTAAGTTTTGTGTTTGTGCTGATGAGTTTTGATTTCCACAACTTTTCAAGGCTTCTGAAAGACATTGCTGCTTTAGCAATTCTGATTCTAATTTCTTTGCTTGTATCCCCTTCTCGATCAATGTGACTTCCAAGATAGATAAAGTGATCGATCTCTTCCACTGGTTTGTTTTCCATGTATATTGTGTCATCAGTTAATTAAGCTTTTCATGACTTTAGTCTTTTCATGATTGATCTCAAGCCCAACTTTGCTGGCTATTTATGATAGTTCATTTGTGTTTTCCTGCATCGTCTTTATCTGACTGCTGATGAGAATTGGACTTTTACAGTGTCATAAATCTGGACATATTTGTCTATTGTTAGAATCATCATCACTGCACACCTGATGAATCCATAGGTGCTCCGATATTCCCCTCGAGAATCTTATAAAAACAAAAAGGAGAATCCTGGTCCATGTGCATGAACTCTGTAGCACAGCTTGGGATCCACGATGTGGGCAGGTTTCTGCTGAAAATTTTGCCCAGGCACCAACCAAATTGTATGGTCTACTCTTTTTAGTTTCAACTGTCAAGGAATCTTTAACATGTGCGAGTGCACATGGGACCTCCTCTAATTGTCATTATTCAAGAGGGTCAGACATCAGATCTCACTACCCCGAGATCAGGGGAAGGTAACGTCATTAAGAAACCATGAATTAATTTTTCCTATTTTTAAAATATCACCACTGCTTCTGGTAGGCTTTGAACCCAAGTCATTCCTTTTCAGAGGCTGAAGTCATACCTCTAGACCACCCAGTCACAACACAGTCTTGACATATGTTAAGTTAAAAGTTAAATAAATAAGCATTACAATAAACACCCATTCTTTACTGATGGAGTACTTGAAAGTTTATACACAAATGGTTTGTACCGATGGCAATGAGTTTGTCTATGAGACGGTTGTAGTAATCCAGGCCAAGTCTGTTGGATGGCAGAGTTCCATTTGGCATCACTCGGGACCATGCTACTGAGAAACGGTAGTGGGTCATCTGTGATGTAAATTAATGTAATATGTAGAGATTTTATAAGGCTATAAAGCAAGAGTTTGGATAAAATACTTAGCAAATCAAGAACAAAGTGTTATATCAGACAATAAGACAAGAACAAAATGTTATATCAGACAATAAGACAAGAACAAAATGTTATATCAGACAATAAGACAAGAACAAAATGTTATACCAGACAATAAGACAAGAACAAAATGTTATATCAGACAATAAGACAAAAACAAAATGTTATACCAGACAATAAGACAAGAACAAAATGTTATATCAGACAATAAGACAAGAACAAAATGTTATATCAGACAACAAGACAAGAACAAAATGTTATATCAGACAATAAGGCAAGAACAAAATGTTATATCAGACAATAAGGCAAGAACAAAATGTTATACCAGACAATAAGGCAAGAATAAAATGTTATACCAGACAATAAGACAAGAATAAAATGTTATATCAGACAATAAAACAAGAATAAAATGTTATATCAGACAATAAGACAAGAACAAAATGTTATATCAGACAATAAGGCAAAGAACAAAATGTTATATCAGACAATAAGGCAAGAACAAAATGTTATACCAGACAATAAGGCAAGAACAAAATGTTATACCAGACAATAAGACAAGAATAAAATGTTATATCAGACAATAAGACAAGAACAAAATGTTATATCAGACAATAAGACAAGAACAAAATGTTATGATCAGGCATCAAAACACAAAATTAAAGTGTTATGTTCATCATTATCATTAAGTGCTGTCTCTGCATCAAAGGTTGGCTACCCTGGAATGCCAGTTCATGGCTCTATCTCTAGCTTTGATGGTGCAGGTGTTGATTTGTTGATTGGCTGATTTGTCCATCTTTTGATGTTACTCGTCCATGTTAGTCTTGGCCTGCCTCTGCCTCCTTTACCATGTATTTTCCCTTCCAAGATTACTTTTAGTAGGCTGCTATGTCTCTTAACAATCTCCCAAAAATCTCATTTGTCTTGTTTGAAATGTGTTTAGTAGTTCTCTTTTTATTTTTAGTTGTTTTAAGACTTCATCATTTGTTTTCTTTTCTTTCCATCCAATTTTTTCTATTCTACTATAAATCCACATCTCAAAGGCTTCAATTTGTTGTCCTGTTTTCTTGTCTAATGTCCATGTTTCTGCTCCACACAGGTAGGAATGTTAAGAGCATACATCGCTTTGCTATTCTTAGTTCCAAGCTTGGTATTTTTTGTCATGATGTTAGTATATTTTTCAAGACATTTAAATTGCTTTTTTTTGCTACTCCTATTGTTAGGATCAGATAGGAAGAAAAAAAAAATAACAAAGATCAAATAGCAGATAGCAGAATAAATGAAGAACACAAAGAAAAGCTTGTTTGCAAGAAGGCTACATCCATGATAGGATTATTTACATGTTATGAGACGATTATTTACACAAAAAAATTACATATATCAGAGGATAGCTTACAATATAAGATGGCTACACCATGAGAAGATTATTTACACAAAAAATTACATATATCAGAGGATAGCTTACAATATAAGATGGCTACACCATGAGAAGATTATTTACACAAAAAATTACATATATCAGAGGATAGCTTACAATATAAGATGGCTACACCATGAGAAGATTATTTACACAAAAAATTACATATATCAGAGGATAGCTTACAATATAAGATGGCTACACCATGAGAAGATTATTTACACAAAATTACATATATCAGAGGATAGCTTACAATATAAGATGGCTACACCATGAGAAGATTGTTTACAAAATGGCAAGGTCACTAAGAAATGAGCACTTACTCCCATATCCTTAATCAACTGAATGTCCTCATCAAGTTTATGGTAGCTGTCACAAGCAATATCACCATTATCTCCATTTTCTATAACACCTGGCACGTGAGAAAAGGTGTCCCAAATGCTTGGCCCCTTGCCTGTAACAAACATAAATTGTATGAAAATGAAGCTGTCCTTTTTTTAGATAGTGGGACCACAGTTGCTCAATGGTTAGTAAACTAAACTACTAAGGATAAGAGGCACTGTTGAATTTCATTTGGCGGTTTCACAATTTTACCAGACTTAAAAAGGTACCACATTTTTCTGGGACAGTAGAAAAGATACAGCAAATGCCATATATATATATCAAAAGAATATTGAAGGAAAATTCTAAAGAAATTAATACAGATATGTAACTAAGTTTCATTGACTATAGTAAGGCATTTTACTAAGTAAAACACAACAAAATAATAAAAATGTTAATCGACATAAATAAAGATGGGAAAGATCTAAGATCAAGGAGATTTATGGCGGAAAATCAATAGTAGTCAAAGTAGATAACCAAATAGGAGAATACCAGAATATAAAAAAGGTATATGCTACACGGATGTGTCTTATCGTATGACCTGTTCTCATTGTACAGTGAAAACTTTATTAAAGACATAGAATACATAATTGGAATAACAGTAAGGTGATTTAATTTTAACAACTTGAGATATGTTAGATGATACACTGGTATCCATGAGCAAAAAATTAGAGGTTATAATAGTGCAAAAAGAAACAGAAGTGAAAGAGTTTAGGAGTGACAGAGAGAACATGTGATCAGCTACAAAAAGATTTTGATGCTTAAAATTAAGTGAGACACAAAACCAGATGTAGCAGAGTGAAAGAAAGATTTCAATAATTGCTGTCTTTACCATCTTCATTCCAACCTCCTTCAATCTGGTAGGCAGCTGTAGCCAAACCCCAGCTAAAACCTTCAGGAAAAGTTCCATACAGGAAGTCATCAGTCAATCCGACAGCTGTTCCCCAGCCTGCCTTGTGAGTGTAGCCAGGTTTGAATCTGCAAGATCAACATTTTCAAATTATTGTTTGTTTGTTTATTCGTTTAGCATTATCATCATTGAACATCAGATGAGCCCATAGGGGATCAAATATTCCCCATGAGAATCTCAAGAAAATCAGAGGAGAATCCTGACTCACATGAATGAACTCTGTAGTATTGCCTGGGATCCACATTTTCAAATTAATCAACAAAATGTTGGCTTAAGAAATCATGTTTGACTCCAGTGTGACCAGCTTCTCTGTGGAGTACACTACATCAGGATTAAGTTTGCCTTTCCTCTCAGAGATAAGTCATCAAACCAGGTCAGGAACATTTAAAAGCTGCCTAAGGAATACTTAGAAACACTGAAAAATAGAAGCAAAGAAGTATTGTAAAGAAGGGATAGAACATTATAACGAAGAGAGAATATCATAATGAAGAGGTGATTACCACAATGAAGGGAGAGATTACAATAATGAAGGGGAGATTACCACAGTGAAAGGAAAGCTTACAACAATGAAGGGAGAGATTAACACATCCAATGGAGAGATTACTACAATAATATAAGAGTTTGTAACACTGAATGGTTAAACTGTGGCAATGAAAACAGAGATTAACACAATGAAGGGAGAGATTAACACATGCAATAGAGAGACTACTACAATAATATAAGAGTTTATAACACTGAATGGAGCAACTGTGGCAATGAAAGCACAAAGATTAACACAATGAAGGCTGAGATTATAATAATAAAAGGGGAGACTAACACAATAAATAGAGAGACTACTACAATAATAGAAGAGATTATAAAACTGAAGGGAGATTTTGCCACAATGAAGGGAGAGATTAACACAATAAGTAGAGAGACTACCACAATGAAATGACATGTGAAGGGAGAGATAAATACAATGAAGGGAGAGATTAACACCAGGCAGAAAGTTAGAAACAAAAGAAGGAGAGTGAATAATAGAAAAAAAATTGTTTATAATATCAGATAGCTTTGCACACACAAACAAAATGGTTTCATAATAAACTGGGATGAGAGCTGCTAATATAAGGGAACTAAATAAAGTGTGGTCAAAGAAAGTGAAGACTTTTTAGAAAAATAGATATGGGGAGAGAGCTGCTAAATTAAAGGAGAGGTTGTTAAATAATTGGAAAGGTTGTTAAATAAAAGGGAGAGGTTGTTAAATAATGGGAAAGTTTGTTAAATAATGGGAAAGTTAGTTAAATAATGGGAAACTTTGTTAAATAATGGGAAAATTTGTTAAATAATGGGAAAGGTTGTTAAATAATGGGAAAGCTTGTTAAATAATGGGAAAGGTTGTTAAATAATGGGAAAGGTTGTTAATTAATGGGAAAGGTTGTTAAATAATGGGAACGGTTAAATAATGGGTAAGATTACTAAATAATTGGTAAGGTTGCTAAATAAAAGGGAGAGAGTTGCTAAATAAAGTGGAGATATTGCTAAATAATGGGAAAAGTTGCTAAATAAAACAGGATGTTGATTAAGAAGTGATAAATAAAGAAAGAAATGGGTTAATATAAAGAGGTATAGCTTAAAGGAAGGAGTGGCTGACTGAACAAAAATGAAGGAATTGCCATATAGAAGGATGGACTGATAAAGGTAAAGTAAAGTACGAGACTTGAACCGGCGTCTTAGCACGCAAGTTTCCACCCATATGTGCTCGGCCGCCTATCCAGAAATGTTCGGAGATTTCTGTATAGTGTCGCCTCAAGCACCGAAACTCAGATGTGAAGCAACATTCCTCACCTTCCCTGGGTAATACCCTGGTACCCATTTCTGCTAACGGCTGGGTCGACCGTGGGGGTATTTTTTTTTTTTTTTTCCAACCACGAGTACAACTCACACTGCTCCCAGCGGGAATCGAACACGGGTTGTCCGAACGTCGGTAGTCCAGTCGGGTGGTTTTCCCAACTAGGCTACCGAGGCCCCCGCTGACAGATAAATAAAGGAAGTTACTGACAAATAAAGAAGTTTTGATTTGGGATTCCTGACTTCTTTTTTTCTAGGCATGGGCCTCAGTTTAATTTTCAAGGCTACATTAGACTGAAGTTGTCATTTAAAAAATGTGTGTGACGTAGAATTGTTATTTGTTAGAGAAGTAACCTGGGATGGTTGGTAAAATAATATGGGGTATTACTTTAGAGAGTAGGGGTTGTTTGGGAATGGGGGGGTAGACCTATTGCTCAAGAAAGAGGGGTAGGTAGGATTACTGAAGCTGGAAGGGGGTTGCTAAAATTGGGGGGAGAGTCTATAAAGAATAGAATATATGAGAACAAGCACAAAGTGTCTCACCCGCTACCAAACCCGACCTTTCAGCAATAACAATAACTCCAATGAAGATAGTGTAACGAATTTTGAACAGAAGTGCGTTCATTGTGTGAGAAATGAAAGGAAGTGTGCCTGTTGGATGGTTTGGTGGTGTTTAGTTGTTGCAAAACACTGAGTAGTGCTGCCTGCCTGACGCGCCCCTCTGCTGATCTGTCATTTGGGTGTGGGTGCCAAAATAATACAGCTGTTGTTTGTGACTTTAAGTGTTCAGTATGTTTGAGTTTACACAGGAGAGCTGGAAAATGTGTTGGTATACTCTGGAGGAGCGAGTGTTAAGTAGTAAAACCACTAAAGAAATGTCGGGTTCGGTAGCGAGTGAAACGCCCTGCACTATCAGCCTACAACGTGCAAGAAGTCTGACGAACCAACGTAAACGATGGTTTTTACTGGGAGATTATAAATATAGACACATAGATCATACACACAACATGCAGTCATTATAGTAATTAATATTGAGGACAGCTAAAGAAAAAACCGACATAAAATGTAAACAACTTTTTCAAAGTTCACATCTAATTTCTTTCTTCCTTAAAAGTCAAGTTATAAGTAAAGTTACTCGTGTATAAATATTACATTACTATTATCTAGTAGTCCACTTCTGTAGCAATTACTCTTAACCTTAAATGTTGACTGACTTTACTCAAATCAAAATAAATCGTTAATGGTATGCACACAAAGAAGCATGTCACCATAAGTTTCACAAACAGAGACACACACCGAGCATGCTGATATTACAATATTTCACCAAATATTAACAGTTAAAACTTGATCTTACTCTATATCCTGCATTTTGAATGCTTGCGGTTATTTACTGTATTCACTTTGTGAGCTGCAAACGTGAAGATTGGTTGTCGAAAATTTCCGTAGTAGATCAAAGACAGCAGAATTTGAAATGTTCTTGCTTTTATTTGAATAAAGATAATATTTCATACGAAATTATATGACATTACATGGCCCGTTCTAAGTGCTGTCAAGAAATTGTGTCCGAGAATTGAGATATTCTATATTATTTGAGTTTATGTACAAGAATTGGGTCAGATGTTATTGTGACCTGGTATCAGATTACCAGGGGCGTCCTAGTTAATTGTTTTAGTTACAGTTGGCGGATGAGGAGAGGTGTTGCCCCCCCGCTAAGTTCCTGTGTTGTTGCTTGTCACAGTCTGACAATAAATAAATATCTGTTGACAGAAGTTACTGCAGAATACACGCCCAGTTGTAGATCAGTGATGTTTGTAAAAACTTTCAAGGGCGTCGTTATGATTTAATGGGGTGGGGGTGGGGGGGGGGGGGGGGGGGTGGGGGAGCGTCATGAGATTCCAGGACACGCACGAAGAACGAGAGTTGCTTACATCTTGTGAACAGCTGTGTACAAGTACATGAACAGATTCTGTACGCATTCCTCTGTACAAGTCCGTGAACAGATTCTGTACACATTCCTCTGTACAGGTCCATACAAATATTTCGTACAAACACTTGGAAAGTTTATGTACAAACCATTGGGAGTGAATATCTGTAACTTTTAATACGACATAAGCCATGCTACTCAGCTCCGGATTGACATCAAACATCGATGACATTTGTCTTTTCTTTTCTTTCATCAAACATCGATGACATTTGTCTTTTCGTTTCTTTCATCAAACATCGATGACATTTGTCTTTTCTTTACTTTCATCAAACATCGATGACATTTGTCTTTTCTTTCATCAAACATCGATGCCATTTGTCTTTTCTTTTCTTTCATCAAACATCGATGACATTTGTCTTTTCTTTTCTTTCATCAAACAACGATGATATTTGTCTTTTCTTTACTTTCATCAAACATCGATGACATTTGTCTTTTCTTTTCTTTCATCAAACATCGATGACATTTGTCTTTTCTTTCATCAAACATCGATGATATTTGTCTTTTCTTTCATCAAAAATCGATGACATTTGTCTTTTCTTTCATAAAACATCGATGACATTTGTCTTTTCTTTCATCACACATCGATGACATTTGTCTTTTCTTTCATCAAACATCGATGATATTTGTCTTTTCTTTTCTTTCATCAAACATCGATGACATTTGTCTT
Source organism: Megaustenia siamemsis (assembly GCA_032433765.1). NCBI lineage: Eukaryota > Metazoa > Mollusca > Gastropoda > Stylommatophora > Ariophantidae > Megaustenia > Megaustenia siamemsis. Next base: position 85,564,131 of record JAVIAB010000106.1, on the reverse strand, counting down.
TTCTTTCATCAAACATCGATGACATTTGTCTTTTCTTTTCTTTCATCAAACATCGATGACATTTGCCTTTCCTTTCATCAAACATCGATGATATTTGTCTTTTCTTTTCTTTCATCAAACATCGATGACATTTGTCTTTTCTTTTCTTTCATCAAACATCGATGACATTTGTCTTTTCTTTTCTTACATCAAATATCGATGATATTTGTCTTTTCTTTTCTTTCATCAAACATCGATGACGTTTGTCTTTTCTTTCATCAAACATCGATGACATTTGTCTTTTCTTTTCTTCCATCAAACATCGATGACATTTGCCTTTTCTTTTCTTTCATCAAACATCGATGATATTTGTCTTTTCTTTCATCAAACATCGATGATATTTGTCTTTTCTTTCATCAAACATCGATGATATTTGTCTTTTCTTTTCTTTCATCAAACATCGATGATATTTGTCTTTTCTTTTCTTTCATCAAACATCGATGACATTTGTCTTTTCTTTCATCAAACATCGATGATATTTGTCTTTTCTTTTCTTTCATCAAACATCGATGAAATTTGCCTTTTCTTCCATCAAACATCGATGATATTTGTCTTTTCTTTTCTTTCATCAAACATCGATGACATTTGTCTTTTCTTTTCTTCCATCAAACATCGATGATATTTGTCTTTTCTTTTCTTTCATCAAACATCGATGATATTTGTCTTTTCTTTCATCAAACATCGATGACATTTGCCTTTTCTTTCATCAAGCATCGATGATATTTGTCTTTTCTTTTCTTTCATCAAACATCGATGACATTTGTCTTTTCTTTTCTTTCATCAAACATCGATGATATTTGTCTTTTCTTTTCTTTCATCAAACATCGATGACATTTGTCTTTCTTTTCTTTCATCAAACATCGATGACATTTGTCTTTTCTTTCATCAAACATCGATGACATTTGTCTTTTCTTTCATCAAACATCGATGATATTTGTCTTTTCTTTCATCAAACATCGATGATATTTGTCGTTTCTTTCATCAAACATCGATGATATTTGTCTTTTCTTTCATCAAACATCGATGGTATTTGTCTTTTCTTTTCTTTCATCAAACATCGATGATATTTGTCTTTTCTTTCATCAAACATCGATGACATTTGCCTTTTCTTTCATCAAGCATCGATGATATTTGTCTTTTCTTTTCTTTCATCAAACATCGATGACATTTGTCTTTTCTTTTCTTTCATCAAACATCGATGATATTTGTCTTTTCTTTTCTTTCATCAAACATCGATGACATTTGTCTTTTCTTTTCTTTCATCAAACATCGATGACATTTGTCTTTTCTTTCATCAAACATCGATGACATTTGTCTTTTCTTTCATCAAACATCGATGATATTTGTCTTTTCTTTCATCAAACATCGATGGTATTTGTCTTTTCTTTTCTTTCATCAACATCGATGATATTTGTCTTTTCTTTCATCAAACATCAATGATATTTGTCTTTTCTTTCATCAAACATCAATGATATTTGTCTTTTCTTTCATCAAACATCGATGACATTTGTCTTTTCTTTCATCAAACATCGATGATATTTATCGTTTCTTTCATCAAACATCGATGATATTTGTCTTTTCTTTTCTTTCATCAAACATCGATGACATTTGTCTTTTCTTTTCTTTCATCAAACATCGATGATATTTGTCTTTTCTTTTTTTTCATCAAACATCGATGATATTTGTCTTTTCTTTCATCAAACATCGATGACATTTGTCTTTTCTTTCATCAAACATCGATGACATTTGTCTTTTCTTTCATCAAACATCGATGATATTTGTATTTTATTTCATCAAACATCGATGACATTTGTCTTTTCTTTCATCAAACATCGATGATATTTGTCTTTTCTTTTCTTTCATCAAATATCGATGACATTTGTCTTTTCTTTTCTTTCATCAAACATCGATGACATTTGTCTTTTCTTTTCTTTCATCAAACATCGATGATATTTGTCTTTTCTTTTATCAAACATCGATGACATTTGTCTTTTTTTTTCTTTCATCAAACATCGATGATATTTGTCTTTTCTTTTCTTTCATCAAACATCGATGACATTTGTCTTTTCCTCTCTTCCAACGAACTCAACTCTCATTATGTAATGTCTCCGAACACTTCATAGATAGGCGGCCGAACACAGATGGGTGAAAACTCGCGTGCACAGAGACGCAGATTGAAGTCTCGTACTTTACCTTGACCTTTATGTAATGTGCCGTCCTACATAGAATGTTGGCAGATGTGTATCTTCACTATCGCTTGCCTTATTTTTCTTGTGCTACTTTAAAAAAAAAAAACAGATCATGATTGCTTATTCTTTAAAACGTTTCCATGCAGCAGTGATTAAAGAGTGGAAGACAAGAGGGGAGTGTGTGGTAGAAGTTGAGGAAAATGTGTGAAAGGTTAACTAAAAATGAAATTATCGGGTCCATGGGGAGAAGTGATTAGTAGTGAAAACAACCTAGAGACATCGTGTTGCACGGGGAGTATGAGTCGCAATTAGGGGATGTAGGAAATGTAAAACGGGAGATGATTGGTTGGAGGGAGAAAAGAGGGAATAAAGAATAAGTTAGAAAGTCAGTCGAGTTAGAGTGAGGGCTGAGTGCGGGCAGTTGGTTTCGGACAGCTGATACCGTGAGCAGGATGAGTTTAGTCGACATCGGGATGAATGAATTGTTTTGTGTACAGCAGTGGTATGGAGAACCCTTATTCCAGGTGTAGTGCTATGTAGGTTATAAGTAGAGTAGAGTGACAGTAGTTGGCAGCTAGAAGTAACGAACAATTTAGGGACTCAAAACAAGATAGTTTCACAGAGTTCATGTTTGAGCCTAGGCATGCTGTTAATTATAGTTGTGCAGTATAGCAGCAACGAACAATTTAGGGACAGTGAACAAGATAGTTTCACAGAGTCCATGCTTGAGCATAAACATGATGTTAAAGTATAGTTGTGCAGTGTAGCAGCAACGAACAATTTAGGGACAGTGAACGAGATAGTTTCATAGAGTCCATGTTTGAGACTAGATATGAGGTCAGATAATAGTTGTGCATTGCAGCAGCAACGACTAATTTAGGGACAGTGAACGAGATAGTTTCATAGAGTCCATGTTTGAGACTAGATATGAGGTCAGATAATAGTTGTGCATTGCAGCAGCAACGACTAATTTAGGGACAGTGAACGAGATAGTTTCATAGAGTCCATGCTTGAACATAAACATGACGTTAAATTATAGTTGTGCAGTGTAGCAGCAACGAACAATTTAGGGACAGTGAACGAGATAGTTTCACAGAGTCCATGCTTGAACATAAACATGACGTTAAATTATAGTTGTGCAGTGTAGCAGCAACAAACAATTTAGGGACAGTGAACGAGATAGTTTCACAGAGTCCATGCTTGAACATAAACATGACGTTAAATTATAGTTGTGCAGTGTAGCAGCAACGAACAATTTAGAGACAGTGAACGAGATAGTTCACTAAGTTCATGCTTGAGAAGAAATATGCTAGTAGAAGACAGTTGTGCCGTGTAGCAACAACGAACACTTTAGAGACTGTCAGCTAGGTAGTGGGCTCAAAGTCATGCTCCAATCGAAGTACGAGACGACAGTGCAGTGTGCAGTTCAACTGCACTAACACTTGTGGTGACAGTAAGCGAGACAGCATCGCAGCGTCATGTTCGCCCATGTGGGGCCAAGGTGGGAGATATGAATCTCAGACCACACCAGCGGAGACGGGTTGGGGCGAATTAATTATCGCCACTTAAGGCACAACAAGGTGGAAATTCTTCAGACCTAGTGGTGAATTTCAGAGACAATAGGTATTCAGGCGAAATCAGGCGAGACAGACCTTAACGCATCAAAGGTTAAATACCAGCGGTGCCATTCCTGCACGAACAGCCAACACGTAGAATAGTTGTGTAGTTGCAACACTGCCGTTCTGGTCAGCACTGAAGTGTGGCCTGGTGAGAGCCGGGCAAGTGTGTAGTATCAATAGCTTTCATACTGTGATAATGTGGCTTGTGGTGAAGGTTAACGTCAGTCATTAAACCTCAAAGTGTGTTTTACCTTGGTGTTCCTTGAATGCTTCCCAGAATAAAACCAGTGTTTGTCTGTGTCTTCCGATGAACGATACCTGGAGAGAGCCACCAAGCCCAGGCCTTTGAAGCAGAAGCCGTCAACACATCAAACAGCGCGAAGTACCAGGGTGTACACTACATCGATCAACGGGAGGGGCCAAGCAGCAGTCCGGCCCTTAGCCGAGCTAACAGGTGGTCGTACAGAACGGAGCCCGGCCTGCATCAAGTGGGCTGACACAGGATCAAGACAAGCGGTCAAGGGCAAGGCGCCATCAGCGATCTACGTGCCAGCACACAACAGGTGTGGGGGCAAGCAAGTTCAAGTCAATCACTAGTTCTAATTGAGGCCAGCTCGGGTATAAGTGTGCTGTGTGGAGTGCGGGCTAGTTATGCACGGCGTTGTGAGATACAAAAGACGCCTCAATTATATCCAAATTATGAAATTAGATTGAGAGGATCCCCTGAGTCGTGAATAGTCTTAGACATGAAGCGGTTCTAGTGTTTGAAAATAGATGGTGGAAGTCGTCAGATGTTGACGTAATGCCATTAGTTGATGCGGACAGGGTACTATTTTACTCATTGATGCGGCGGGTCGTAATGGCTTTCTTGACATTCCCGGCCCTTACCGGAGAAGTTGGAGTTCGTCTATCCCAGGCTATGCTGGTAAACTACTAACCTAGCCCCGATGGTACTAGAATACTAGGTCTTCTATATCAGTAAGAGCCACCACTACAGGGAATATGGCGATCCTAGCTTCTGTTAGCCAGCCTGTTTAGTTGTAGTCTGTTACCGGGTGAGGCCGCCCTAATAATTCCGCCCCTGAGAGCAGCCGACTAGTTTTGACCGCTTCACGTTCTGACCCAGCGATTTACCAGCCAGGAGCCTCGGCACGGGGAAGGAAGCAACACTCAGCTCTCCTGTTTCTATCACTCACTAGTTTATCCTAGCTGCAACGATGTGTGTCTGCGCGCGTGTGTCTGTAACAGTACTTGCCGCTAGCTGTGACCCGCATTATAATTCAAACACAGTACATGTATTATGATCTCTCTTTCTGTATGTGTCTCACAGCTGTTTGTCACTGATACTTTAGTTCATTTGCTCATTTCGGTCTTCCGATGAAGATAAAATATACACAATTCTTCTATTCTACATTCAAAGTGATTAGAAGAGGGTGTATCTTAAAATAAAATAAAAATGCTTGGTTAAAAGTTGAATATTGTAGCCCAAAAACTCTTATATTTGCCAATCTTTGATCGAAATTCCAACTTTGTCGAGGCAAAGGCGCGCCTCACAGCAGCAGAGCTGGAAGTTGTCAGTGACCCACAGCTGATGGCTTGCGCCAGGATCAGTGAACCAGAACCATCCAGACCCTGCTCCACCTCTCTATGGTGGCTCCAGAAACAGACTAACCTGCCTAGTCTGGCCAAGCGAGTAGGGATCGAAGAGGGAAGACAACCCTGTACTAAAAAATGTCGTGCTGAAGTCGGATGTATTGGACCGAAATGCGCAAATATCACAGTTATACTGCAAACCACAACACGACGCAGACACGCCCACTTAATGCTCTTTTAGGGCGGATGACGAAGAGGTGTGATCCTTTAGTCACGTGATGAACACAAACCAAGTAATCTTTCATCATTTTGTTACGAGCATTAACTATTACAATAACATGGACACGTTGACCTGACAGCTCTAGGCTTCGTGAGTGCTTCCTCAAATTGAAACCACTGCCATCAAATACCAGTTTGGAGAATAAGGGGAATGCGCTAGGCTGAGGTCATCTCCGACGGTAGATGATGAGAAATGTTCAAGGTTAGAACTAAAATGTCACTTTGAGATTAAATTAAACAGCTGTGATCTCTCTATCTTTCTCTCGCTATTTCCCTCTCTCTCTCTTCCTGCCCCTCTCTCTGTTGATAGTTCCTGCAAGATGTTGATAGTTCCTACAAGGTGTTGATTGTTCCTGCAAGGTGTTGATTGTTCCTGCAAGGTGTTGATAGTTCCTGCAAGATGTTGATAGTTCCTACAAGGTGTTGGTTGTTCCTGCAAGGTGTTGGTTGTTCCTGCAAGGTGTTGATTGTTCCTGCAAGTTGTTGATTGTTCCTGCAAGATGTTGATTGTTCCTGCAAGATGTTGGTTGTTCCTGCAAGGGTTGATTGTTCCTGCAAGATGTTGATGTTCCTGCAAGATGTTGGTTGTTCCTGCAAGGTGTTGATTGTTCCTGCAAGATGTTGATTGTTCCTGCAAGATGTTGATTGTTCCTGCAAGGTGTTGATTATTCCTGCAAGGTGTTGGTTGTTCCTGCAAGATGTTGATTGTTCCTGCAAGGTGTTGATTGTTCCTGCAAGATGTTGATTGTTCCTGCAAGATGTGGTTGTTCCTGCAAGGTGTGATTGTTCCTGCAAGATGTTGATTGTTCCTGCAAGGTGTTGATTGTTCCTGCAAGATGTTGATTGTTCCTGCAAGATGTTGATTGTTCCTGCAAGGTGTTGATTGTTCCTGCAAGGTGTTGATTGTTCCTGCAAGATGTTGATTGTTCCTGCAAGATGTTGATTGTTCCTGCAAGGTGTTGATTGTTCCTGCAAGGTGTTGATTGTTCCTGCAAGATGTTGATTGTTCCTGCAAGGTGTTGATTGTTCCTGCAAGATGTTGGTTGTTCCTGCAAGGTGTTGATTGTAGTTACACTTGTTTGTCCCACAAAGCACTCCGGATCGACCTTCGTTTTTTCAACATTCTTCAGTTCAACATTTCTGACTCCTCTCCCTTCGTCTTCTCACAAGTTCTCCCAATAAATGGGCGTGTATGCGTCATGTCGCTAGTGTACGACAAAGCCCTAATATCTACGCCTTTCGGCCCGACACATCCATTTTCGGCATGGGTAGATTTTCTTAAATAAAATTTGTTAAATTAATATCATCATCATCAAGTGCAATGCCTACTGGCGTAGGTGATCATGTCTCTCCATAACTCTTGATCTCGACAGTTATTTATCATTTCTGTTGTTGACCTTCTTTCAAGCCATTTTCCTAATGTTAATTGTATCTTCCTAAAATTGAAAATTAGTTCCCTTTTTGTTTTGGCCTTGGGAACTGCGATAGCTCAGTGGTTAGTGAGTTGGACTATAAAGGACAAGAGGTAGAGTTCAATCCCAACCGACAACTTCCGATTCACCCAGCATTTAATGGGTACCGGATTTTTTTGCTGGGACAGTAATGCGGCACGGGCGTAATACCGACCTCATTACCCCAAAAATCATGTGCCGAAGGTCTGTAAAATGTATGGTCACTAACACCATATTCCCTATACGCCACTTGGCCTGACGGGGGTACTTTACTTTTTTTCTTTTTTAGCTTTGGCCTCTTTCAGAACGTTTTCATTACTCTTCTTAGCTGTCCTTTGTGTTCTCAACATTCTTCTGTAAATCCACATTTCTACAGCCTGCAATGATTTTCTTGTCTGTTGTTCTATTGTCCATAATTCACATCCTTATGTTATGACTGGTTCTACATAACATTTAAGAATTATTTTTCTTGTTTCCATTGCCTAAAAAATGGATTACACAATATCTTCTTCATCTTTTTTGGAAATCTGTTTTTGTCTGTGCTATTCTGCATCTCACCTCTGTTGTACATCTACCATCTGAGGTTAACAATGTTCCAAGATATTTAAATCCTTACATGACGTCTTTCATCAATTTGTAACAGAAATAACATCTCTTTCAATTAATCCTTGTTACTTTACACCACTCTGTTTATTTCTAGTTAATATCTTAGCAATATCAATAAACGGTGAACTGAATGTACCAAGAAGATAAGAGGAGAATATAGAAGACAAGAGGAGAATATAGCTATAGAAGACAAGATGAGAATATATTTATAGAAGACAAGAGGAGAATATAGCTATAGAAGACAAGAGGAGAATATAGCTATAGAAGACAAGAGGAGAATATAGCTATAGAAGACAAGAGGAGAATATAGCTATAGAAGACAAGAGGAGAATATAGCTATAGAAGACAAGAGGAGAATATAGCTATAGAAGACAAGAGGAGAAAATAGCTATAGAAGACAAGAGGAGAATATAGCTATAGAAGACAAGAGGAGAATATAGCTATAGAAGACAAGAGGAGAATATATTTATAGAAGACAAGAGGAGAATATATTTATAGAAGACAAGAGGAGAATATAGCTATAGAAGACAAGAGGAGAATATATTTATAGAAGACAAGAGGAGAATATATTTATAGAAGACAAGAGGAGAATATATTTATAGAAGACAAGAGGAGAATATATTTATAGAAGACAAGAGGAGAATATAGCTATAGAAGACATGAATAATATCAAGAGATGCAAATCTGTAAGAATGTACCAACAAAAAGACGAGAGTAAATTGTTAGGATAGAGAGAGCACCATAGAGAGAGCACCATAGAGAGAACACTATAGAGAGAGAGCACCATAGACAGAGCACCATAGAGAGAACACTATAGAAAGAGAGCACCATAAAGAAAGCACCATAGAGAGAACACTATATAGAGAGAACACTATAGAGAGAGCACCATAGAGAGAGCACCATAGAGAGAACACTATAGAGAGAGCACCATAGAGAGAACACTATAGAGAGCGCACCATAGAGAGAACACTATAGAGACAGCACCATAGAGAAAGCACCATAGAGAGAACACTATAGAGAGAACACCATAGAGAGAACACTATAGAGAGAGCACCATAGAGAGAGCACCATAGAGAGAACACTATAGAGAGAGCACCACAGAGAGAACACTATAGAGAGAGCACCATAGAGAGAACACTATAGAGAGAGCACCATAGAGAGAACTCTAAAGATAGAGCACTATAGAGAGAACACTATTGAGAGAGCACCATAGAGAGAGCACCATAGAGAGAACACTATAGAGAGAGCACCATAGAGAGAACACTATAGAGAGATCATCATAGAGAGAACACTATAGAAAGAGAGCACCATAGAGAGAACACTATAGAGAGAGCACCATAGAGAGAACACTATAGAGAGAGCACCATATAGAGAGCACGATAGAGAGAGCACCATAGAGAGAACACTATATGGAGAGCATCTTGGAGAGAGCAGCATAGAGAGAACACGATATAGAGAACACCATAGAGAGAACTCCTTAGAGAGAGCACCATAGAGAGAGCTCCATAGAGAGAGCACCATAGAGAGAACACTATAGAGAGAGCACCTTAGAGAGAGAGCACCATAGAGAGAACACTATAGAGAGAACACCATAGAGAGAGCACCATAGAGAGAACACCATAGAGAGAGCACCATAGAGAGAACACCATAGAGAGAACACTATAGAGAGAACACTATAGAGAGAACACCATAGAGAACACTATAGAGAGAGAGCACCATAGAGATAGCACCATAGAGAGAACACTATAGAGAGAACACCATAGAGAGAACACTATAGAGAGAGCACCATAGAGAGAGCACCATAGAGAGAACACTATAGAGAGAGAGCACCATAGAGAGAGCACCATAGAGAGAACACTATAGAGAGAGCACCATAGAGAGAGCACCATAGAGAGAACACTATAGAGAAAGCACCATAGAGAGAGCACCATAGAGCGAACACTATATAGAGAGCACCATAGAGAGAGCACCATAGAGAGAACACTATAGAGAGCGTTCCACAGAGAGAACACCGTAGAGAGAGCACCATAGAGAGAACACTATAGAGATAGCACTATAGAGATAGCACTATAGAGAGAACACTATAGAGAGAGCACCTTAGAGAGAGCACCATAGAGAGAACACTATAGAGAGAGCACCATAGAGAGAGCACCACAGAGAGAGAGCACCATAGAGAGAACACTATAGAGAGAGCACCTTAGAGAGAGAGCACCATAGAGAGAACACTATAGAGAGAACACCATAGAGAGAGCACCATAGAGACAACACTATAGAGAGAGCACTATAGAGAGAGAGAGCACCATAGAGAGAGCACCTCAGTGAGAGCACCATACTATGCTATCGTCCATTCTGTTTTCTTGTTTACTTCTAATTCATTTCCCAGGAAGTGTCGATCATTCATTATTAGCAGGAACAGACAAATAATTGCAGTGCTGCGGTAAAGCTGGTAGCAGGAGCCTGTAGTGGGGAGTGACGTACACTCCTACAAGGTATGGTGACAGCTTTACAAAAAAAGGAACACAACAAAATCTGACGTTTCGGCCTACATACGGCCTTGTTCAGAAAACAAAGAAAACAACACAAACAAACAACGAAATAAAGATAAACTCTACCACACCTAGGATGAGCGGGACAGGTAAATCAAGGAGAAGTAAACCGAGGGATAAGAGATGAAATGATGAAACTAAAGAGAGATGTGCTAGATATTGGAGGATAGAAATAGATAATAATAGATAATAATAGATAACAATTAGTATGCTTGCTTGCGTTGAACAATGAGTAAAGAATAGTTGCTCTCCTGGATAGTTGTGGTTCAACTATTCTGGCTGGCGTAAGCCATCAGATATGGATCTCTTGCTTCTTCAGCTCATTCGCCTTCACCACTAATATGATATCTTTGTCTTACTGAGGCATCAGTTCCTCATTTCTTGATTTCACAAGCACCACGCCACCACCACCACAAAACCGTGATTTATAAAACATCTAATGCGTGCCATAAAATGATATCTCACATCAGGGGACTGGGTAGTCTAGACCAGTGATTCTCAACCTGGGGGTATATGGCCTCAGGGGGACCACAGGAAATTCCAAGGGGGCCACGGATAAAAATGGCATAATTTTAGGGTGAGGGTGAGGGTGTGGACACGGCACGAGACTAGGAAGCCATACATAGGACGCATGTGTTTGTAGAATACAACGCTCAAATATCTCTTATTTTCACTCAGTGAATTGTTTAATTTGCAGCGCATATAAGAGAAACCAAAATAAATTATACCCAGAACAATACATGTACTAGGGAAGGTTCAAACATGGGCTAAGAAACAACCAAGATTTATAAGAACTAACACAAATCATCAAATGTGAAGAACTATGACTTCCGTCCTGTGTACCTGTCTTCAGCCCAAGAGAAAAATGGAATAAGAGAAGAAAGTTTTTGGCACATTTTAAAAGCGACCATTCTTGATGGACGGATCACCTTCGATGTTTGCGGCAACATTATTTCCTTTTCCCACTTCTCTCTCCACCCACTCCACTCTCTCCACCCACTCCACCCACTCCACCGCACATGACCGCCTCCTAACTTGGCCGCTTTATTCTCTTTAGTCATATGCAAGGTGTGTGAATGGATGTCGGAGGAGTATATAATAGACTTATAATTTGGCCAATCAGAGCTTTCAAGAATGAAAGAATGAAAGCCGAGGGGCTGAGAGGATTTCTCGGAAACACCCCAAATTTATGACGTCTTCAGCTATGTTAGCCATAGACTGCTGATGTCATTTTACCCATAACCTCCCTTGCTCACAATGCTGAAAACGTCATAACTTTTGGGTGGTTCCATTCAGTGGGCAGGCATTTAATATAGGTGGTAATGACATGTGCATAGCACATACTAATCCAACAATTAGATTAAAGTAATGGACTTCGACACTTGTGATGGTCAAATAACATAAAAAATACATACATCTCAATCATTTAGTCAATGCAAGGTCTTTTATTTGAACATAAGTGCCAATGTTTTAGGTGACATTAAAAACGGTTACAAGTGGAAAATGTGAACATTTACTTTTGAAATACACTATCCTATACATTCACTAATACATCTACCCCATGACAGGTAATAATATTAGTCCATCAACGCTTTCTTTCAATAGCTGAATACAGTCCCGTTATCGTATACACAGTCTCATACAGGCTGTTTTAAATTCAATAACTGCATTAGTTTCACTGTTCAGTCTAATCACGGAACCACTGGGTGCTAGGTAGCACTAATTCAGCACGCCAAACAAAAGGGGCGTTACTCTGGCTATGTTAACACACGCAAACAGGAGGTTATCTACTTATTTGTAGAGAAGACTAATGTTTGCTTATATCAACAGTCAAACATCCATAATTATGAAGTTTTACTAATGCCGTGTTTAACATCATTTTATACACACACACATCACACCCATCTCACATACACACATCACACATCACACACATCTCACATACACACATCACCACACACTACACACACACACATCACACGCATCTCACATACACACATCACACACACACACATCACACACACATCTCACACATACACACAAATACAAAATGATTTCTCGTTTAATTAATAACAACTTCAAATATTTCATTAGCAACAGACAATTAGAAACAATTTTTAACAATTTCAGTTGAGCGTGCACTGTCTGCATATCACACAAAGACAACACACCACTAGACATTTGATATCTATACCTCCCATCACTTAGATTTTAAGTTTAACGTTTACCATACCATAAAAAAAGAATAAATATAGTCGTGTTTGCCGATTCTACCCTGCAGGTGCTAGGGAATAACACAAATAAACCAGAACTCACACAGCTCCCCATAGACATTGATAACCTCATTAACAAACATAAGGCTAGTGGTGGATCCCAGGACACTCCTACCACCAGGAAATGATAAGGCAGATACATTAGCTAAGAGAGGATCCAGACAGACACAATTTAACACAGACATCTCATTAAACACAGCCAAAGAAATCATAAACTCCAACTGTAGAGAAGGTTGGCTGAATGGATGGACCACGGGAAAAAAAGGGAGATATATTTTTAAATACATGTCAAGACCAAACCCTCATGACAACATTAACAACCTAAAAAAGAGGAGACTAAACCACCATCTTCAGACTGAGAACAGGTCATGTACCGCCGAACAATCTCATCAATAGAATACAAGGAAACCAAACTCCAGCATGTCCACTATGTGAACACCCACATGAAACAGTAGAACATCACCTTTGTTGACTGTCCAAAGCTCACTGATATCACAGCGACTCTACTTCCTCAAAGACCTGATAAACTTTATACATTGTACAGAACTAAACGGAACTTGAAAATGCCTGCAGATATCATTACACGGCATTGGGCTGAAGGGCGTCAGCTCACAGGTTTCTGGATCCACAACAACGACAAGAAGAAGAAGAACAACAAAAACAACAACAACAAAAACAACAACAAAAACAACAACAACAATGACAACAACAACAACGAGTTTGACATTTGCTATATCTACTGCAGACATTTGACATTCTTACCCGCCATCATCAATGAGTGTTCTAAACCACAAGGCTGATGCCTTAGGAGTTCGAGGTCGGTTGGGATCGCTAAAATTGACATAATGAAGGCCAAACTTCTGATCATAGCCAACATTCCACTCCAGGTTGTCCATCAAGGACCAGGCTGTGTAGCCTTTCACATTGCACCCATCCAGTTTGATAGCTTTCATGGAGAAGCAAAAGCAGAGACAAGATAAACAGCGGGAAAATGGCAAATTTGTATCACTTTCAAATATAGCATTATCATCAGATACTATGTTTATGTTCATGACCATGTCTCCTCTTTTATCTCTGTCATTGCTGTTATTTATCAGTTCTATTGTTACCTTGTTTGTTAATGACCAGAAGCATCTGCATTCGCTTATCAAATGTGAAGTATTTTGTTCAGACTTGAGACTCACTTAGTCTCTGAAAATAGCTCTTGGAGATTTGTATTTCTGGACAAGAAGAATGACTCTTGGCGTGACACTCAACGCAGTGTGATCACCTTATAAATGAGCGGTGGTCACTGAAAGATACAGGCACTATCATCGTGTTCCCTATACACCAGACATAGTGTGAACCCTTAATTCACTTGCTCACTGTGGCCTTGTTACATGTAAGAAAAACTGAACTAGTACCCATATTTTCCCACATAACCATTAATGCATGTATGTATTTCATCCGACTATCCAACTTTCAAAGGGAATACTGTCGAGTACCCACTTTTAGAGACTGAGTGCTGAGTGACATTCCGTACCCCCCCCCCCCCCCCACCTCCCTCAATACCATAATTTTAGTTTGAAATAAAATCAAAGATGGGAATAAACCCAAACATAAAATATGGGCAGAAATACATATAATGACAGGGAGTTCCAGCAAAGCTGCTGTAGATATAGTTTGACAATCACTATTCTTGTCTTAGAATTTGTACATGACCCAGCACTGATATTCTGCAACCAGTGGTGGGGTGTAATGTAAACCCCTACAAAGTATGGTAACAGCTTTACAAAAGAGGAGAGAAACAAAATCATGACGTTTCGGCCTTCTTAAGAAAACACGAACACAGAAACAGACAATGAAATGAAGAATAACTAAAGTAGATGTTCTAGAGTAACCGGAACTAGAAACTAGAAACAGACTAACCAATCTGGCCAAGTGAGTAGGGAATGAAGATGGAAGATAACCTGGTCACCAAAAATGCCGTGCTGAAGTTGAATAACTGGGCCAAATGCAAAAATATCACAGCTTGCTGTAGACCAGGAATGGCCAATAAGGTGCCCGTGGGCCACAAGTGGCCCGCGACGTCCTTTTATTGGCCCGCGGCGGATAAAAAATAAAATCAGATTGCATTGAGCAAAATGTCCTGGGTAAAATTGATTAAAAATTTGTTACATTAACTTCTACCATGGAGAAAGCTAACTCAAATATTCCCTAGTAGTTTGTTTAAAATAAAGTATAATTATTGGTGGAAACATCCGAGGTAAATCAAAGAAGAATAATAGTACAAGTAGACCTATGTTTAACACTCGGAACAATCTAGTAGTTAGTTTAACGCCGCCTTCCCGTCATTCCCGACCCATCCTTTTTTCCATTTGATCATCCTGCGATCGACTGAAACAAAGGAAGAAGCCGACGAATGGTTCTAGAACCAACTCTCGGTTCGGCGAGTTCAAACAGTTTCTGCCAAGAAATACTGTCAGTCACCCACCTCCTCCACCCCAACACATTCACCCCACAATTATTTTACTTTCAGTTTCTTTCTCTCCAATCCTCTTTTCATAAGTCAAAATTATATATCCGATCTGATCATTCTGATTTTGTCGAGTTACAGTGGACAGTTCCATTTTTAACAGGAAACAGTGCTATTGTTGTAATCTGTGTTTTCATTGTCTGTTGCTTCGGTCGTGGTATAATATGAGCAATAAACGTCAATTAAATGAAAAAATCAGATTTTTTCATGAGAAATGGGAACATGTTTTTTTTATTTATCAACAATAAGGATAGCAAACCGCAGTGCCTTGTGTGTTTGCAAGTGTTGTCTGTAAATAAAGAGTATAATCTTAAACGGCATTACACACAGCACCACGCCGCTAAATACAAGGACTACATTGGTACAATACGTTCTACACTTGTGTGCGATTTGAAGAAAAAGGTTAGTGCTCAGAAATCTGTTTTTACTACATTAACAACAAAACAAACAAGTTCCTTAATGGCATCGTTTGTTGTAAGCGCAGAGATAGCGAAGTAAAAAATATCATTATGTGACGATGACTTCGTAAAGAGTTGTTCTATTAACATGGCGCGAGCATTTGGGGTAGAAAAAATTGCCAGTCATTTTGAGAGCGTTCCACTATCAAAACAGACAGTCACTAGAGGGGTTGGGGAAATAAGTTCTCATATATCTAGTAAATTAAAGAGTGTCGTTACAAATTCTGCTTGCTTTTCTCTAGCTTTGGATAAATCTACTGACATATCAGACACAGCACAACTTTTAATTTTCATAAAAACTGTTTCAAAAGACTTTATTATCAATGAAGAGCTACTAGCTTTAGATTCATTGCATAATACGACCAAAGGTCAAGACATTTATGGCTCAGTTATGAAAATTGTTAACGGTATCGGTGACATAAACAGACTTTCAGCAATAGTGACAGATGGTGCTAAGTCAATGTGTGGTACTCAAGCAAGTCTAGTTGGATTATTAAGGAAGTCTGGAATCCATTGTCCAGCATTACATTGCATTATACAACAGGAGGCGCTGTGCGGCAAGATTCTAGACATGGAGGATGTTATGAAAACTGTAATAAGGTGTGTGAAGTAATAAAAGGCGGGAATCGGGCTTTGTCACACCGACAGTTTATAAATTTTCTATCAGAAGTTGAGGCGGAATATGGCGATTTAGTGCTCTACACACAAGTACGCTGGCTAAGCAGATGGAATTGTTTGAGGCGGTTTTTTTGCTTTGAGAAACGAGACAAAGCAGTTTTTAGAGAAACATGATACCAACAAAGAACTGATCAGAAAAATGTCTGATCCACATTGTAACAGCGTATTGGCCATTTTAACTGATATCACCCAGCACATGAATGGACTCAACGTGAAGCTGTTGTAGTTGTAGTTGTCTATGAAGCTATTGCTCATCATTGTCATCACCATCATCATCATTATCATCATCAAGTACCGGGCCTGCTGGCTTAGGTGCTCATGTATCTCCACAATTTTCAATCTCGACAGTTATTTATCATTTTTGTTGTTGACCTTCTGCCAAGCCATTTTAAGCTGTCTGTTATTTTTTCTCTTTGCTTCCCTCTATCCCTTCGTCGCTCAATTTTTTCAGTTGTCACAATATATTCCAGCTGTTCTCTTCCCATTACATGGCCAACAAATGATGATTGTTTCTTCCTAATATGGGAAATTAGCTCTCTTTTTGCTTTGGCTTCTTTCAGAACGTTTTCATTACTCTTCTTAGCTGTCCCTATTATTCTCAACATTCTTCTGTAAAACCACATTTCTACAGACTCCAGTGATTTTCTTGTTTGCTCATTATAGCAAATCCATAATGAATATCTTGATTCTTCCAACACCATTAGACATCACATACAGTGCTTGTCACCTTTCATCTCTATTCTGGCCGAGATATTCACTTTACCAATGTCTAAGTTCCTCCCAACTTGGTTTCTTTTGTTTGAAGGAATATGCAGAATCAATGTTAAACAACAGAATCAATGTTAAACAACAGAATCAATGTTAAACAACAGAATCAATGTTAAACAACAGAATCAATGTTAAACAACAGAATCCATGTTAAACAACAAAAAGAGTCATATAGATACATGTGTCAGCTGAAAACAATAGTATGAAGTGTGCTAACCTTTAAGGAGCTCACTCAAGTAGAGACGGTAATAATGTATTCTGTGCCAGTCATGCAGGGTACCATTGAGGTCACTGATTCCATTTTCTGTTACGTAGACTGGAATATTGTTGTAGTTGTACTTGAACCAGTTCATGACTTTTCGAATTCCAAATGGAGTAACCTTCAGCCAGCTAGAACCAGATCTGTGAAGAAAGTAAACAACCACCCATTGGACACGAGAACTTGTTTACAACCTGTTGGAAGATGTCCCACGGCAAGATTCTGCTTCTTTGTTCCAGCTTTTTTCTTTGATTATTTTCATACAATCCATCAATTTTCACAGACCCTACCCACTTTCACACACACTACCCCCTTTCATACAATCCATCAATTTTCACAGACCCTACCCACTTTCACACACCCTACCCACTTTCATTTCAGGCCACCAACTTTCACACACCCTACAAACTTTCATACAATCCATCAATTTTCACATACCCTACCCACTTTCACACACCCCATTCACTTTCACACCATTCACTTTCACACACCTCACCTACTTTCACACACCTCACCAACTTTCACACACCTCACCAACTTTCACACACTCCACCAACTTTCACACACTCCACCTACTTTCACACACCTCACCTACTTTCACACACCTCACCTACTTTCACACCCCCCCACCAACGTTCACACACTCCACCTACTTTCACACACCTCACCAACTTTCACACACCCCCCACCAACGTTCACATACTCTACTTAGTTTCAGATACCGTAATCAGTGTTCAAATCTCCATCCCATACCTCAAATCCAATATTATCTATTCACTCACCTCTTTACACGCACGTGCATGCACACATGCACACACGCACACATGCACACACACACATGCGCACGCACATGCGCACGCACACACACACACACATGCACACACACACGCATGCACACACGCACGCAGACACACACACACAACAGCAGCTAAGTGTCAAAACCATATCCATATTGACATACCCCAACCATTTTGGATCCAACTCGCCCTTGGTTGCCTTGTCATTATAGTAGTTGGGTGGGTTTGATGGAGGCCATGTGTCAT
Source organism: Megaustenia siamemsis (assembly GCA_032433765.1). Lineage (NCBI taxonomy): Eukaryota > Metazoa > Mollusca > Gastropoda > Stylommatophora > Ariophantidae > Megaustenia > Megaustenia siamemsis. Next base: position 85,545,815 of record JAVIAB010000106.1, on the reverse strand, counting down.
CACTTTCAAGGTCAGCCACATAAAAATTGGAACCAAGAAAATCCAGGGAGCCTACACACACAAATATACAAAAGCAGAACACCTTTGTCAATATTTGGAAAGTTGATTCATCTAATTTGACATTATTGATAACAATAACTCTTATAGGGATGCTTGTACTAACAATGAAACGATACACTTCTTTCTTTGCTCATTTTCCCCTCAGCATTGAAGGCAGATATAGTTCACAGTCTTTTTCTCTTCTGTTAGCTTTTCTTTGCTGTTCCTTCTTCATTTGTCTTTCAGCATCAATGGAAGAAATAATTGACTATATGTTTGCTGTTGTGTTTCTTATATTCCATCAATCAATCTTATTTGTGGTTGACTCTTGGGCCCAATGATATATATATATAGATATAAGCATATATTAGTATCTATTCTTCACGAACAGATCTACAGGCCAATAAGAAGCCATCACACAATAGTCAGGATATATTTTTCACCATTGTCTACAAAAGACATGTCTATTATATCACCTATGATATCTTAGGGGAATAAAATTATAGTTCACTGTACCATAGAAATTAAATAATACTTCACTGTACCAAGGGAATGAAATACTACTTCACTGTACCAAGGGAATGAAATAATACTTCACTGTACCATGGGAGTGAAATACTATTTCACTGTACCAAGGGAGTGAAATAATACTCCACTGTACCATGGGAGTGAAATAATACTTCAATGTACCAATGGAATGAAATAGTACTTCACTGTACCAGGGAAAAGAAATAATACTTCACTGTACCAATGAAAAGAAATAATACTTCACTGTACCAAGGAAAAGAAATAATACTTCACTGTACCAAGGAAAAGAAATAATACTTCACTGTACCAGGGAAAAGAAATAATACTTCACTGTACCAATGAAAAGAAATAATACTTCACTGTACCAAGGAAAAGAAATAATACTTCACTGTACCAGGGAAAAGAAATAATACTTCACTGTACCAAGGAAAAGAAATAATACTTCACTGTACCAGGGAAAAGAAATAATACTTCACTGTACCAAGGAAAAGAAATAATACTTCACTGTACCAGGGAAAAGAAATAATACTTCACTGTACCAAGGAAAGAAATAATACTTCACTGTACCAAGGAAAAGAAATAATACTTCACTGTACCAAGGGAGAAAACAACTATTGCATTACAACAATATCGACTGACAATATATGAAGCCACCAAGAGGGCGAGAACCAGAACTTTCTATCTCCCTTGACAGCCAAAAGGGTACAATAGAAAGTGAAGAAAGAAATACTTCAATGTTCTAGGCCGCAGCATTTGGAAGTGGGGATGCCTGGTTTTCCAGTGTTCTTCCTCACTGTCATCACCTTTCCCAACTCAGGTACCTATTTCTTTATCTGCTGGGTGGATATGAGAGTGTCTAGCCACTTTCTAACCCATGTTTATTATGCCACTTTCTAACCCATGTTTATTATGCCACTTTCTAACCCATGTTTATTATGCCACTTTCTAACCCGTGTTTATTATGCCACTTTCTAACCCATGTTTATTATGCCACTTTCTAACCCATGTTTATTATGCCACTTTCTAACCCATGTTTATTATGCCACTTTCTAACCCATGTTTATTATGCCACTTTCTAACCCATGTTTATTATGCCACTTTCTAACCCATGTTTATTATGCCACTTAGCCAATACATTACCGCTACGATCGTAAACTGACACTCTCAACATATCTATGTTATCGAATTATTTGCTGGTCATCATCATTGCACTCCGAACATGTCCATAGGTGCTCAGATCCCGTCCTCAGCAAGTCCCGCAGTGTTCAACAACTGACGACTCCAGTTCTGTGTTGGTTGGTAAGTCTTCTTTTACATCTACTGTGATTCTCGTTTCTGGCTGTGCTCATTTTAACTCCCATCTCTTTCATCCAAAGGAGGGACGTGGGCTCGTGGTTGTCACAGTCTTGTGCTCTCCCCACATCTCGGAAGGCATTGAATATCTTCAGATCATCGCTTCCTGTGCGTCTCACAATGGTGGTTTTCACCGGTTCGTTGGCAAGGAAGTGTGATTTATGTGTGCTTCTAAATAAAGAAAATGGCTCACAGTGCATCCACGTGCCAAAGAGCTGATTGACTGGGGCTGGCCAGTCTATAACGCGGAAAGGGGTTCTGGACCGAGTGACTGAGTGCACGTGAGTCTAGACTATTTAAGCATCGACTTTCAGCGACAATATCCACGTACCATTATGAAACCAACACACCCTAGTCATGTTTCTATTCTTCATAAACACATTGATGACGTACCTTTAACTATCTGCTTCTCTGCATCTGTAAATGCAGGGAGACGACTCTCGGGTAACCCCTGGGCCAAGCTGTTTGCCGCTATTCTCTGTTTCATCTCCTGTGACATCACATTGTCATTTACAAAAGAAACATCAGAAAATGTTGGCACATCAAATCTTGCAATACAACAATTAATACTAAAGAAAAACACGTACTCAAACATGAATAAATCATGACAGAATCGTCCATGGTTGTACAGTCTTTCTCCTACCAGAGATTAGAAGGCTTGGATGCTGATAATTCATGTAGTTTGACCGATGCATCCACTCTTGAGCTGACTCTTCAGCTATCTGCTTCTACCTGCACAATGCATGGCTACTTATTCTCTAAGTCATTTCTCATCCATCAGTTTGTGTGTCTCTTATTAATATACAACTAAATATGCAAACACATATGCACATATATGTACACACACTATGTGACTTAAAATGTTAATGGTACTGTCTCAGTTATGTTTATCTCAGATTGAATTGTATTTGCTAATATTATAGTCCCTATACAACATAGAACGCTGATAAGAGAGACAATGATAACTGGCATGAACTTTTATAATGAGATATATATGCTGCTCTGAGTAGGGACTGATCAGGATGTAAAACGTATGTTTGATAGCAATGGAAAGATGTGAAAATATAGCAAACAGATGAAGTCACAAACTGGCCACAGTTATGTAATAGCACAAATATAGCAAACAGATGAAGTCACAAACTGGCCACAGTTATGTAATAGCACAAATATAGCAAACAGATGAAGTCACAAACTGGCCACAGCTATGTAATAGCACAAATATAGCAAACAGATGAAGTCACAAACTGGCCACAGCTATGTAATAGCACAAATATAGCAAACAGATGAAGTCACAAACTGGCCACAGCTATGTAATAGCACAAATATAGCAAACAGATGAAGTCACAAACTGGCCACAGTTATGTAATAGCACAAATATAGCAAACAGATGAAGTCACAAACTGGCCACAGCTATGTAATAGCACAAATATGGCCATGGAGACAGAGATGTAGACCTTGATATTTTGCAATTATTTTCTGGGTGAAATAGTCATATGATCATATGCACATATGAGTTGTGAGTTCAAATCCCGGCAACACCAGTTTGGATTTTTATTTGTGATTTCTCTCTGCGGCAACCACCCCTGGTCTCAGCAGTGAGCCCCGGCAAAATATAAGTACCACCGAAGACGGAGTTATCTGCCTGTGCGGCGAGGGACACACAGCTGCAGGAGAAAAACGGATTAACATGCAAAATTCAGTTCCTAGTCCTGAGGTTCCTCTAAGGACTTCGTCTGAGATGAAAGCTGGTGGACGCCAAAAAAAATAATAAAGAGCAGTTTATCTCAAGAACAAATACATTTTGTGACAAGCTAACATTTATCTGTTCTTGGTAAATAGAAGTCTTTGGTTATAATTAGATGATCTGTGACAAGCTAACATTTATCTGTTCTTGGTAAATACAAGTCTTTGGTTATAATTAGATGATCTGTGACAAGCTAACATTTATCTGTTCTTGGTAAATAGAAGTCTTTGGTTATAATTAGATGATCTGTGACAAGCTAACATTTATCTGTTCTTAGTAAATACAAGTCTTTGGTTATAATTAGATGATCTGTGACAAGCCAACATTTATCTGTTCTTAGTAAATACAAGTCTTTGGTTATAATTAGGTGATCTGTGACAAGCTAACATTTATCTGTTCTTGGTAAATACAAGTCTTTGGTTATAATTAGATGATCTGTGACAAGCTAACATTTATCTGTTCTTGGTAAATACAAGTCTTTGGTTATAATTAGATGATCTGTGACAAGCTAATATTTATCTGTTCTTGGTAAATAGAAGTCTTTGGTTATAATTAGATGATCTGTGACAAGCTAACATTTATCTGTTCTTGGTAAATACAAGTCTTTGGTTATAATTAGATGATCTGTGACAAGCTAACATTTATCTGTTCTTGGTAAATACAAGTCTTTGGTTATAATTAGATGATCTGTGACAAGCTAACATTTATCTGTTCTTGGTAAATACAAGTCTTTGGTTATAATTAGATGATCTGTGACAAGCTAACATTTATCTGTTCTTGGTAAATAGAAGTCTTTGGTTATAATTAGATGATCTGTGACAAGCTAACATTTATCTGTTCTTGGTAAATACAAGTCTTTGGTTATAATTAGAAGATCTGTGACAAGCCAACATTTATCTGTTCTTGGTAAATACAAGTCTTTGGTTATAATTAGATGATCTGTAACAAGCTAACATTTATCTGTTCTTGGTAAATACAAGTCCTTGGTTATAATTAGAAGATCTGTGACAAGCTAACATTTATCTGTTGTTGGTAAATACAAGTCCTTGGTTATAATTAGAAGATCTGTGACAAGCTAACATTTATCTGTTGTTGGTAAATACAAGTCCTTGGTTATAATTAGAAGATCTGTGACAAGCTAACATTTATCTGTTCTTGGTAAATACAAATCTTTGGTTATAACTAGATGATCTGTGACAAGCTAACATTTATCTGTTCTTGGTAAATACAAGTCTTTGGTTATAACTATATGATCTGTGACAAGCTAACATTTATCTGTTCTTGGAAAATACAAGTCTTTGGTTATAATTATATGATCTGTGACAAGCTAACATTTATCTGTTCTTGGTAAATACAAGTCTTTGGTTATAATTAGATGATCTGTGACAGACTTGAACACTTACTTCTGGATAGTCTCCATTGACCAGAATGGGATGACCAAACCATCCACCATAAAAACTGATGCTTCTCTCCGAGGCATCGATATCGGCTGGGTTCAGAGGATCTTTGGGTTCAGGCCAGCCCTGGTTGATGGAAATACCAATCTCACCTGTGGATACAGTTTGGCTCAGATCATATAATTATAATTAACATAATTTAGATTGCAAAGTAGCAAGTCAAATACTAATATATTCAGTTGTGAACTTACAAAATATTAATTAATACGTTTTTTTATAACAAATTATACCAATCTTTTTAACCCTTAGGGTATAAAAGGTCAATTTCTAGGACACAATCTCTGAGTTTACATGCAAACATTTGTTTTAAAATCTTTTAAGTCAAATACATACACAGTCTGACGATGGGAAAAGTTGTGTACTTTTTGTATTTTGGCATGGACCTAAGTGTTAAACAACAGAAAGTGAGAAATACCAAGACTGCCATCATTTCTGATAACATGTTCAACACAAATATGATTTAAATATTTGGAAAAGCAGAGAAAGCAACAAAGAAATTCTCAACAGGATAGATCAATATAAACAACACACAAGTGATAACAGTAAACGGAACTGAATAGGCCATGTGGTCCGAAATGATTCAGAGACAGTCACCACAAGAACTGTCCTGAGGTGGATAAAGGAAAGGTGAAAGAGATTCAGCACAAAGATAGCCAGGCAAATTACAGTGGGTGGAGTAGAGATATAAGAGATTCAGCACAAAGATAGCCTGGCAAACTACAGTGGGTGGAGCAGAGATATAAGAGATTCAGCACAAAGATAGCCTGGCAAACTACAGTGGGTGGAGTAGAGATATAAGAGATTCAGCACAAAGATAGCCTGGCAAACTACAGTGGGTGGAGCAGAGATATAAGAGATTCAGCACAAAGATAGCCTGGCAAGTTACAGTGGGTGGAGTAGAGATATAAGAGATTCAGCACAAAGATAGTCTGGCAAGTTACAGTGGGTGGAGTAGAGATATAAGAGATTCAGCACAAAGATAGTCTGGCAAGTTACAGTGGGTGGAGTAGAGATATAAGAGATTCAGCACAAAGATAGTCTGGCAAGTTACAGTGGGTGGAGTAGAGATATAAGAGATTCAGCACAAAGATAGTCTGGCAAGTTACAGTGGGTGGAGTAGAAATATAAGAGATTCAGCACAAAGATAGTCTGGCAAGTTACAGTGGGTGGAGTAGAGATATAAGAGATTCAGCACAAAGATAGCCTGGCAAGTTACAGTGGGTGGAGTAGAGATATAAGAGATTCAGCACAAAGACACCCTGGCAAGTTACAGTGGGTGGAGTAGAGATATAAGAGATTCAACACAAAGATAGCTTGGCAAGTTACAGTGGGTGGAGTAGAGATATAAGAGATTCAGCACAAAGATAGCCTGGCAAGTTACAGTGGGTGGAGTAGAGATATAAGAGATTCAGCACAAAGATAGCCTGGCAAGTTACAGTGGGTGGAGTAGAGATATAAGAGATTCAGCACAAAGATAGCTTGGCAAGTTACAGTGGGTGGAGTAGAGATATAAGAGATTCAACACAAAGATAGCCTGGCAAGTTACAGTGGGTGGAGTAGAGATATAAGAGATTCAGCACAAAGACAGCCAGGCAAGTTACAGTGGGTGGAGTAGAGATGTAAGAGATTCAGCACAAAGATAGCCTGGCAAGTTACAGTGGGTGGAGTAGAGATATAAGAGATTCAGCACAAAGATAGCCTGGCAAGTTACAGTGGGTGGAGTAGAGATATAAGAGATTCAGCACAAAGATAGTCTGGCAAATTACAGTGGGTGGAGTAGAGATATAAGAGATTCAGCACAAAGATAGCCTAGCAAGTTACAGTGGGTGGAGTAGAGATATAAGAGATTCAGCACAAAGGTAGTCTGGCAAATTACAGTGGGTGGAGTAGAGATATAAGAGATTCAGCACAAAGGTAGCCTAGCAAGTTACAGTGGGTGGAGTAGAGATATAAGAGATTCAGCACAAAGATAGTCTGGCAAATTACAGTGGGTGGAGTAGAGATATAAGAGATTCAGCACAAAGGTAGCCTAGCAAGTTACAGTGGGTGGAGTAGAGATATAAGAGATTCAGCACAAAGATAGCCTGGCAAGTTACAGTGGGTAGAGTAGAGATATGAGAGATTCAGCACAAAGATAGCCTGGCAAGTTACAGTGGGTGGAGTAGAGATATAAGAGATTCAGCACAAAGATAGCCTAGCAAGTTACAGTGGGTGGAATAGAGATATAAGAGATTCAGCACAAAGACAGCCAGGCAAGTTACAGTGGGTGGAGTAGAGATATAAGAGATTCAGCACAAAGATAGCCTAGCAAGTTACAGTGGGTGGAGTAGAGATATAAGAGATTCAGCACAAAGATAGCCTAGCAAGTTACAGTGGGTGGAGTAGAGATATAAGAGATTCAGCACAAAGATAGCCTAGCAAGTTACAGTGGGTAGAGTAGAGATATAAGAGATTCAGCACAAAGATAGCCTAGCAAGTTACAGTGGGTGGAGTAGAGATATAAGAGATTCAGCACAAAGTCACCTTGGCAAGTTACAGAGGGTGGAGTAGAGATATAAGAGATTCAGCACAAAGATAGCCTAGCAAGTTACAGTGGGTGGAGTAGAGATATAAGAGATTCAGCACAAAGATAGCCTATCAAGTTACAGTGGGTGGAGTAGAGATATAAGAGATTCAGCACAAAGATAGCCTAGCAAGTTACAGTGGGTGGAGTAGAGATATAAGAGATTCAGCACAAAGATAGCCTGGCAAGTTACAGTGGGTGGAGTAGAGATATAAGAGATTCAGCACAAAGATAGTCTGGCAAATTACAGTGGGTGGAGTAGAGATATAAGAGATTCAGCACAAAGATAGCCTAGCAAGTTACAGTGGGTGGAGTAGAGATATAAGAGATTCAGCACAAAGATAGCCTAGCAAGTTACAGTGGGTGGAGTAGAGATATAAGAGATTCAGCACAAAGGTAGTCTGGCAAATTACAGTGGGTGGAGTAGAGATATAAGAGATTCAGCACAAAGGTAGCCTAGCAAGTTACAGTGGGTGGAGTAGAGATATAAGAGATTCAGCACAAAGATAGTCTGGCAAAATACAGTGGGTGGAGTAGAGATATAAGAGATTCAGCACAAAGATAGCCTGGCAAGTTACAGTGGGTGGAGTAGAGATATAAGAGATTCAGCACAAAGATAGCCTGGCAAGTTACAGTGGGTAGAGTAGAGATATGAGAGATTCAGCACAAAGATAGCTTGGCAAGTTACAGTGGGTGGAGTAGAGATATAAGAGATTCAGCACAAAGATAGCCTGGCAAGTTACAGTGGGTGGAGTAGAGATATAAGAGATTCAGCACAAAGATAGCCTGGCAAGTTACAGTGGGTGGAGTAGAGATATAAGAGATTCAGCACAAAGATAGCTTGGCAAGTTACAGTGGGTGGAGTAGAGATATAAGAGATTCAACACAAAGATAGCCTGGCAAGTTACAGTGGGTGGAGTAGAGATATAAGAGATTCAGCACAAAGACAGCCAGGCAAGTTACAGTGGGTGGAGTAGAGATGTAAGAGATTCAGCACAAAGATAGCCTGGCAAGTTACAGTGGGTGGAGTAGAGATATAAGAGATTCAGCACAAAGATAGCCTGGCAAGTTACAGTGGGTGGAGTAGAGATATAAGAGATTCAGCACAAAGATAGTCTGGCAAATTACAGTGGGTGGAGTAGAGATATAAGAGATTCAGCACAAAGATAGCCTGGCAAACTACAGTGGGTGGAGTAGAGATATAAGAGATTCAGCACAAAGATAGCCTAGCAAGTTACAGTGGGTGGAGTAGAGATATAAGAGATTCAGCACAAAGGTAGTCTGGCAAATTACAGTGGGTGGAGTAGAGATATAAGAGATTCAGCACAAAGGTAGCCTATCAAGTTACAGTGGGTGGAGTAGAGATATAAGAGATTCAGCACAAAGATAGTCTGGCAAGTTACAGTGGGTGGAGTAGAGATATAAGAGATTCAGCACAAAGGTAGCCTAGCAAGTTACAGTGGGTGGAGTAGAGATATAAGAGATTCAGCACAAAGATAGCCTGGCAAGTTACAGTGGGTAGAGTAGAGATATGAGAGATTCAGCACAAAGATAGCCTGGCAAGTTACAGTGGGTGGAGTAGAGATATAAGAGATTCAGCACAAAGATAGCCTAGCAAGTTACAGTGGGTGGAATAGAGATATAAGAGATTCAGCACAAAGACAGCCAGGCAAGTTACAGTGGGTGGAGTAGAGATATAAGAGATTCAGCACAAAGATAGCCTAGCAAGTTACAGTGGGTGGAGTAGAGATATAAGAGATTCAGCACAAAGATAGCCTAGCAAGTTACAGTGGGTGGAGTAGAGATATAAGAGATTCAGCACAAAGATAGCCTAGCAAGTTACAGTGGGTGGAGTAGAGATATAAGAGATTCAGCACAAAGTCACCTTGGCAAGTTACAGTGGGTGGAGTAGAGATGTAAGAGATTCAGCACAAAGATAGCCTGGCAAGTTACAGTGGGTGGAGTAGAGATATAAGAGATTCAGCACAAAGATAGCCTAGCAAGTTACAGTGGGTGGAGTAGAGATATAAGAGATTCAGCACAAAGATAGCCTAGCAAGTTACAGTGGGTGGAGTAGAGATATAAGAGATTCAGCACAAAGATAGCCTAGCAAGTTACAGTGGGTGGAGTAGAGATATAAGAGATTCAGCACAAAGATAGCCTGGCAAGTTACAGTGGGTGGAGTAGAGATATAAGAGATTCAGCACAAAGATAGCCTGGCAAGTTACAGTGGGTGGAATAGAGATATAAGAGATTCAGCACAAAGATAGCCTGGCAAGTTACAGTGGGTGGAGTAGAAATATAAGAGATTCAGCACAAAGATAGCCTGGCAAGTTACAGTGGGTGGAGTAGAGATATAAGAGATTCAGCACAAAGATAGCCTAGCAAGTTACAGTGGGTGGAGTAGAGATATAAGAGATTCAGCACAAAGATAGCCTAGCAAGTTACAGTGGGTGGAGTAGAGATATAAGTGATTCAGCACAAAGATAGCCTGGCAAGTTACAGTGGGTGGAGTAGAGATATAAGAGATTCTGCACAAAGATAGCCTAGCAAGTTACAGTGGGTGGAGTAGAGATATAAGAGATTCAGCACAAAGATAGCCTAGCAAGTTACAGTGGGTGGAGTAGAGATATAAGAGATTCAGCACAAAGACACCTTGGCAAGTTACAGTGGGTGGAGTAGAGATATAAGAGATTCTGCACAAAGATAGCCTGGCAAGTTACAGTGGGTGGAGTAGAGATATAAGAGATTCAGCACAAAGTCACCTTGGCAAGTTACAGTGGGTGGAGTAGAGATATAAGAGATTCAGCACAAAGATAGCCTAGCAAGTTACAGTGGGTGGAGTAGAGATATAAGAGATTCAGCACAAAGATAGCCTGGCAAGTTACAGTGGGTGGAGTAGAGATATAAGAGATTCAGCACAAAGACACCTTGGCAAGTTACAGTGGGTGGAGTAGAGATATAAGAGATTCAGCACAAAGACACCCCATGTTGAAGGTCTCCTTGATGTGTTGAAACCAGCTTCTTCTTGGTCTACCTCTGATTCGTCGTCTAGGAACTATGTCTTTGATTATTGTTCTTTACAGTCCGTTTTTTATTACTGTCCAGATTTCATGGCAGTCTGCAATCAGTGGTTTGCTGTTGCTTTCTGATTGGTTCTAATCATATAACACCTTAGGTCCCTATTGTGCCCTTAGCCTGGCACCCATCCCAGCTCCTGCCTTCGAGGCCATTGTCGACCGAGTCGATCCACTGCCCATTCTGCCAGCAGCTGTGTCTGTACTATGGAAGATAGAGTTCCTTCCTTAACTTGTTCTCCGTAGTTTAGCCGTCGAGCCAAAGTCATTACCCGGAGGGTGGTGTTGCCTACACAAGCAGACACGAGGAGCCATTCTTGGACTGGACAGGAGTGGGGGAACCAAATAACCTCCAGGTCCATCCCGGAGAATGTGTCTGCCTCTTGCCATGAGCGTTAGACATAAATAGTCTAGAATCTCTGACCTATGTTCTGCTTTGGCTCAAAGGGTCAATAGATTGATAGATTAGACAAAGAGATAGACAGAAATCTATGTACCTTTCTGGGAAGGTTTGAAGACTGTTTCGTACAACCTGTACGCCTTAGCATGGGACAAAATCAGGTTGTGTCCAGCGATGTACTGTCCCTTTGCCAGGTCTTTGTGGCCTGGGGCTGAGGTCCCATCTCCATAGCCAAAAATTGTGACAATTGGTGGCTCATTGAATGTGATCCATAACTTCACCTACATAACATGTAATTACAGCACAATTGATAATCTAGCTTCACTTACATAAAATGTAATTACAACACAATTGATAGTCTAACTTCACCTACATAACATGTAATTACAGCACAATTGATAATCTAGCTTCACTTACATAAAACGTAATTACAACACAAATGATAGTCTAACTCTACCTACATAACATGTAATTACAACACAATTGATAGTCTAACGTCACCTACATAAAATGTTATTACAGCACAATTGATAATCTAGCTTCACTTACATAAAATGTAATTACAACACAATTGATAGTCTAACTTCACTTACATAAAAAGTAATTACAACACAATTGATAGTCTAACTTCACTTACATAAAATGTAATTACAACACAATTGATAGTATAACTCTACCTACATAACATGTAACTACAGCACAATTGATAATCTAGCTTCACTTACATAAAATGTAATTACAACACAATTGATAGTCTAACTTCACCTACATAAAATGTAATTACAACACAATTGATAGTCTAGCTTCACCTACATAAAATGTAATTACAACACAATTGATAGTCTAACTTCACCTACATAAAATGTAATTACAACACAATTGATAGTCTAGCTTCACTTACATAAAATGTAATTACAACACAATTGATAGTCTAGCTTCACCTTCTCAGAATGATGAACAGAACAATTACATCCACATTGTTACTAAAATATCCAGATTCTTGCTAAATACCTACATTCTTACTACATTTTCTATATCTTGCAATACATTCACAATCTTACTACATTTTCTATATCTTGCAATACATTCACAATCTTATTACATTTTCTATATCTTGCAATACATTCACAATCTTATTACATTTTCTATATCTTGCAATACATTCACAATCTTATTACATTTTCTATATCTTGCAATACATTCACAATCTTATTACATTTTCTATATCTTGCAATACATTCACAATCTTATTACATTTTCTATATCTTGCAATACATTCACAATCTTATTACATTTTCTATATCTTGCAATACATTCACAATCTTACTACATTTTCTATATCTTGCAATACATTCACAATCTTACTACATTTTCTATATCTAGCAATACATTCACAATCTTACTACATTTTCTATATCTTGCAATACATTCACAATCTTACTACATTTTCTATATCTAGCAATACATTCACAATCTTATTACATTTTCTATATCTAGCAATACATTCACAATCTTACTACATTTTCTATATCTAGCAATACATTCACAATCTTATTACATTTTCTATATCTTGCAATACATTCACAATCTTACTACACATATTCCTACTCTTCCTACAAATGACTCACTATATTTGATAAAAATATCAGTTGACAGAATAAAAACTAAAAACTATCTTCAGGACACACATTGCTGGTGTATCTCGGCTCACGACAAGACCGGATGGATAATGACTGCTTGGTCAAAGCAATACGACATGTGAGACTCAGGATTTTGATTTCATACCTGATAGAAAAAAAACCTTTCTGTATCCCCGGGTTTCGAACACCCCTCACCAGCTTTTCAACCAGCGAAACAGTTGATTTCGCCACACGGCCACGCGCTCCTCTGAATGACAGAATAAAAAAATAAGTAAAAAGCCTTATCACGCCAAGTGACGAATAGGGAATATAATGTAGTGACCATAGTTTTTTAGATCTTAGGCACATTATTTTTAGGATAATGTGGTCGGTATTACGCCCGTGCCGCTTTACTTTCCCAGAAAAAAATCTGGTACCTATTTAAGGCTGGGTGAACCCGGAAGCTGTCGATCAGGATCGAACCCGACCTCTTGTCACTTGTAGTCCAGTTCACTAACCACTGAGCCATCGCGGCTCCCAGAATGATAGAATGCAATGATAAGATCAAAACCAATTTTGTGTGCGACAATAATCTTTACCTTATTGCCAAAACGGCTGAAGCATAGCCTACTGTACTCCACAAAGTAATCTTGGATGCTTGAGTTGAGCCAACCACCGTAATCTTCAAGTGCCTGAGGCAGATCCCAGTGGTAGAGTGTCACCATTGGTCTGTTAACACAAATAAATAATTAACTCATGCCACAATGCAACATGTCATATCATGTCACACCTTGTCATGTCATATCATGTCACACATTGTCATATCATATCATATCATATCATGTCATGTTATGTCATATCATGTCATGTCATGACACATCACATGTCTCTATACATCAAGGTAGGACTGTCATAAAATGTCCAGCCTCACTGTTCTTTGATCGGTTAATCAGTCAAAGCTTTTCTGGTACTTTTAGAAAGCATAGGCCATAACAAGGTCTCTGCCTACACCTCAACTGTGACCATAACAAGGTCTCTCCCTACATCTCTATTGTTTGTCATAACACGATCTCTCCCTACATCTCTGTTGTTTGTTATAGCAATATCTCTCTCCCTACATCTCTATTGTTTGTTAGAACACGATCTCTCCCTACATCTCTATTGTTTGTAATAGCAATATCTCTCTCCCTACGTCTCTACTGTTTGTCACAACAGGATCTCTCCCTAAATCTCTATTGTTTGTCATAACACGATCTCTCCCTACATCTCTATTGTGTCACAACACGACCTCTCTATACATCTCTATTGTCCCAGTACGAGGGACACAAATAACAATGACTTTCCCTGTATCACGGATAGAAGGGAAAAGGACTATATAAAGGACTTTCTTTTTCCTGCTTAGTATTTTTTGATTTACATATTTTGTCCAGGAAATAGAGCATGGGAATACTCACTTAATATTATTAGCCAGGAGAGCATCGATGAGGTTTGTTGTAATACTCTATGCCCTTCTCATTGACTGTTCTGTTGGTGCCATCTGACATCACACGTGACCAGGAGATGGAGAACCGGTAGTGTGTGGACTGAAATGAAACATTAATGAGTAATGTAAAATGTGGACTGAAATGAAACATTAATGAGCAGTGTAAAATGTAGACTGAAATGAAACATTAATGAGTAATGTAAAATGTGGACTGAAATGAAACATTAATGAGCAATGTAAAATGTGGACTGAAATGAAACATTTTTATTAGAAATGTAAAATGTGGACTGAAATGAAATAACAAAATTAATTTACATTGCAACAATAGAATTAATAAAGTCAAGAGCAACAACAGAATAAACATAACCCACCCTCTCTTTAGGGTGTCCGGTTAGCGCAATCGATAGGCGGTTGGCTTACCACGGCAACAGCCGGGTTCGTACCCTGGCGAGGACACCTGGGTTTTACTAATTCCCTAAAAATTAGTAGGAGCCGCGATAGTTCAGTGGTTAGTGAACTGGACTACTACGGACAAGGGGTAGGGTTCGATCCCAACCGACGGCTCCGGTTCACCCAGCCTTAAATGGGTACCGGATTTTTTCTGGGAAAGTAAAAGCAGCACGGGCGTAATACCGACCACATTACCCCAAAAATCATGTGCTGAAGGTCTGTAAAATATAGGGTCACTAACACCATATTTCCCTATACGCCACTTGGCGTGACGGGGGGTACTTTACTTTTTTTTTTACCCTCTCTTTATATTTCAAAGTGAACATAAAGAATAGGTAGAACTGAAAGTGGCAGAAGAGAAAACAAATGATGAAGTCTTACAACCACCTAAAAAGAAAAGAGAACTACTAAACACAAACAAGAAAAATTATATTTTTGGGCCATGTTAAAAGACACAACAGCCTACTAAAAGTAATCTTGAAAGGGAAAATACAAGATAAAAGAGGCAGAGGCAGAGGCAGACCAAGACTAATGTGGACTAGTAACATCAAAAGATGGTCACGTCAGCCTATGATAACTTACACCATCAAAGCAAAAGACAGAGCGGAATGGCGCTCCATGGTAGCCAACCTTCGATGCTGAGACGGCACTCAATGATGATGATGATGAACATCAAGTCCAGTAATGAGATGACACAAACAAAGTTCCATTTTTTCAAAGTGAAAATAGAAAGGATTTAAAGTGAACACAACTCACCCCCAAATTTTTGATCAACTGAACATCCTCATTGTACTTGTGGTAGCTGTCACAGGCCACATCACCTGTCTCCCCGTGGGCTATCTTATTGCTGTGGGCCCAGGTGTCCCAGATGCTGGCACCTTTACCTGTACACACACACACACAAAGAAACAAAATCACATACAGATAAACTTTAAAATCAGTGCTTCACAACTAAACACGTCTATTCACATCTTCACAACTAAACACGTCTATTCACAACTTCACAACTAAACACGTCTATTCACATCTTCACAACTAAACACGTCTATTCATAACTTCACAACTAAACACGTCTATTCACATCTTCACAACTAAACACGTCTATTCACAACTTCATAATTAAACATGTCTGTTCACAACTTCACAACTAAAACACGTCTATTCACAACTTCACAACTAAACACGTCTATTCACATCTTCACAACTAAACACGTCTATTCACAACTTCACAACTAAACACGTCTATTCACATCTTCACAACTAAACATGTCTATTCACATCTTCACAACTAAACACGTCTATTCACAACTTCATAATTAAACATGTCTGTTCACAACTTCACAACTAAACACGTCTATCCACAACTTCACAACTAAACACATCTATTCACAACTTCACAACTAAACACGTCTGTTCCCATAAAATAACCAGAGGCTACATGACTGTGCAGTAACTGTTTCTAAAGATGCCTATTCCCATCAGAGAACAAGAGACTACAGGACTATACAGTACCAGCTGTTTCTAAACATGTCTATTCCCATCAGAGAACCAGAGACTACAGGACTATACAGTACCAGCTGTTTCTAAACATGTCTGTTCCCATCAGAGAACCAGTGGCTATAGGACTGTACAGTACCAGCTGTTTCTAAACATGTCTGATCCCATCAGAGAACCAGAGAATACAGGACTATACAGTACCAGCTGTTTCTAAACATGTCTGATCCCATCAGAGAACCAGAGACTACAGGACTATACAGTACCAGCTGTTTCTAAACATGTCTGATCCCATCAGAGAACCAGAGGCTACAGGATTGTAAGTACCAGCTGTTTCTAAACATGTCTGTGTCCAACAAAGATCGATTTAAGATCTCTGGCTCATTTCTTATTTGTAGTTACCTGCTCTCTCTCCTTCATTCTGACTATCTCAAAGTTTCACATTTGCTTTTACCTCACTGTCACTGTTTGAATATCCTTGCTACTTTTATTTCCCTCCCTTTCCTGTATTTCTATCATGTCTCTTTTCTCCCTGTTTGTCTCTACAATATTCTTGTTAACCAACCTTCACTCATCTATCCTTTCTTGTTTTATCTTCGTTACTTTTACTCGCTATCTTATATCCTCTGTCTTATGCTTTTCATTTAATTTCTAAAAATGTTCTTCATTTCTCACACATATTTGTCTCTCTATCATCCCCTCACCTACCTCTCATCCCCTCACCTAACTTTCATCCCTTCACCTACCTCTCATCCCCTCACATAACCCTCATCCCTCACCTGCCTCTCATCCCCTCACCTCACTTTCATCCCCACACTTGACTCACATCCCTCACCTACCCCTCATCCCCTCACCTACCTCTCATCCCCTCAACTGCCTCTCATCCCCTCACCTGCCTCTCATCCCCTCATCTACCTCTCATCCCCTCACCTGCCTATCATCCCCTCACCTGCCTCTCATCTCCTCACCTGCCTCTCATCCCCTAACTTACCCCTCAGCCTGCCGCTCATCCCTCACCTACCTCTAATCCCCTCACCTACCCCTCATCGCGTCACCTTTCCCTCATGCCATAAACTGCCCCTCATCCCCTCACCTACCTATCATCCCCTCACCTACCTCTCATCCCCTCACCTGCCTCTCATCCCCTCACCTGCCTCTCATTCCCTCACCTACCTCATCCCCTTACCTACCACTCATCTACCTCTCATCCCCTCACCTACCCCTCATCCCCTTACCTATCCCTCATCCCCTCACCCCCTCACTTGCCTCTCATCCCCTCACCTACCTCTCATCCCCTCACCTATCCCTCATCCCCTCACCTGCCCCTCATCCCTTCACCTGCCTCTCATCCCCTCACCTACAACTCAGCCCCTCGCCTGCCTCTCATCCCCTCATCTACCTCTCATCCCCTCACCTGCCTATCATCCCCTCACCTGCCTCTCATCTCCTCACCTGCCTCTCATCCCCTAACTTACCCCTCAGCCTGCCGCTCATCCCTTCACCTACCTCTAATCCCCTCACCTAAACCTCATGCCATCACCTACCTGTCATACCCTCACCTACCCGCATCCTTTCACCTACCCCTCATCTTTCTCTTATCCCTTCACTTATCCGCCATACACTCACACATCCCTCATCCACACACGTAACTTTTATCCCCTCACCTAACTTTCATCCCCTCATCTTCCCCACATCCGCTCTCCTTCCATCATGCCCTCACCGACTCTCCCTCCCTCTCCCCTCACCTACCCCTCATCCCCTCACCTACCCCTCATCCTCTCACCTACCTGTCATACCCTCACCTATCCCGCATCATTTCACCTACCCCTCATGCCCTCACCTACCCCTCATCTACCTGTCATACCCTCACCTATCCCGCATCCTTTCGCCTACCCCTCGTCTATCTCTCATCCCCTCACCTATCCATCATCCACTCACCCATCCCTCATCCACTCACCTGCCTCTCATCCCCCGACCTACCCCTCATCCCCTCATCCCCTCACCAACCACTCATCCCTCACCTATCCTTCATCCCCTCACCAACCTCTCATCACCTCACCTACCCGTCATCCCCTCACCTGCCTCTCATCCCCTCACCTACCACTCATCCCCTCACCTACTTCTCATCTCCTAACCTACCTCTCATCTCCTCACCTGCCTCTCATCCCCTCACATGCCTCTTATCCTCTCACCTGTCTCTCATCCACTCACCTACCCCTCATCCACCTCTCATCCCCTACCACCTACTTATCCCATTACCTACCCCTCATACCCTCATCTACCTTTCATCCCCTCACCTATGCCTCATCCACTCACCTGCCCCTCATCCCCTCACCTGTCATCATCTCTCTAACCTTTTTCCTTATCTTCTGTTCTCTACCAAACACATTGCATGCTCACTCTCACTTTCATCTCCAACCTCCCTCTTGCTCTCATCTTCTCCCTCTCTAAAATCATCCAACTCCTCCATCCCCACCTACCATCAACATTCCACCCTCCAACACCACCTACCATCAATATTCCCCCTCCCTCCATCCCCACCTACCAACACATTCCACCCTCCCTCCATCGCCCATCAACATTCCACCCTCCCTCATCCCCACCTACCATCAGCATTCCACCCTCCCCTCCATCCCCACCTACCATCAGCATTCCACCCTCCCTCCATCCCCACCTACCATCAGCATTCCACCCTCCCTCCATCACCACCTACCATCAGCATTCCACCCTCCCTCCATCCCCACCTACCATCAGCATTCCACCCTCCCTCCATCCCCACCTACCATCAGCATTCCACCCTCCCTCCATCCCCACCTACCATCAGCATTCCACCCTCCCTCCATCCCCACCTACCATCAGCATTCCACCCTCCCTCCATCACCACCTACCATCAACATTCCACCCTCCCTCCATCACCACCTACCATCAACATTCCACCCTCCCTCCATCACCACCTACCATCAACATTCCACCTCCCTCCATCACCACCTACCATCATCATTCCACCCTCCCTCCATCCCACCTACCATCAACATTCACCCTCCCTCCATCACCACCTACCATCTCATTCCACCCTCCCTCCATCACCACCTACCATCAACATTCCACCCTCCCTCCATCCCCACCTACCATCAGCATTCCACCCTCCCTCCATCACCACCTACCATCACATTCCACCCTCCCTCCAACACCACCTACCATCAGCATTCCACCCTCCCTCCATCACCACCTACCATCAGCATTCCACCCTCCCTCCATCGCCCATCAACATTCCACCCTCCCTACATCCCACCTACATCAGCATTCCACCCTCCCTCCATCACCACCTACCATCAGCATTCCACCCTCCCTCCATCCCCACCTACCATCAGCATTCCACCCTCCCTCCATCACCACCTACCATCAGCATTCCACCCTCCCTCCATCCCCACCTACCATCAGCATTCCACCCTCCCTCCATCCCCACCTACCATCAGCATTCCACCCTCCCTCCATCCCCACCTACCATCAGCATTCCACCCTCCCTCCATCCCCACCTACCATCAGCATTCCACCCTCCCTCCATCACCACCTACCATCAACATTCCACCCTCCCTCCATCACCACCTACCATCAACATTCCACCCTCCCTCCATCACACCTACCATCAACATTCCACCCTCCCTCCATCACCACTACCATCATCATTCCACCCCCCTCCATCACCACCTACCATCAACATTCCACCCTCCCTCCATCACCACCTACCATCATCATTCCACCCTCCCTCCATCACCACCTACCATCAACATTCCACCCTCCCTCCATCACCACCTACCATCAGCATTCCACTCTCCCCATCACCACCTACCATCAGCATTCCACCCTCCCTCCATTACCACCTACCATCAACATTCCACCCTCCCTCCATCACCACCTACCATCAACATTCCACCCTCCCTCCATCCCCCACCTACCATCAGCATTCCACCCTCCCTTCATCCCCACCTACCATCAGCATTCCACCCTCCCTCCATCACCACCTACCATCAGCATTCCACCCTCCCTCCATCTCCACTACCATCAGCATTCCACCCTCCCTCCATCCCCACCTACCATCAGCATTCCACCCTCCCTCCATCACCACCTACCATCAGCATTCCACCCTCCCTCCATCACCACCTACCATCAGCATTCCACCCTCCCTCCATCCCCACCTACCATCAGCATTATCCACCCTCCCTCCATCCACCACCTACCATCAGCATTCCACCCTCCCTCCATCCCCACCTACCATCAGCATTCCACCCTCCCTCCATCACCACCTACCATCAACATTCCACCCTCCCTCCATCCCCACCTACCATCAGCATTCCACCCTCCCTCCACCTGATAGGCTGCTGTAGCTGTCGACCAAGCAAATCCTGCCGGAAACTGGTCGTACAGAATCTCAAACTCATTCTCCATTTGGACAATGCCTGTTGGCTGCCCACCTCTAGCACTGTGGACACAATGAACACCCTGATCAAACATTTCCAATCTATTTAATCAATTATCATAGTCAGAAATAACAAATCATAAATGATTTGGACACGTAACAAAACCACAGCCAGAAAGCGTCACTCAGAATCTTATTAATCAGAAGCAACGAAAAGCGAGAAAGGAGGGTTGGGCATGGGTCTGGCTATCCCATACTGTAAAAGACATAAGCCGAAACACTTCACAAACATGGACATATGAAAGCCAACTGAGATTATTACACAACAGCCCTTTTTTGGAATCTCAAGGGAAAAATACAAAGAGGACGATGAAGGAATTCTTGGAAAAGACAGAAGCAGAGATAAAGATGATGAGGAAAACATGGAATGATCTTAAAAGAATGGCAAGAAATAAAACGACTTGGAAAGTGTTTGTTGAGGACCTATGCTCCACGGAGAGCCGACAGGTAGAAGAAGAAGAGGAATAAAAAGAAGGGAAAAGTTAGACCTAAATGATGATGAATTTATAAAAATAGTCAACATCGCAATGAACACATTGCAGGAATCTGAAGCGCACAAAACTGAGCATGGGGGCTAGGGGAGGGGGTAGGGGAGCTGGGTATTCTAGAGGTAACGTCGGCCTTAGGACTGTGAAAGGACTTGGGTTCTAAGGTCACCAGAAGCGGTGGTGATTTTTCAAAAAATATTTTCCCTTCCAATATTACTTTTAGTCGGCTGTTGTATCTTTTAACATGCCCCACAAATTTCATTTGTCTTGTCTTAATTGTATTTAGTAGTTCTCTTTTTATTTTCAGTTGTTTTAAAACTTCATCGTTTGTTTTCTTTTCTTTCCATCCAATTCTACCTATTCTTCTATAAATCCACATTTCAAAGGCTTCAATTTTCTGTTCTGTTTTCTTGTCTAATGTCCATGTTTCTGCACCATACAGGAATATTGAGATGTAACATTTTGCCATTCTTAGTTTCAGCCCTGCTGATATTTGTTTTGTTGTTAGTATATTTGTCATGGCATTAAAATTACTTTTTGCCATACCTATTCTTTTGTTTATTTCAATTTTACATTTTCCATCATTGGTTATAGTATGTCCAAGGTAGTTGTAGCTCTGGACTGTTTCCAGATGTATTCCCTCCACTGTGATATTTAATTGTAGGTCTTGAGAATTTTCTTTGTTTATGATCATAGTTTTAGTCTTTTTGATATTCATGTCTAATCCATATTTTTTGCTTGTTATGTTTATCACATTAAGCAATTGTTGTAGGTCTTTAGGATTTTCTGCTAGTAGTACAGTATCGTCAGCATATCTTAGGTTATTGATTATCTTTCGATTAATGTTTAGGCCTAGCATCTCTGAGATGTTTTTAAAGATTTGCTCAGTGTATAGATTGAACAAGATTGGTGACAGGATGCTGAACTGTCTCCAGATGTATTCCTTCAACTGTGATAGTTAAATGTAATTTCATAAAGGTGGAAAACATTTTTACCAATGATGCCAGATTGGCTAGCGATTGCATTGAATTTGTGGCTGGACATGCAGACAAATTTTTCCAATTGTTAAGTTGTTTTCAATAGTTCTGCTTATTTTTACGTCAAAAGAAAACACGTAAATGAGATATTTAGTCGTTTTTTTTTTTAATAGATCTAAGCAATTAATTTTATAGAACGTGAGAAAAACGGTTACTGCCAATAAATCAAAAGACACCCATTCTCAGAAGAAAGAAACGTTATTATTTATTGTTACTATGGCAACTGTCACTGACTGTTGTTGATATAACCTCAAATTGTTAAACGTTACTGGTAAAACCAGTAAAAGCTTCACAATGGTTTAACAATCTCCCATAACTACTTGCCTATAGCTGATCAGCACCTACCTGTAACCTTTCTTGAATCCATTATCTTTTATCACCGCGGCATAGTACAGAGCTGATGCTTTCGGCGTCCGGGTCCTGTTAGCGTCTTTAAAATCAACAAAATAAAGTCCAAACTTCTCTGAAAAGCCTCGTGCCATCTCAAGGTTGTCCATGAGCGACCAGGCAGTGTAACCTCTGACATCACAACCATCCAACTTAATGGCTGAAACGTAGCAAAGTTTGATGGTAAGAAAGTAACAGTGTTAGCCAGGCTACTGACAAAATAGTTGTCAAATGTTATATGAGCTTTTGCCATAATGTCCAAATTGGGTATTTTGTTATATTCTGTATCCTTAACTGAAGACATCTATGAGCATCTGCGGAAGGAAGATACTAAAGATAAGATGACTAGATGCCACCAGAAATGAGGAGCTGTGGTGAAGAACAAATCAATCCACAGTGGAAGGAATGATGAAGTGTGGTGAAGAACAAATCAATCCACAGTGGAAGGAATGATGAAGTGGGATGAAGAACAAATCAATCCACAGTGGAAGGAATGATGAAGTGGGATGAAGAACAAATCAATCTACAGTGGAAGGAATGATGAAGTGGGATGAAGAACAAATCAATCCACAGTGGAAGAATGATGAAGTGGGATGAAGAACAAATCAATCCACAGTGGAAGGAATGATGAAGTGGGATGAAGAACAAATCAATCCACAGTGGAAGGAATGATGAAGTGGGATGAAGAACAAATCAATCCACAGTGGAAGGAATTATGAAGTGTGGTGAAGAACAAATCAATCCACAGTGGAAGGAATGATGAAGTGGGATGAAGAACAAATCAATCTACAGTGGAAGGAATGATGAAGTGGGATGAAGAACAAATCAATCACAGTGGAAGGAATGATGAAGTGGGATGAAGAACAAATCAATCTACAGTGGAAGGAATGATGAAGTGGGATGAAGAACAAATCAATCTACAGTGGAAGGAATGATGAAGTGGGATGAAGAACAAATCAATCTACAGTGGAAGGAATGATGAAGTGGATGAAGAACAAATCAATCCACAGTGGAAGGAATGATGAAGTGGGATGAAGAACAAATCAATCTACAGTGGAAGGAATGATGAAGTGGGATGAAGAACAAATCAATCTACAGTGGAAGGAATGATGAAGTGTGATGAAGAACAAATCAATCTACAGTGGAAGGAATGATGAAGTGTGATGAAGAACAAATCAATCTACAGTGGAAGGAATGATGAAGTGTGATGAAGAACAAATCAATCCACAGTGGAAGGAATGATGAAGTGGATGAAGAACAAATCAATTTACAGTGGAAGGAATGATGAAGTGGGATGAAGAACAAATCAATCCACAGTGGAAGGAATGATGAAGTGATGAAGAACAAATCAATCCATAGTGGAAGGAATGATGAAGTGGGATGAAGAACAAATCAATTTACAGTGGAAGGAATGATGAAGTGGGATGAAGAACAAATCAATCCACAGTGGAAGAATGATGAAGTGGGATGAAGAACAAATCAATCCACAGTGGAAGGAATGATGAAGTGTGGTGAAGAACAAATCAATCCACAGTGGAAGGAATGATGAAGTGTGATGAAGAACAAATCAATTTACAGTGGAAGGAATGATGAAGTACAAATCAATTTACAGTGAAGGAATGATGAAGTGGGAAGAACAAAACATCTACAGTGGAAGGATGAGATGTGGTGAAGAACAAATCAATCCATAGTGGAAGGAACTATGAAGTGTGATGAAGAACAAATCAATCCACAGTGGAAGGAATGATGAAGTGTGGTGAAGAACAAATCAATCCATAGTGGAAGGAACTATGAAGTGTGATGAAGAACAAATCAATCCACAGTGGAAGGAATGATGAAGTGTGGTGAAGAACAAATCAATCCATAGTGGAAGGAACTATGAAGTGTGATGAAGAACAAATCAATCCATAGTGGAAGGAACTATGAAGTGTGATGAAGAACAAATCAATTCACAGTGGAAGGAATGGTGAAGTGTGATGAAGAACAAACCAATTTAGTGGAAGGAATGATGAAGTGTGATGAAGAACAAATCAATTTAGTGGAAGGAATGATGAAGTGTGATGAAGAACAAATCAATCCACAGTGGAAGGAATGATGAAGTGTGATGAAGAACAAATCAATTTACAGTGGAAGGAATGATGAAGTGGGATGAAGAACAAATCAATCCATAGTGGAAGGAATGATGAAGTGGGATGAAGAACAAATCAATTTACAGTGGAAGGAATGATGAAGTGTGATGAAGAACAAATCAATCCACAGTGGAAGGAATGATGAAGTGTGATGAAGAACAAATCAATCCACAGTGGAAGGAATGATGAAGTGGGATGAAGAACAAATCAATTTACAGTGGAAGGAATGATGAAGTGGGATGAAGAACAAATCAATCCACAGTGGAAGGAATGATGATGTGGGATGAAGAACAAATCAATTTACAGTGGAAGGAATGATGATGTGGGATGAAGAACAAATCAATCCATAGTGGAAGGAATGATGAAGTGTGGTGAAGAACAAATCAATCCACAGTGGAAGGAATGATGAAGTGTGGTGAAGAACAAATCAATTTACAGTGGAAGGAATGATGATGTGGGATGAAGAACAAATCAATTTACAGTGGAAGGAATGATGAAGTGGGATGAAGAACAAATCAATTTACAGTGGAAGGAATGATGAAGTGGGATGAAGAACAAATCAATTTACAGTGGAAGGAATGATGATGTGGGATGAAGAACAAATCAATCCATAGTGGAAGGAATGATGAAGTGTGGTGAAGAACAAATCAATCCACAGTGGAAGGAATGATGAAGTGTGGTGAAGAACAAATCAATCCATAGTGGAAGGAACTATGAAGTGTGATGAAGAACAAATCAATCCATAGTGGAAGGAATGATGAAGTGGGATGAGAACAAATCAATCCACAGTGGAAGGAATGATGAAGTGGGATGAAGAAAAAAATCAATCCACAGTGGAAGGAATGATGAAGTGGGATGAAGAAAAAAATCAATCCACAGTGGAAGGAATGATGAAGTGAAATGAAGAAAAAATCAATCCACAGTGGAAGGAACTATGAAGTGGGATGAAGAAAAAATCAATACACAGTGGAAGGAATGATGAAGTGTCCGTGTTCATGCAACATACAAACTTCATTCTCTATTTTCATATGTGAACATTTTGTTTTGATGTTTTTGTCTGTGTTTGCTTTTATGTGTGCACATGTTTTTCATGTCCAATTTAATGAATATTGTATACATTGTTTCTTTATTTTATTTTTGTGTGTTGACATATACTTTCTGATGCTGATGCATATGTTTGTTTTCATTTGTGCACATATTGTTTTTGAAGTTTTAGCTTGTATTTACTTTAATTTGCGTAATTATTATTATTATTGTGTGTATGTTCTTGTCTTAATCATCATCATCATCATCATCAAGTACCGGGCCTGCTGGTGTAAGTGATCATGTCTCTCCACAACTTTCGATCTCGACAGTTATTTATCATTTCTGTTGTTGACATTCTGCCAAGCCATTCTCTTAAGCTGTCTGGTATTTTCTCTTTGCTTCCCTCTATCTCTTCGTCCCTCAATTTTTCGAGTTGTCACAGTATATTCCAACTGTTCTCTTTCATTACATGGCCATAAAATGATGATTGTTTCTTCCTAATATTGGAAATTGCTCTCTTTTTGCTTTGGCCTCTTTCAGAACGTTTTCATTACTCTTCTTAACTGTCCATTGTATTCTCAACATTCTTCTGTAAAACCACATTTCTACAGACTCCAGTGATTTTCTTGTCTGTTGTCCTATTGTCCATGATTCACATCTGTATGTTAAGTCTGGCTCTACATAATATCTAAGAACTCTTTTTCTTGTTTCTATTGTCAAACATGGATTGCTTGTCTTAATATGCGTACATGTTGTTGATGTTTTTGTCTTTTTTTAAGCTTTAATGTGTGCATACTGTTTTTGATGTTCATATCAGTGTTTGCTTTAATGTGTGCATACTGTTTTTGATGTCCATATCAGTGTTTGCTCTAATGTGTGTTCATTGTGTTTTTGATCCTCATATCAGTGTTTGCTTTAATGTGTGTTCATTGTGTTTTTTATGCTTATGCATCTTTTTTTTAATGTGAGAAACCATTTTGTTTGGTGTGTATGTGTATGTGGATTGTTGTCAGCTAAGTAGTGCCATTATTCCTTCAGAGAGTAAGAAAGTTAATACGTCATACAATACGTCTGCAAATATGGTCTCCACATTTCGTACCTTTCAAAACCTGATTGAGATGCTGTCGATAATAGGTGATTCTGTTGGCATCTCTCAGTGTACCATTCCTGTCGGAGACGCCGTTCTCTGTCAGGTAAACTGGAATGTTGTTGTATTTTTTCTTGATCCAGTTGAGAATGTCTCGATACCCAAGGGGGGTGCTGTACAACCCAGTCTGACCCTGACCTAAACAAAGTACACAATAGTTAATAACTCATTACACAAGTTACCATCCAGAACTAATTATAGTTGTTTTTTTTTTACTTTCAGTCTTCTTGATTATACAATTATTTCATCTCATGTGCTTTATCTCTCACACATTTAGTGGCTCTTCTTGTGTTTTATTTACAAACCATGAACTGCATGTGTTATTTATCTGATCAACAAAACCAAGCATTGTGATGTTTACAGATCATGTGTGTATGGTGTTTGGCGTCTTGATAGACGGTTGGTAGCAAGCAATCATGATAAGTCAGCAGTTTGGCAAAATTGTAATGACTTATGCTAGATGCTGTTTTTTTTTTTGTTTTTTTTTTTCAGAACAGCTTCTCTCGTGGTTGAATCTGCCAATATTGGATAGACAGATCCGGCCACAGAATGAACAAGATGTTTTCGTGGTCTCATCGCCTTCTGCCTGGGACTTTTCTCTTCTCAATTTGATATCAACGCTGCCTCGAATGTTGCTGTGCTACGATATTCAACCAAATGCTCCTAGCATTTTTCTCTGAATAGAGATTTCACCTAAGGATGCCTTGCAAACATCATATACAAGGACTGGTTTTTTTTTGGGGTCTCTTTCATCCCTAAGTTCACAATCTATAGTTGTTTAATCAATACGTTTTGTTTGTCAAGCTTCTTTGATGACCCAGCCTTACTCTTAGTGTCCGACTCCTAATTGTTTGTCAAGCTTCTTACATGACCCAGCCACCTTAGTGTCCAACTCCTAATTGTTTGTCAAGCTTCTTACATGACCCAGCCACCTTAGTGTCCGACTCCTAATTGTTTGTCAAGCTTCTTACATGACCCAGCCACCTTAGTGTCCAACTCCTAATTGTTTGTCAAGCTTCTTACATGACCCAGCCACCTTAGTGTCCGACTCCTAATTGTTTGTCAAGCTTCTTACATGACCCAGCCACCTTAGTGTCCAACTCCTAATTGTTTGTCAAGCTTCTTACATGACCCAGCCACCTTAGTGTCCGACTCCTAATTGTTTGTGAAGGTTCTTACATGACCCAGCCACCTTAGTGTCCGACTCCTAATTGTTTGTCAAGCTTCTTACATGACCCAGCCACCTTAGTGTCCGACTCCTAATTGTTTGTCAAGCTTCTTACATGACCCAGCCACCTTAGTGTCCGACTCCTAATTGTTTGTCAAGCTTCTTACATGACCCAGCCACCTTAGTGTCCGACTCCTAATTGTTTGTCAAGCTTTACATGACCCAGCCACCTTAGTGTCCGACTCCTAATTGTTTGTGAAGGTTCTTACATGACCCAGCCACCTTAGTGTCCGACTCCTAATTGTTTGTGAAGGTTCTTACATGACCCAGCCACCTTAGTGTCCGACTCCTAATTGTTTGTGA
The DNA here is from genome assembly GCA_032433765.1 of Megaustenia siamemsis. Taxonomy (NCBI): domain Eukaryota; kingdom Metazoa; phylum Mollusca; class Gastropoda; order Stylommatophora; family Ariophantidae; genus Megaustenia; species Megaustenia siamemsis. The sequence continues at coordinate 85,517,386 of JAVIAB010000106.1, read as the reverse complement.
AGGTTCTTACATGACCCAGCCACCTTAGTGTCCGACTCCTAAATGTTTGCCATTATTCTTACATGACTCAGCCACCTTAGTGTACGACTCCTAAATGTTTGCCATTATTCTTACATGACTCAGCCACCTTAGTGTCCGACTCCTAATTGTTTGTCAAGCTTCTTACATGACCCAGCCACCTTAGTGTCGACTCCTAAATGTTTGCCATTATTCTTACATGACCCAGCCACCTTAGTGTACGACTCCTAAATGTTTGCCATTATTCTTACATGACTCAGCCACCTTAGTGTACGACTCCTAAATGTTTGCCATTATTCTTACATGACCCAGCCACCTTAGTGTACGACTCCTAAATGTTTGCCATTATTCTTACATGACTCAGCCACCTTAGTGTACGACTCCTAAATGTTTGCCATTATTCTTACATGACCCAGCCACCTTAGTGTACGACTCCTAAATGTTTGCCATTATTCTTACATGACTCAGCCACCTTAGTGTACGACTCCTAAATGTTTGCCATTATTCTTACATGACCCAGCCACCTTAGTGTACGACTCCTAAATGTTTGCCATTATTCTTACATGACTCAGCCACCTTAGTGTACGACTCCTAAATGTTTGCCATTATTCTTACATGACCCAGCCACCTTAGTGTCCGACTCCTAAATGTTTGCAATTATTCTTACATGACTCAGCCACCTTAGTGTACGACTCCTAAATGTTTGCCATTATTCTTACATGACCCAGCCACCTTAGTGTCCGACTCCTAAATGTTTGCCATTATTCTTACATGACCCAGCCACCTTAGTGTACGACTCCTAAATGTTTGCCATTATTCTTACATGACTCAGCCACCTTAGTGTCCGACTCCTAATTGTTTGTCAAGCTTCTTACATGACCCAGCCACCTTAGTGTCCGACTCCTAAATGTTTGCCATTATTCTTACATGACTCAGCCACCTTAGTGTACGACTCCTAAATGTTTGCCATTATTCTTACATGACCCAGCCACCTTAGTGTACGACTCCTAAATGTTTGCCATTATTCTTACATGACTCAGCCACCTTAGTGTACGACTCCTAAATGTTTGCCATTATTCTTTCATGACTCAGCCACCTTAGTGTCCGACTTCTAATTGTTTGTCAAGCTTCTTACATGACCCAGCCACCTTAGTGTCCGACTCCTAATTGTTTGTCAAGCTTCTTACATGACCCAGTCACCTTAGTGTCTGACTCCTAATTGTTTGTCAAGCTTCTTACATGACCCAGCCACCTTAGTGTCCGACTCCTAATTGTTTGTCAAGCTTCTTACATGACCCAGCCACCTTAGTGTCCGACTCCTAATTGTTTGTCAAGCTTCTTACATGACCCAGCCACCTTAGTGTCCGACTCCTAATTGTTTGTCAAGCTTCTTACATGACCCAGCCACCTTAGTGTCCGACTCCTAATTGTTTGTCAAGCTTCTTACATGACCCAGCCACCTTAGTGTCCGACTCCTAATTGTTTGTCAAGCTTCTTACATGACCCAGCCACCTTAGTGTCCGACTCCTAATTGTTTGTCAAGCTTCTTACATGACCCAGCCACCTTAGTGTCCGACTCCTAATTGTTTGTCAAGCTTCTTACATGACCCAGCCACCTTAGTGTCCGACTCCTAATTGTTTGTCAAGCTTCTTACATGACCCAGCCTCCTTAGTGTCCGACTACTAAATGTTGGCATTATTCTTACATGACCCAGCCACCTTAGTGTCCGACTACTAAATGTTGGCATTATTCTTACATGACCCAGCCACCTTTGTGTCCGACTCCTAAATGTTTGCCATTATTCTTACATGACCCAGCTGTAACAGTAAGCTAGTGAAAGCATGAGGGCAGGTAACTTAGTTATTACACGCCTCTCAATAGACTATAGCAGTGACAAATAGTAGCGACCAGCAGTAATTTAAGTATGGTAATTTTCCAGATACAACAAGTTAGGAGTATAAGTTCATGTAGGGGTAGCACACAGAAGTGGGAAGGAAGGAGGTAATGTCCAGAATTGTTGGACGACACAATGGTTAGGTCCATGGAAATTTTCACTCGGGTTTCCAATTCACAACAACAGTTTGTTGTGAAAGTGACCATCACACAAATAGCAGGCGTTGACCCCATGACTTTGGCCCGTCTGATAAACAAGGTGTTTTCATCAAACCAGAAGAGGTCAGAGTCGTACGAAAATAAGCTGTTATTGCCAAGTCTTGAACAGTTGAGACACAAGAGTTCAGGTCTCGGACACGGGACTGCAGGTGATCAGGAGAGGGTAGCAAGTGGTCATTTGGCAGCAGTTCTGATTGGCTGCTGAATTTCAAGTGAAGAGGAGGAGTTGAGTATTTAAACTCCTACACAATAGGTTTAGTTAAAAGAGTGTAGGAAAATTCAATTCAGTTCAGAATGTAGACTAAGCACGCTTAGTCCGGCTTTGGCCGAACTGCCGAATGCAGTTAGTTAGAGTTAAGTAGAACTAGAAGTGTTAGAATAAGAAGCTAGCAAGTTAGATCACAAGTAATTAATTTTAATAAGTTTTCTTGATGTAGCAAAGTCAGTTAGGAATCTTCAAGTTGTAGTTGTAAGTCAGTTGAGAGATTATTAAGACAGTTGAGAAGTTATTAGTAGAAGATGATGACAATATGAACTTCAGTGCTGTGAAAGTGTTTAAAAGATTCCCAGAATTGTGTTTCACATTTCATCAAGTAAGTTGAATAATGTAGTATTAAAATGTGCACTTGGAACGGACCATAGTCACCGGTGGTAGCCTCGGAAAGTTCCGAATTAATGAACATTAATTTTAAGATAAGTGCATTCACCACTACAGATCATTGAGTAGAAAGAAATCAATAAACTGATTATCATTAATTATGTATTCAAGAAAGACTCTGTCATGAATTTACCTGTTGTGTTGGTAAACTAAAATCTATGTGATGTGTTGTCAAGAAGTAGAAAGATAAATATAACAAGTCAATAACCTCAAAATAATCAAGATAATATAAAGAATAAATAACATCACAAGTCTATAACACAGCCACCTTAGTGTCCGACTCCTAAATGTTGTCATTATTCTTACATGACCCAGTCACCTTAGTGTCCGACTCCTAAATGTTGTCATTATTCTTACATGACCCAGTCACCTTAGTGTCCGACTCCTAAATGTTGTCATTATTCTTACATGACCCAGTCACTTAGTGACCGACTCCTAATTGTTTGTTATTACAATTTTTGCATGACCCAGCCACCTTAGTGTCCGATTCCTAATTGTTTGTCAAGCTTCTTACATGACCCAGCCACCTTAGTGTCCGACTCCTAAATGTTGCCATTAACATAGAAACAAGGAAAGGTACCAGTTACCAGTGGACAAAAAAGGTTAAAAGCTAAAGAAGAAGAAGTATTGACATGATGGATGGGAGTTTGGCTCATTGACCTACAGATCAACAAACCAAGAATGATGATCTTTACAGATCAACAAACCAAGAATTATGATCTTTACATATCAACAAACAAGAATTATGATCTTTAACATATCAACAAACAAGAATGATGATCTTTACATATCAACAAACCAAGAATGATGATCTTTACAGATCAACAAACCAAGAATGATGATCTTTACAGATCAACAAACCAAGAATGATGATCTTTACAGATCAACAAACCAAGAATGATGATCTTTACAGATCAACAAACCAAGAATGATGATCTTCACAGATCAACAAACCAAGAATGATGATCTTTACAGATCAACAAACAAGAATGATGATCTTCACAGATCAACAAACCAAGAATGATGATCTTTACAGATCAACAAACCAAGAATTATGATCTTTACAGATCAACAAAATAAAAAAAAACTGAGATGTTTACAGATATTAAAAAAATAAGAAATGTGATATTTTAGATTTAAAAAACCCCATAAGTTCCGACGTCTTGTGATGAATAGTTTATACTTGCTGCTTACAAAAAGAGTTCTTCAAAAGTCCTTTTCTTATTTTACAACGCTCTTGCACCTCTTATACTATGGTTTTATTATTTGAGTCATTTATTTGATGCTCTTCACACATTCACGTCTGTAACTATTATATTCTCAAGCAATCACTGGCGATCCCACAAAGGTGTTGACGACCAAGAGAGAAGATACTAGATAGCTCGGTGTCATGGCATGGAAAGCAATCGACAATAGAATTGATACGATTCACTGTGATAGAAGATTGTGCAAAGCCAGGGTCACTACGCCACCGGTATGGCATATGATGGTGATGATCATCATTTCAAGATGTCAATTATGATGGTTCTAAAATATTGTGTTATATCTTAAAGTTCCTGACATTCAGATCTATATCAGCTTTTCTCTACATTTTGTTTGCACGTTTCTAAACACTGCTGTAGAACCTTTTTTTCTTCTTCTTTTTGTCTCATTGCAAAACAAATTTGTTGTGTATTTACTCGAGAAGGGGATGCGAGCAAAGAAATTAGAATCAGACTGGCTAAAGCAGCAATGTCTTTCAGAAGCCTTGAAAAGTTGTGGAAATCAAAACTCATTAGCACAAACACAAAACTTAGGCTATTCAAATCAAATGTACTATCAACCCTTACGTATGCGTGTGAAAGCTGGAAAACAACAAGAGATATAGAAACAAAGTTGAACGCATTCGAAAATAAATGTCTAAGGAAAATACTTGGTATAGAATGGAACGAATTCAAAACAAACGAGGAAATTAGAGAAATCGCCAATCAACCACTAATATCTTCAGTAATAAAGAAAAGACGATGGTCATACGTTGGACATGTGATGAGAAGAGATAATAATCGAATAGCAAAGCAAGCCCTCATATGGGAAACAACAGGTAAAAGAAAAAGAGGAAGACCCAGGGAGACACTGAGAAGAACATTGATGAGAGAGGCAAGAGCAGCAGGAATCGGCTCCCTCAATGAGATAGAACTGCTTGCACAGAACAGAGACAGATGGCGAGATTTGATAAAATATCTTTAAAAGAAAACTGCTAGAACAAAAATTCATATAGGAGAAGGTGTATCTTGGTCTACGCCCTATGGGCCGGTTACGGCTCGAAAGGTCAATAGATTTACTCGACAGAGTTAGACGACTGGCCACTGTATAGATTTCTGTTTTTTTGCACGTCAGCTTTCACCTCTGGCGAAGTTCCTTGAGACTAGGAACTGAATTTTGCATGTTAATCCATTTTTCCCTGGTAGCCGTTTTCACAAAGGTCCCTCGCCGCACAGGCAGTTAACTCTGTCTTCGGAGGTCATTCATATCTTCATATTTTGTCCGTCTATGAGTCATTAATGTCTCAAACCTGGCCTCGCTGCTGAGACCACTTGCTGCAGAAAGAAATCGCACACAGAAATCCAGCAGCCCAGATTTGAACTCACAATCTCTCTGTCTCGAGATCAGCCAGTCCCCAATATTTCTTCTGATGTTTAAAGATTTGTACCCTGTTTTATTTATTCTCATTCAGTTTGAAAACCTTTTGGTTCAAAGGTTGATTCTTCATTTAGTCTTGTTTACAAAGCTGTAACACTTTAGTTGTGTTTTATTTGATATAAAAGAAACTTGCTGCTGTCACATTACTTGTCTTTCTTCTATATCTCTAATACATGTCGGGCTTTTTAACTGCTTGTATGAAGATCACTCAAGGTTAACAAGACTTTGTGTACCGTAAATAATTGATGTGTTGGACATGTGATGAGAAGAGATAATAACCGAATAGCAAAGCAAGTCTTTAACCGGGAAACAACAGGTAGGAGGAAAGAGGCCAACCCAGATAAACACCGAGGAGAACATTGATTAGAGAGGCAAAGGCAGCAGGAATCGGCTCCCTCAATGAGATCGAGATGCTTGTACAGAACAGAGACAAATGGACAGATGCAATTTGATAAAAGATCTTTACAAATCTTGATACTCCAAGAAAAAAAATTGAAACAGGGAAAGAGTATCTGAGTTTAGGGCCGACTACGGCTCGAATGTTGGATAGAAAGATAGGAATAATTGATGAACAACAGGTGCATGATAAAACTGACTCTCTCTGTAGTATTACAATCAAAACATATCTAGAACATGCGCACAGCAGTTGCAGCTGTAATGGCGGCAGGTAGTGTGTCTGTAGCTGTGAAACAACAGCTCGTCACCACATTTCTCGTGAAAGAGAATGTCAAATCAGATGATAATTTAAAAGATTGCAAGAGTAGCAATTGGTACAAACAATGTGACATAGTGCACATATGGTGTCAACAGTTTTCGCGAAAGGTGGCAGCTGGTGACAACTGAAGCTCATAGACACATCAAATCTCTCTTGTCCTGAGTAGTAAGTTCACTAACCACTGAGCTGTCGCCGCGCCCGTATCGGCAGTGCTGGGGACATTATTAACAAGCACTTCCGCTTCCGCCTAGCTTGCGTCCAGAAACACCAAAGAGCGATATCACATCTAAAAGGGAAGTGACTAAGATATCATCAATACAACATCTACAGACGTTAGATTATATTATACTCTATAATGTACTTAATATATTCATCATCATCATTGAGTGCCGTTTCCGCATCGAAGGTTGGCTACCATGGAGCGCCATTCCGCTCTCTCTCTTGCTTTGATGGTGCAGGTTGTCATAGGCTGACTTGTCCATCTTTTGATATTACTCTTCCACGTTAGTCTTGGTCTGCCTCTGCCTCTTTTACCTTGTATTTTCCCTTCCAAGATTACTTGTAGTAGGCTGTTGTGTCTTTTAACATGCCTCAAACATCTCATTTGTCTTGTTAGAATTGTGTTTAGTAGTTATCTTTTTAAATACAGTATTCCTCCGTTTTCCTGCAACACTTCAAGGCATCAGCTGATGTACAAAAGATTATGCCAGATAGGTTCCCCGACAGCTGACATTTGATCAGAAGTAGACCAGCCATGACATTGTCTGCTCTGACACGGCCAAATAGGGTCCCCGACAGCTGACATTTGATCAGAAGTAGACCAGCCCATGACATTGCCAGCTATGACGCGGCCAATAGGTTACTCGACAGCTGACATTTGATCAGAAGTAGACCAGCCCATGACATTGCCAGCTATGACGCGGCCAATAGGTTACTCGACAGCTGACATTTGATCAGAAGTAGACCAGCCCATGACATTGCCAGCTATGACGCGGCCAATAGGTTACTCGACAGCTGACATTTGATCAGAAGTAGACCAGCCCATGACATTGCCTGCTATGACGCGGCCAATAGCTTACCCGACAGCTGATATTTGATCAGAAGTAGACCAGCCCATGACATTGCCTGCTATGATGCGGCCAATAGCTTACCCGACAGCTGATATTTGATCAGAAGTAGACCAGCCCATGACATTGCCTGCTATGATGCGGCCAATAGCTTACCCGACAGCTGATATTTGATCAGAAGTAGACCAGCCCATGACATTGCCTGCTATGATGCGGCCAATAGCTTACCCGACAGCTGATATTTGATCAGAAGTAGACCAGCCCATGACATTGCCTGCTATGATGCGGCCAATAGCTTACCCGACAGCTGATATTTGATCAGAAGTAGACCAGCCCATGACATTGCCTGCTACGATGCGGCCAATAGCTTACCCGACAGCTGACATTTGATCAGAAGTAGACCAGCCCATGACATTGCCTGCTCTGACACGGCCAATTTGACAATAATTCTAGTTGCACATTGAGTCCCTTTAGTGTGCATCTGGGAGGCGAAGAGCTTCAAGACACATGAAGCACCCCGGAACGATGTCCTCTAATGGTTACAACAGCAGCATTGTTCTTTCTGGGAGCCGCGATAGCTCAGTGGTCGGTGAACTGGACTACAAAGGACAAGAGGTAGGGTTCGATTTTTTCTGGGAAAATAAAGCGGCACTGACGTAATACCGACCACATTACCCCAAGAATCATGTGCCGAGGGTTGGTAAAATTTATGGTCACTAACACCATATTCCTTATACGCCACTTGGCGTGAAAGGGAGTACTTTACTTTACTTTTTATTGTTCTTTCTACACTAAATGAATCTGGGAAACAATAACTGGTGGCAAATGTGCATGAATGCACATGGTGAATACTTAGAAAAAAAATACAAACATAGATTAGTAGTTCTTGTACTAGTCATTTCCTTCACAGTAATAACGGTCTCAGTTAGCCTTGGACAACACTTGCAAATGAGACTTTTATTTTTGTAAAGGCCGGCCACAAGTAAAACATATCACAAGCGGTTACCTACCCTGTCCATGATGGGTCTATGCCTACGCCGATGTCCATGTCAGCGTAAAAATCTGGAGGATCAAAAGATCCCTCAGTGGACCAGACAATGTTGGAGGAGTAGTAGTTGACACCGAGGAAGTCTGTGCTACCTGCAGGTGGACATTGAACACAACAAGACATTTATTGTGTTCACAATATAGCAACAAGACATTTATTGTGTTCACAATATAACAACAAGACATTTATTGTGTTCACAATATAGCAACAAGACATGTATTGTGTTCACAATATAACAACAAGACATTTATTGTGTTCACAATATAACAACAAGACATGTATTGTGTTCACAATATAACAACAAGACATTTATTGTCTTCACAATATAGCAACAAGACATTTATTGTGTTCACAATATAACAACAAGACATGTATTGTGTTCACAATATAACAAAAAAGACCCAAAAAAAGTCTTTGTCGGGCTCACATAGCTTGTCAAGCAGTGTTGTCATGTGTGTTTCTGTGGACCATATTTGTGTTCTTAGGGTGTTGAGAGTGCTGTAGTCCTGTGGGATATGTTCTGAAGTTTGTCTGGATGCTCTGCAGTCGCATGTTGCAATGTCATTGAGTCCAGGCATGTGTCGGTGTGTTCTGAGTTGCCTGGTCTGAGGCCAAAGATCTTGGTCTGCTCATGTCTGCTGAGTTTGTTTAAGCTGTCATGTTCTGTCTCATATTTTCTATTAAACTCTCATTCTATTTTCTTAGTTTATTTAAGCTGCCATGTTCTGTCTCATATTTTCTATAAAACTCTCATTCTGTTTTCTTAGTTTATTTAAGCTGTCATGTTCTGTCTCATATTTTCCATAAAACTCTCATTCTGTTTTCTTAGTTTGTTTAAGCTGTCATGTTCTGTCTCATATTTTCTATAAAACTCTCATTCTGTTTTCTTAGTTTATTTAAGCTGTCATGTTCTGTCTCATATTTTCTATAAAACTCTCATTCTGTTTTCTTAGTTTATTTAAGCTGTCATGTTCTGTCTCATATTTTCTATAAAACTCTCATTCTGTTTTCTTAGTTTATTTAAGCTGTCATGTTCTGTCTCATATTTTCCATAAAACTCTCATTCTGTTTTCTTAGTTTGTTTAAGCTGTCATGTTCTGTCTCATATTTTCTATAAAACTCTCATTCTGTTTTCTTAGTTTATTTAAGCTGTCATGTTCTGTCTCATATTTTCTATAAAACTCTCATTCTGTTTTCTTAGTTTATTTAAGCTGTCATGTTCTGTCTCATATTTTCCATAAAACTCTCATTCTGTTTTCTTAGTTTATTTAAGCTGTCATGTTATGTCTCATATTTTCTATAAAACTCTCATTCTGTTTTCTTAGTTTATTTAAGCTGTCATGTTCTGTCTCATATTTTCCATAAAACTCTCATTCTGTTTTCTTAGTTTGTTTAAGCTGTCATGTTCTGTCTCATATTTCTATAAAACTCACATTCTGTTTTCTTAGTTTATTTAAGCTGTCATGTTCTGTCTCATATTTTCTATAAAACTCTCATTCTGTTTTCTTAGTTTATTTAAGCTGTCATGTTCTGTCTCATATTTTCTATAAAACTCTCATTCTGTTTTCTTAGTTTATTTAAGCTGTCATGTTCTGTCTCATATTTTCTATAAAACTCTCATTCTGTTTTCTTAGTTTGTTTAAGCTGTCATGTTCTGTCTCATATTTTCTATAAAACTCTCATTCTGTTTTCTTAGTTTATTTAAGCTTTCATGTTCTGTCTCATATTCTCTATTAAAATCTCTCCGTTCTGTTCTCCCTGTTTATTTCAAGGTTATCGTTATTGCATTGCTTGTCCATAAATAATAAATATACTTGTAATATTTCTATATGTTTGCATATATATGTGTATCTGTATGTGTCGGATAACCTTGTCTAAAGCAGTAAAACAATTCCATAGTTAACGAGTTCATCTACTACACACGAGTGGTGATATAACATTTACTGCCTATTGTTAATGATTGGGATAACAGTGCTAACAGTTTGTAAAATGTAGGCCCCTATTTTTCCTGTGAGTCGACAATGCTTCTTGTGAGAGATGCAAACATTCTGGCCTGGAATGCTCCTGCAACATACCTTTGTTCTGCGAAATCTCATCTCTTGTAAAAGATGGCAGTCTCGATTTTTGAAGTCCAAGCTTTTGACTTTTTTCAAGAACTTTTGCTTTAACAACACTTGGGTAGTCTCCTGTTTGATAAGAAAATGCAAAAGTTAAAACTTGTCCGTGAGTCTTACATTCAAGAGAGGAATGGCCATTTGAACTGGAGAAAACATAAAGTGAGATTTTAGAAAATTGTAGCACTAAATATTCGTGCAGAGGGGGGGGGGGGGGCCTAGGTAGCGTAGTTGGGAAAACCACCCGACTGGGCTACCGACGTTTGGACAACCCATGTTCTATTCCCGTTGAATGTAGTGTGAACTGTACTTGTGGTTGGAAAATAATATACCTCCGCGGTCGACCCAGCCGCAGGCAGAAATGGGTACCACGGTAGCACCCTAGGAGGGTGAGAAATGCCGCCTCGCATCGTGAGTTTCGATGCTTGAAGGGGCACTATGCAGAAGTCTCTGAACACTTCTGGATAGGCGGCCTAGCACATATGGGTGGAAACTTCGCGTGCTATGACGCTGGTTCAAGTCTCGTACTTGACCTTGACTTTTACTTGATTCAAGCAGCATGTTTCTATTGCACTTAGAGGGACATCTTCTAAAGGTATCATCACATGAAGCTGCAGGAGCATTTACACAAGAATCCTAACAAATGTTGAAGAGGGACATCTTCTAAAGGTATCATCACATGAAGCTGCAGGAGCATTGACACAAGAATCCTAACACATGTTGAAGAGGGACATCTTCTAAAGGTATCATCACCTGAACCTGCAGGAGCATTGACACAAGAATCCTAACACATGTTGAAGAGGGACATCTTCTAAAGGTATCATCACATGAAGCTGCAGGAGCATTGACACAAGAATCCTAACACATGTTGAAGAGGGACATCTTCTAAAGGTATCATCACATGAAGCTGCAGGAGCATTGACACAAGAATCCTAACACATGTTGAAGAGGGACATCTTCTAAAGGTATCATCACCTGAAGCTGCAGGAGCATTGACACAAGAATCCTAACACATGTTTAAGAGGGACATCTTCTAAAGGTATCATCACATGAAGCTGCAGGAGCATTGACACAAGAATCCTAACACATGTTGAAGAGGGACATCTTCTAAAGATATCATCACATGAAGCTGCAGGAGCATTACACAAGAATACTAACACATGTTGAAGAGGGACATCTTCTAAAGGTATCATCACATGAAGCTGCAGGAGCATTGACACAAGAATACTAACACATGTTGAAGAGGGACATCTTCTAAAGATATCATCACATGAAGCTGCAGGAGCATTGACACAAGAATACTAACACATGTTGAAGAGGGACATCTTCTAAATGTATCATCACATGAAGCTGCAGGAGCATTGACACAAGAATCCTAACACATGTTGAAGAGGGACATCTTCTAAAGGTATCATCACATGAAGCTGCAGGAGCATTGACACAAGAATACTAACACATGTTGAAGAGGGACATCTTCTAAAGGTATCATCACATGAAGCTGCAGGAGCATTGACACAAGAATCCTAACACATGTTGAAGAGGGACATCTTCTAAAGGTATCATCACATGAAGCTGCAGGAGCATTGATACAAGAATCCTAACACATGTTGAAGAGGGACATCTTCTAAAGGTATCATCACATGAAGCTGCAGGAGCATTGACACAAGAATACTAACACATGTTGAAGAGGGACATCTTCTAAAGATATCATCACATGAAGCTGCAGGAGCATTGACACAAGAATACTAACACATGTTGAAGAGGGACATCTTCTAAAGATATCATCACATGAAGCTGCAGGAGCATTGACACAAGAATCCTAACACATGTTGAAGAGGGACATTTTCTAAAGGTATCATCACATGAAGCTGCAGGAGCATTGACACAAGAATCCTCACACATGTTGAAGAGGGACATCTTCTAAGGTATCATCACCTGAAACTGCAGGAGCAATGACACAAGAATCCTAACACATGTTGAAGAGGGACATCTTCTAAAGATATCATCACATGAAGCTGCAGGAGCATTTAAACAAGAATACTAACACATGTTGAAGAGGGACATCTTCTAAAGGTATCATCACATGAAGCTGCAGGAGCATTGACACAAGAATACTAACACATGTTGAAGAGGGACATCTTCTAAAGATATCATCACATGAAGCTGCAGGAGCATTGACACAAGAATCCTAACACATGTTGAAGAGGGACATCTTCTAAAGGTATCATCACATGAAGCTGCAGGAGCATTGACACAAGAATCCTAACACATGTTGAAGAGGGACATCTTCTAAAGGTATCATCACATGAAGCTGCAGGAGCATTGACACAAGAATCCTAACACATGTTGAAGAGGGACATCTTCTAAAGGTATCATCACATGAAGCTGCAGGAGCATTGACACAAGAATCCTAACACATGTTGAAGAGGGACATCTTCTAAAGGTATCATCACATGAAGCTGCAGGAGCATTGACACAAGAATCCTAATACATGTTGAAGAGGGACATCTTCTAAAGATATCATCACATGAAGCTGCAGGAGCATTGACACAAGAATCCTAACACATGTTGAAGAGGGACATCTTCTAAAGATATCATCACATGAAGCTGCAGGAGCATTGGCACAAGAATCCTAACACATGTTGAAGAGGGACATCTTCTAAAGGTATCATCACATGAAACTGCAGGAGCATTGACACAAGAATCCTAACACATGTTGAAGAGGGACATATTCTAAAGATATCATCACATGAAGCTGCAGGAGCATTGACACAAGAATCCTAACACATGTTGAAGAGGGACATCTTCTAAAGGTATCATCACATGAAGCTGCAGGAGCATTGACACAAGAATCCTAACACATGTTGAAGAGGGACATCTTCTAAAGGTATCATCACCTGAAGCTGCAGGAGCATTGACACAAGAATCCTAACACATGTTGAAGAGGGACATCTTCTAAAGGTATCATCACCTGAAGCTGCAGGAGCATTGACACAAGAATCCTAACACATGTTGAAGAGGGACATCTTCTAAAGATATCATCACATGAAGCTGCAGGAGCATTGACACAAGAATCCTAACACATGTTGAAGAGGGACATCTTCTAAAGGTATCATCACATGAAGCTGCAGGAGCATTGACACAAGAATCCTAACACATGTTGAAGAGGGACATGAAGAAAGATGCAATATTCAAATTAAACAAGCATATCATGCTACAGATATACATGCCAGATAATGATGCAACACTGACTGAAGCCTTTAATACCCAGCGCCCAGCGCCATCTTTGAAATATCTTCTTGTTCTACCACAGACAACGAACTTTTCTCCAGCCTCACCCCCGCCCCCGGTCCCACGTGTTCTTGTCTACTTCCCTCATGTCTTATGCTGAATGATGGACTCGTTAGCTCTAACAAACCATCCCACGTGTTCTTGTCTACTTCCCTCATGTCTTATGTTGAACGATGGACACGTTAGCTCTAACAAACCATCCCAGGTTAAATGTGTTTGTCTGTCTCCCTCCTGTCATATGTTTAACGATGGACTCATTAGCTCTAACAAACCATCCCATGTGTTCTTGTCTACTTCCCTCATGTCTTATGTTGAGTGATGGACACGTTAGCTCTAACAAATCATCCCACGTGTTCTTGTCTACTTCCCTCCTGTCTTATGTTGAATGATGGACTCGTTAGCTCTAACAAACCATCCCACGTGTTCTTGTCTACTTCCCTCATGTCTTATGTTGAATGATGGACACGTTAGTTCTAACAAACCATCCACGTGTTCTTGTCTACTTCCCTCATGTCTTATGTTGAATGATGGACTCGTTAGCTCTAACAAACCATCCCACGTGTTCTTGTCTACTTCCCTCATGTCTTATGTTGAATGATGGACTCGTTAGCTCTAACAAACCATCCCACGTGTTCTTGTCTACTTCCCTCATGTCTTATGTTGAATGATGGACACGTTAGTTCTAACAAATCATCCCACATTAAATGTGTTCTTGTCTACTTCCCTCATGTCTTATGTTGAGTGATGGACTCGTTAGCTCTAACAAATCATCCCATGTGTTCTTGTCTACTTCCCTCATGTCTTATGTTGAATGATGGACTCGTTAGCTCTAACAAATCATCCCATGTGTTCTTGTCTACTTCCCTCATGTCTTATGTTGAATGATGGACACGTTAGCTCTAACAAATCATCCATGTGTTCTTGTCTACTTCCCTCATGTCTTATGTTGAGTGATGGACTCGTTAGCTCTAACAAATCATCCCATGTGTTCTTGTCTACTTCCCTCATGTCTTATGTTGAGTGATGGACTCGTTAGCTCTAACAAACCATCCCATGTGTTCTTGTCTACTTCCCTCATGTCTTATGTTGAATGATGGACACGTTAGCTCTAACAAACCATCCCATGTGTTCTTGTCTACTTCCCTCATGTCTTATGTTGAATGATGGACTCGTTAGCTCTAACAAACCATCCCACGTGTTCTTGTCTACTTCCCTCATGTCTTATGTTGAATGATGGACACGTTAGCTCTAACAAACCATCCCACGTGTTCTTGTCTACTTCCCTCATGTCTTATGTTGAATGATGGACACGTTAGCTCTAACAAACCATCCCACGTGTTCTTGTCTACTTCCCTCATGTCTTATGTTGAATGATGGACACGTTAGCTCTAACAAACCACCCCACGTGTTCTTGTCTACTTCCCTCATGTCTTATGTTGAATGATGGACACGTTAGCTCTAACAAATCATCCCAAATTAAATGTGTTCTTGTCTACTTCCCTCATGTCTTATGTTGAGTGATGGACACGTTAGCTCTAACAAATCATCCCACATTAAATGTGTTCTTGTCTACTTCCCTCATGTCTTATGTTGAGTGATGGACTCGTTAGCTCTAACAAACCATCCCACGTGTTCTTGTCTACTTCCCTCATGTCTTATGTTGAATGATGGACACGTTAGCTCTAACAAATCATCCCACATTAAATGTGTTCTTGTCTACTTCCCTCATGTCTTATGTTGAGTGATGGACTCGTTAGCTCTAACAAACCATCCCACGTGTTCTTGTCTACTTCCCTCATGTCTTATGTTGAATGATGGACACGTTAGCTCTAACAAATCATCCCAAATTAAATGTGTTCTTGTCTGTCTCCCTCCTGTTGTCGAATGTCGAAGCTCCCCATGGATGTCAAATGAATCTAGCTCCACGGTCCGTGCATCTGTGAGCCTGGCTGTAGGTAACTCGATGCCAGAGAATGCCGGCTGTGCCACGATTACTGACTGAGTTAGTATTTCTGAGATGTGAATAATAATTCTCACTACTCAACGTACAAGTGCCCCACGGCTGCCAGGACTTGGCAATCCTAGGGATACTCCTCACACTGACTTATTTTCCTTACTTGGGATGACGAGAAAAGCATCCAGAACGTTCTTAGAAACTGGTTCCATAGATCATTTCATAGACAGCAAAAAGACGGTATCATAGTCAGACTGACAGCTGGTTCCATAGATCATTTCATAGACAGCAAAAAGATGGTATCATAGTCAGAATGACAACTGGTTCCATATCTCATTTCATAGACAGCAAAAAGATGGTATCATAGTCAGACTGACAGCTGGTTCCATAGATCATTTCATAGACAGCAAAAAGATGGTATCATAGTCAGAATGACAACTGGTTCCATATCTCATTTTATAGACAGCAAAAAGATGGTATCATAGTCAGACTGACAGCTGGTTCCATAGATCATTTCATAGACAGTAAAAAGATGGTATCATAGACAGAATGACAACTGGTTCCATATATCATTTCATAGACAGCAAAAAGACGGTATCATAGTCAGACTGACAGCTGGTTCCATAGATCATTTCATAGACAGCAACAAGATGGTATCATAGTCAGAATGACAACTGGTTCCATATCTCATTTCATAGACAGCAAAAAGATGGTATCATAGTGAGACTGACAGCTGGTTCCATAGATCATTTCATAGACAGCAACAAGATGGTATCATAGACAGAATGACAACTGGTTCCATAGATCATTTCATAGACAGCAAAAAGATGGTATCATAGACAGAATGACAAATGGTTCCATAGATCATTTCATAGGCAGCAAAAAGATGGTATCATAGACAGAATGACTGACAATTGGTTCCATAGATCATTTCATAGACAGCAAAAAGATGGTATCATAGACAGAATGACAACTGGTTCCATATATCATTTCATAGACAGCAAAAAGACGGTATCATAGTCAGCTGACAGTTGGTTCCATAGATTATTTCATAGACAGCAACAAGATGGTATCATAGTCAGAATGACAACTGGTTCCATATCTCATTTCATAGACAGCAAAAAGATGGTATCATAGACAGAATGACAACTGGTTCCATAGATCATTTCATAGACAGCAAAAAGACGGTATCATAGTCAGACTGACAACTGGTTCCATAGATCATTTCATAGACAGCAAAAAGATGGTATCATAGACAGAATGACAACTGGTTCCATAGATCATTTCATAGACAGCTAAAAGACGATATCATAGTCAGACTGACAACTGGTTCCATAGATCATTTCATAGACAGCAAAAAGATGGTATCATAGACAGAATGACAACTGGTCCCATAGATCATTTCATAGACAGCAAAAAGACGGTATCATAGTCAGACTGACAACTGGTTCCACGGACCATCTAACAAGAAATATTTAGAATTAGCAAATTAAAAAAAAAATTAGGAATCTGCAACAGCAGGATACAAACCTATAACATATGAAGTAAATAAATTTGTGGCATTAATAGTATACATTCCTCTAACACAATTAACAGCAATCAGTATATTAACTTTTTGTAAACAATAGTATATAAACCATTAACAAAAACATGCAGTAGATGAAACAACGTTGGTATACAAACCTTCAACAACATGCAGTTGATGAAACAACGTTGGTATACAAACCTTCAACAACAACATGCAGTAGATGAAACAACGTTGTTATACAAACCTTCAACAACAACATGCAGTAGATGAAACAACGTTGGTATACAAACCTTCAACAACAACATGCAGTAGATGAAACAACGTTGGTATACAAACCTTCAACAACAACATGCAGTAGATTAAACAACGTTGGTATACAAACCTTTAACAACAACATGCAGTAGATGAAACAACGTTGGTATACAAACCTTCAACAACAACATGCAGTAGATGAAACAACGTTGGTATACAAACATTCAACAACAACATGCAGTAGATTAAACAACGTTGGTATACAAACCTTCAACAACAACATGCAGTAGATGAAACAACGTTGGTATACAAACCTTCAACAACAACATGCAGTAGATTAAACAACGTTGGTATACAAACCTTCAACAACATGCAGTAGATGGAACAACGTTGGTATACAAACCTTCAACAACAGCATGCAGTAGATGAAACAACGTTGGTATACAAACCTTCAACAACAGCATGCAGTAGATGAAACAACGTTGGTATACAAACCTTCAACAACAGCATGCAGTAGATGAAACAACGTTGGTATACAAACCTTTAACAACAACATGCAGTAGATGAAACAACGTTGGTATACAAACCTTCAACAACATGCAGTAGATGAAACAACGTTGGTATACAAACCTTCAACAACAGCATGCAGTAGATGAAACAACGTTGGTATACAAACCTTCAACAACAGCATGCAGTAGATGAAACAACGTTGGTATACAAACCTTCACCAACATGCAGTAGATGAAACAACGTTGGTATACAAACCTTCAACAACAACATGCAGTAGATGAAACAACGTTGGTATACAAACCTTCAACAACATGCAGTAGATGAAACAACGTTGGTATACAAACCTTCAACAACAACATGCAGTAGATGAAACAACGTTGGTATACAAACCTTCAACAACAGCATGCAGTAGATGAAACAACGTTGGTATACAAACTTTCAACAACAACATGCAGTAGATGAAACAACGTTGGTATACAAACCTTCAACAACAGCATGCAGTAGATGAAACAACGTTGGTATACAAACCTTCAACAACATGCAGTAGATGAAGCAACGTTGGTATACAAACCTTCAACAACAGCAATCAGTAGATGAAACAACGTTGGTATACAAACCTTCAACAACAACATGCAGTAGATGAAACAACGTTGGTATACAAACCTTCAACAACAGCATGCAGTAGATGAAACAACGTTGGTATACAAACCTTCAACAACAGCATGCAGTAGATGAAGCAACGTTGGTATACAAACCTTCAACAACAACATGCAGTAGATGAAACAACGTTGGTATACAAACCTGCAACAACATGCAGTAGATGAAGCAACGTTGGTATACAAACCTTCAACAACAGCATGCAGTAGATGAAACAACGTTGGTATACAAACCTTCAACAACAGCATGCAGTAGATGAAACAACGTTGGTATACAAACCTTCAACAACAGCATGCAGTAGATGAACCAACGTTGGTATACAAACCTTCAACAACAGCATGCAGTAGATGAAACAACGTTGGTATACAAACCTTCAACAACAACATGCAGTAGATGAAACAACGTTGGTATACAAACCTTCAACAACATGCAGTAGATGAAACAACGTTGGTATACAAACCTTCAACAACATGCAGTAGATGAAGCAACGTTGGTATACAAACCTTCAACAACAGCATGCAGTAGATGAAACAACGTTGGTATACAAACCTTCAACAACAACATGCAGTAGATGAAACAACGTTGGTATACAAACCTTCAACAACAGCATGCAGTAGATGAAACAACGTTGGTATACAAACCTTCAACAACAGCATGCAGTAGATGAAGCAACGTTGGTATACAAACCTTCAACAACAACATGCAGTAGATGAAACAACGTTGGTATACAAACCTTCAACAACATGCAGTAGATGAAGCAACGTTGGTATACAAAACTTCAACAACAGCATGCAGTAGATGAAACAACGTTGGTATACAAATCTTCAACAACAGCATGCAGTAGATGAAACAACGTTGGTATACAAACCTTCAACAACAGCATGCAGTAGATGAACCAACGTTGGTATACAAACCTTCAACAACAACATGCAGTAGATGAAACAACGTTGGTATACAAACCTTCAACAACATGCAGTAGATGAAACAACGTTGGTATACAAACCTTCAACAACAACATGCAGTAGATGAAACAACGTTGGTATACAAACCTTCAACAACAACATGCAGTAGATGAAACAACGTTGGTATACAAACCTTCAACAACAACATGCAGTAGATGAAACAACGTTGGTATACAAACCTTCAACAACAACATGCAGTAGATTAAACAACGTTGGTATACAAACCTTTAACAGCAACATGCAGTAGATGAAACAACGTTGGTATACAAACCTTCAACAACAACATGCAGTAGATGAAACAACGTTGGTATACAAACCTTCAACAACAACATGCAGTAGATTAAACAACGTTGGTATACAAACCTTCAACAACAACATGCAGTAGATGAAACAACGTTGGTATACAAACCTTCAACAACAACATGCAGTAGATTAAACAACGTTGGTATACAAACCTTCAACAACATGCAGTAGATGAAACAACGTTGGTATACAAACCTTCAACAACAGCATGCAGTAGATGAAACAACGTTGGTATACAAACCTTCAACAACAGCATGCAGTAGATGAAACAACGTTGGTATACAAACCTTCAACAACAGCATGCAGTAGATGAAACAACGTTGGTATACAAACCTTTAACAACAACATGCAGTAGATGAAGCAACGTTGGTATACAAACCTTCAACAACATGCAGTAGATGAAACAACGTTGGTATACAAACCTTCAACAACAGCATGCAGTAGATGAAACAACGTTGGTATACAAACCTTCAACAACAGCATGCAGTAGATGAAACAACGTTGGTATACAAACCTTCACCAACATGCAGTAGATGAAACAACGTTGGTATACAAACCTTCAACAACAACATGCAGTAGATGAAACAACGTTGGTATACAAACCTTCAACAACATGCAGTAGATGAAACAACGTTGGTATACAAACCTTCAACAACAACATGCAGTAGATGAAACAACGTTGGTATACAAACCTTCAACAACAGCATGCAGTAGATGAAACAACGTTGGTATACAAACCTTCAACAACAACATGCAGTAGATGAAACAACGTTGGTATACAAACCTTCAACAACAGCATGCAGTAGATGAAACAACGTTGGTATACAAACCTTCAACAACATGCAGTAGATGAAACAACGTTGGTATACAAACCTTCAACAACAGCAATCAGTAGATGAAACAACGTTGGTATACAAACCTTCAACAACAACATGCAGTAGATGAAACAACGTTGGTATACAAACCTTCAACAACAGCATGCAGTAGATGAAACAACGTTGGTATACAAACCTTCAACAACAGCATGCAGTAGATGAAACAACGTTGGTATACAAACCTTCAACAACATGCAGTAGATGAAACAACGTTGGTATACAAACCTTCAACAACAGCAATCAGTAGATGAAACAACGTTGGTATACAAACCTTCAACAACAACATGCAGTAGATGAAACAACGTTGGTATACAAACCTTCAACAACAGCATGCAGTAGATGAAACAACGTTGGTATACAAACCTTCAACAACAGCATGCAGTAGATGAAACAACGTTGGTATACAAACCTTCAACAACAACATGCAGTAGATGAAACAACGTTGGTATACAAACCTTCAACAACATGCAGTAGATGAAACAACGTTGGTATACAAACCTTCAACAACAGCATGCAGTAGATGAAACAACGTTGGTATACAAACCTTCAACAACAACATGCAGTAGATGAAACAACGTTGGTATACAAACCTTCAACAACAACATGCAGTAGATTAAACAACGTTGGTATACAAACCTTCAACAACAACATGCAGTAGATGAAACAACGTTGGTATACAAACCTTCAACAACAACATGCAGTAGATGAAACAACGTTGGTATACAAACCTTCAACAACATGCAGTAGATGAAACAACGTTGGTATACAAACCTTCAACAACAGCATGCAGTAGATGAAACAACGTTGGTATACAAACCTTCAACAACAGCATGCAGTAGATGAAACAACGTTGGTATACAAACCTTCAACAACAGCATGCAGTAGATGAAACAACGTTGGTATACAAACCTTCAACAACATGCAGTAGATGAAACAACGTTGGTATACAAACCTTCAACAACAGCAATCAGTAGATGAAACAACGTTGGTATACAAACCTTCAACAACAACATGCAGTAGATGAAACAACGTTGGTATACAAACCTTCAACAACAGCATGCAGTAGATGAAACAACGTTGGTATACAAACCTTCAACAACAGCATGCAGTAGATGAAACAACGTTGGTATACAAACCTTCAACAACAACATGCAGTAGATGAAACAACGTTGGTATACAAACCTTCAACAACATGCAGTAGATGAAGCAACGTTGGTATACAAACCTTCAACAACAGCATGCAGTAGATGAAACAACGTTGGTATACAAACCTTCAACAACAGCATGCAGTAGATGAAACAACGTTGGTATACAAACCTTCAACAACAGCATGCAGTAGATGAAACAACGTTGGTATACAAACCTTCAACAACAGCATGCAGTAGATGAAAAAACGTTGGTATACAAACCTTCAACAACAACATGCAGTAGATGAAACAACGTTGGTATACAAACCTTCAACAACAGCATGCAGTAGATGAAACAACGTTGGTATACAAACCTTCAACAGCATGCAGTAGATGAAACAACGTTGGTATACAAACCTTCAACAACAGCATGCAGTAGATGAAACAACGTTGGTATACAAACCTTCAACAACATGCAGTAGATGAAACAACGTTGGTATACAAACCTTCAACAACAACATGCAGTAGATGAAACAACGTTGGTATACAAACCTTCAACAACATGCAGTAGATGAAACAACGTTGGTATACAAACCTTCAACAACAACATGCAGTAGATGAAACAACGTTGGTATACAAACCTTCAACAACAGCATGCAGTAGATGAAACAACGTTGGTATACAAACCTTCAACAACAACATGCAGTAGATGAAACAACGTTGGTATACAAACCTTCAACAACAACATGCAGTAGATGAAGCAACGTTGGTATACAAACCTTCAACAACAGCATGCAGTAGATGAAACAACGTTGGTATACAAACCTTCAACAACAGCATGCAGTAGATGAAACAACGTTGGTATACAAACCTTCAACAACAACATGCAGTAGATGAAACAACGTTGGTATACAAACCTTCAACAACAGCATGCAGTAGATGAAACAACGTTGGTATACAAACCTTCAACAACAACATGCAGTAGATGAAACAACGTTGGTATACAAACCTTCAACAACAGCATGCAGTAGATGAAACAACGTTGGTATACAAACCTTCAACAACAGCATGCAGTAGATGAAACAACGTTGGTATACAAACCTTCAACAACATGCAGTAGATGAAACAACGTTGGTATACAAACCTTCAACAACAGCATGCAGTAGATGAAACAACGTTGGTATACAAACCTTCAACAACAACATGCAGTAGATGAAACAACGTTGGTATACAAACCTTCAACAACAGCATGCAGTAGATGAAACAACGTTGGTATACAAACCTTCAACAACAGCATGCAGTAGATGAAACAACGTTGGTATACAAACCTTCAACAACAACATGCAGTAGATGAAACAACGTTGGTATACAAACCTTCAACAACATGCAGTAGATGAAACAACGTTGGTATACAAACCTTCAACAACAACATGCAGTAGATGAAACAACGTTGGTATACAAACCTTCAACAACAGCATGCAGTAGATGAAACAACGTTGGTATACAAACCTTCAACAACAGCATGCAGTAGATGAAACAACGTTGGTATACAAACCTTCAACAACAACATGCAGTAGATGAAACAACGTTGGTATACAAACCTTCAACAACAGCATGCAGTAGATGAAACAACGTTGGTATACAAACCTTCAACAACAACATGCAGTAGATGAAACAACGTTGGTATACAAACCTTCAACAACAGCATGCAGTAGATGAAACAACGTTGGTATACAAACCTTCAACAACAGCATGCAGTAGATGAAACAACGTTGGTATACAAACCTTCAACAACAACATGCAGTAGATGAAACAACGTTGGTATACAAACCTTCAACAACATGCAGTAGATGAAACAACGTTGGTATACAAACCTTCAACAACAGCATGCAGTAGATGAAACAACGTTGGTATACAAACCTTCAACAACAGCATGCAGTAGATGAAACAACGTTGGTATACAAACCTTCAACAACAGCATGCAGTAGATGAAGCAACGTTGGTATACAAACCTTCAACAACAACATGCAGTAGATGAAACAACGTTGGTATACAAACCTTCAACAACAACATGCAGTAGATGAAACAACGTTGGTATACAAACCTTCAACAACAACATGCAGTAGATGAAACAACGTTGGTATACAAACCTTCAACACACATGCAGTAGATGAAACAACGTTGGTATACAAACCTTCAACAACAGCATGCAGTAGATGAAACAACGTTGGTATACAAACCTTCAACAACAGCATGCAGTAGATGAAACAACGTTGGTATACAAACCTTCAACAACAGCATGCAGTAGATGAAACAACGTTGGTATACAAACCTTCAACAACAACATGCAGTAGATGAAACAACGTTGGTATACAAACCTTCAACAACATGCAGTAGATGAAACAACGTTGGTATACAAACCTTCAACAACAGCATGCAGTAGATGAAACAACGTTGGTATACAAACCTTCAACAACAGCATGCAGTAGATGAAACAACGTTGGTATACAAACCTTCACCAACATGCAGTAGATGAAACAACGTTGGTATACAAACCTTCAACAACAACATGCAGTAGATGAAACAACGTTGGTATACAAACCTTCAACAACATGCAGTAGATGAAACAACGTTGGTATACAAACCTTCAACAACAACATGCAGTAGATGAAACAACGTTGGTATACAAACCTTCAACAACAGCATGCAGTAGATGAAACAACGTTGGTATACAAACCTTCAACAACAACATGCAGTAGATGAAACAACGTTGGTATACAAACCTTCAACAACAGCATGCAGTAGATGAAACAACGTTGGTATACAAACCTTCAACAACATGCAGTAGATGAAGCAACGTTGGTATACAAACCTTCAACAACAGCATGCAGTAGATGAAACAACGTTGGTATACAAACCTTCAACAACAACATGCAGTAGATGAAACAACGTTGGTATACAAACCTTCAACAACAGCATGCAGTAGATGAAACAACGTTGGTATACAAACCTTCAACAACAGCATGCAGTAGATGAAGCAACGTTGGTATACAAACCTTCAACAACAACATGCAGTAGATGAAACAACGTTGGTATACAAACCTTCAACAACATGCAGTAGATGAAACAACGTTGGTATACAAACCTTCAACAACATGCAGTAGATGAAACAACGTTGGTATACAAACCTTCAACAACAGCATGCAGTAGATGAAAAACGTTGGTATACAAACCTTCAACAACAGCATGCAGTAGATGAAACAACGTTGGTATACAAACCTTCAACAACAGCATGCAGTAGATGAAACAACGTTGGTATACAAACCTTCAACAACAGCATGCAGTAGATGAAACAACGTTGGTATACAAACCTTCAACAACAGCATGCAGTAGATGAAACAACGTTGGTATACAAACCTTCAACAACATGCAGTAGATGAAACAACGTTGGTATACAAACCTTCAACAACAGCATGCAGTAGATGAAACAACGTTGGTATACAAACCTTCAACAACAGCATGCAGTAGATGAAACAACGTTGGTATACAAACCTTCAACAACAGCATGCAGTAGATGAAACAACGTTGGTATACAAACCTTCAACAACAGCATGCAGTAGATGAAACAACGTTGGTATACAAACCTTCAACAACATGCAGTAGATGAAACAACGTTGGTATACAAACCTTCAACAACAACATGCAGTAGATGAAACAACGTTGGTATACAAACCTTCAACAACAGCATGCAGTAGATGAAACAACGTTGGTATACAAACCTTCAACAACAACATGCAGTAGATGAAACAACGTTGGTATACAAACCTTCAACAACAGCATGCAGTAGATGAAACAACGTTGGTATACAAACCTTCAACAACAACATGCAGTAGATGAAACAACGTTGGTATACAAACCTTCAACAACAACATGCAGTAGATGAAACAACGTTGGTATACAAACCTTCAACAACATGCAGTAGATGAAACAACGTTGGTATACAAACCTTCAACAACAACATGCAGTAGATGAAACAACGTTGGTATACAAACCTTCAACAACAGCATGCAGTAGATGAAACAACGTTGGTATACAAACCTTCAACAACAACATGCAGTAGATGAAACAACGTTGGTATACAAACCTTCAACAACAACATGCAGTAGATGAAACAACGTTGGTATACAAACCTTCAACAACAGCATGCAGTAGATGAAACAACGTTGGTATACAAACCTTCAACAACAGCATGCAGTAGATGAAACAACGTTGGTATACAAACCTTCAACAACAACATGCAGTAGATGAAACAACGTTGGTATACAAACCTTCAACAACAACATGCAGTAGATGAAACAACGTTGGTATACAAACCTTCAACAACATGCAGTAGATGAAACAACGTTGGTATACAAACCTTCAACAACAGCATGCAGTAGATGAAACAACGTTGGTATACAAACCTTCAACAACAACATGCAGTAGATGAAACAACGTTGGTATACAAACCTTCAACAACAGCATGCAGTAGATGAAACAACGTTGGTATACAAACCTTCAACAACAGCATGCAGTAGATGAAACAACGTTGGTATACAAACCTTCAACAACAACATGCAGTAGATGAAACAACGTTGGTATACAAACCTTCAACAACAACATGCAGTAGATGAAACAACGTTGGTATACAAACCTTCAACAACATGCAGTAGATGAAACAACGTTGGTATACAAACCTTCAACAACAACATGCAGTAGATGAAACAACGTTGGTATACAAACCTTCAACAACAGCATGCAGTAGATGAAACAACGTTGGTATACAAACCTTCAACAACAACATGCAGTAGATGAAACAACGTTGGTATACAAACCTTCAACAACAACATGCAGTAGATGAAACAACGTTGGTATACAAACCTTCAACAACATGCAGTAGATGAAACAACGTTGGTATACAAACCTTCAACAACAGCATGCAGTAGATGAAACAACGTTGGTATACAAACCTTCAACAACAACATGCAGTAGATGAAACAACGTTGGTATACAAACCTTCAACAACAGCATGCAGTAGATGAAACAACGTTGGTATACAAACCTTCAACAACAGCATGCAGTAGATGAAACAACGTTGGTATACAAACCTTCAACAACAACATGCAGTAGATGAAACAACGTTGGTATACAAACCTTCAACAACATGCAGTAGATGAAACAACGTTGGTATACAAACCTTCAACAAACATGCAGTAGATGAAACAACGTTGGTATACAAACCTTCAACAACAGCATGCAGTAGATGAAACAACGTTGGTATACAAACCTTCAACAACAGCATGCAGTAGATGAAACAACGTTGGTATACAAACCTTCAACAACAGCATGCAGTAGATGAAACAACGTTGGTATACAAACCTTCAACAACAGCATGCAGTAGATGAAACAACGTTGGTATACAAACCTTCAACAACAGCATGCAGTAGATGAAACAACGTTGGTATACAAACCTTCAACAACAGCATGCAGTAGATGAAACAACGTTGGTATACAAACCTTCAACAACAGCATGCAGTAGATGAAACAACGTTGGTATACAAACCTTCAACAACAGCATGCAGTAGATGAAACAACGTTGGTATACAAACCTTCAACAACAGCATGCAGTAGATGAAACAACGTTGGTATACAAACCTTCAACAACAGCATGCAGTAGATGAAACAACGTTGGTATACAAACCTTCAACAACAGCATGCAGTAGATGAAACAACGTTGGTATACAAACCTTCAACAACATGCAGTAGATGAAACAACGTTGGTATACAAACCTTCAACAACAACATGCAGTAGATGAAACAACGTTGGTATACAAACCTTCAACAACATGCAGTAGATGAAACAACGTTGGTATACAAACCTTCAACAACAACATGCAGTAGATGAAACAACGTTGGTATACAAACCTTCAACAACAGCATGCAGTAGATGAAACAACGTTGGTATACAAACCTTCAACAACAGCATGCAGTAGATGAAACAACGTTGGTATACAAACCTTCAACAACAACATGCAGTAGATGAAACAACGTTGGTATACAAACCTTCAACAACAACATGCAGTAGATGAAACAACGTTGGTATACAAACCTTCAACAACATGCAGTAGATGAAACAACGTTGGTATACAAACCTTCAACAACAGCATGCAGTAGATGAAACAACGTTGGTATACAAACCTTCAACAACAGCATGCAGTAGATGAAACAACGTTGGTATACAAACCTTCAACAACAGCATGCAGTAGATGAAACAACGTTGGTATACAAACCTTCAACAACAGCATGCAGTAGATGAAACAACGTTGGTATACAAACCTTCAACAACAGCATGCAGTAGATGAAACAACGTTGGTATACAAACCTTCAACAACAGCATGCAGTAGATGAAACAACGTTGGTATACAAACCTTCAACAACAACATGCAGTAGATGAAACAACGTTGGTATACAAACCTTCAACAACAACATGCAGTAGATGAAACAACGTTGGTATACAAACCTTCAACAACATGCAGTAGATGAAACAACGTTGGTATACAAACCTTCAACAACAGCATGCAGTAGATGAAACAACGTTGGTATACAAACCTTCAACAACAGCATGCAGTAGATGAAACAACGTTGGTATACAAACCTTCAACAACAACATGCAGTAGATG
Source organism: Megaustenia siamemsis (assembly GCA_032433765.1). Classification (NCBI taxonomy): domain Eukaryota; kingdom Metazoa; phylum Mollusca; class Gastropoda; order Stylommatophora; family Ariophantidae; genus Megaustenia; species Megaustenia siamemsis. The sequence continues at coordinate 85,488,796 of JAVIAB010000106.1, read as the reverse complement.
AAACAACGTTGGTATACAAACCTTCAACAACATGCAGTAGATGAAACAACGTTGGTATACAAACCTTCAACAACAGCATGCAGTAGATGAAACAACGTTGGTATACAAACCTTCAACAACAGCATGCAGTAGATGAAACAACGTTGGTATACAAACCTTCAACAACATGCAGTAGATGAAACAACGTTGGTATACAAACCTTCAACAACAACATGCAGTAGATGAAACAACGTTGGTATACAAACCTTCAACAACATGCAGTAGATGAAACAACGTTGGTATACAAACCTTCAACAACAACATGCAGTAGATGAAACAACGTTGGTATACAAACCTTCAACAACAGCATGCAGTAGATGAAACAACGTTGGTATACAAACCTTCAACAACAACATGCAGTAGATGAAACAACGTTGGTATACAAACCTTCAACAACAGCATGCAGTAGATGAAACAACGTTGGTATACAAACCTTCAACAACATGCAGTAGATGAAACAACGTTGGTATACAAACCTTCAACAACAGCATGCAGTAGATGAAACAACGTTGGTATACAAACCTTCAACAACAACATGCAGTAGATGAAACAACGTTGGTATACAAACCTTCAACAACAGCATGCAGTAGATGAAACAACGTTGGTATACAAACCTTCAACAACAGCATGCAGTAGATGAAACAACGTTGGTATACAAACCTTCAACAACAACATGCAGTAGATGAAACAACGTTGGTATACAAACCTTCAACAACATGCAGTAGATGAAACAACGTTGGTATACAAACCTTCAACAACAGCATGCAGTAGATGAAACAACGTTGGTATACAAACCTTCAACAACAGCATGCAGTAGATGAAACAACGTTGGTATACAAACCTTCAACAACAACATGCAGTAGATGAAACAACGTTGGTATACAAACCTTCAACAACAACATGCAGTAGATGAAACAACGTTGGTATACAAACCTTCAACAACAACATGCAGTAGATGAAACAACGTTGGTATACAAACCTTCAACAACATGCAGTAGATGAAACAACGTTGGTATACAAACCTTCAACAACAGCATGCAGTAGATGAAACAACGTTGGTATACAAACCTTCAACAACAGCATGCAGTAGATGAAACAACGTTGGTATACAAACCTTCAACAACAGCATGCAGTAGATGAAACAACGTTGGTATACAAACCTTCAACAACAACATGCAGTAGATGAAACAACGTTGGTATACAAACCTTCAACAACATGCAGTAGATGAAACAACGTTGGTATACAAACCTTCAACAACAGCATGCAGTAGATGAAACAACGTTGGTATACAAACCTTCAACAACAGCATGCAGTAGATGAAACAACGTTGGTATACAAACCTTCAACAACAACATGCAGTAGATGAAACAACGTTGGTATACAAACCTTCAACAACAGCATGCAGTAGATGAAACAACGTTGGTATACAAACCTTCAACAACATGCAGTAGATGAAACAACGTTGGTATACAAACCTTCAACAACAGCATGCAGTAGATGAAACAACGTTGGTATACAAACCTTCAACAACAACATGCAGTAGATGAAACAACGTTGGTATACAAACCTTCAACAACAGCATGCAGTAGATGAAACAACGTTGGTATACAAACCTTCAACAACAGCATGCAGTAGATGAAACAACGTTGGTATACAAACCTTCAACAACAACATGCAGTAGATGAAACAACGTTGGTATACAAACCTTCAACAACATGCAGTAGATGAAACAACGTTGGTATACAAACCTTCAACAACAGCATGCAGTAGATGAAACAACGTTGGTATACAAACCTTCAACAACAGCATGCAGTAGATGAAACAACGTTGGTATACAAACCTTCAACAACAGCATGCAGTAGATGAAAAACGTTGGTATACAAACCTTCAACAACAGCATGCAGTAGATGAAACAACGTTGGTATACAAACCTTCAACAACAGCATGCAGTAGATGAAACAACGTTGGTATACAAACCTTCAACAGCATGCAGTAGATGAAACAACGTTGGTATACAAACCTTCAACAACAGCATGCAGTAGATGAAACAACGTTGGTATACAAACCTTCAACAACATGCAGTAGATGAAACAACGTTGGTATACAAACCTTCAACAACAACATGCAGTAGATGAAACAACGTTGGTATACAAACCTTCAACAACATGCAGTAGATGAAACAACGTTGGTATACAAACCTTCAACAACAACATGCAGTAGATGAAACAACGTTGGTATACAAACCTTCAACAACAGCATGCAGTAGATGAAACAACGTTGGTATACAAACCTTCAACAACAACATGCAGTAGATGAAACAACGTTGGTATACAAACCTTCAACAACAACATGCAGTAGATGAAACAACGTTGGTATACAAACCTTCAACAACAGCATGCAGTAGATGAAACAACGTTGGTATACAAACCTTCAACAACAGCATGCAGTAGATGAAACAACGTTGGTATACAAACCTTCAACAACAACATGCAGTAGATGAAACAACGTTGGTATACAAACCTTCAACAACAGCATGCAGTAGATGAAACAACGTTGGTATACAAACCTTCAACAACAACATGCAGTAGATGAAACAACGTTGGTATACAAACCTTCAACAACAGCATGCAGTAGATGAAACAACGTTGGTATACAAACCTTCAACAACAGCATGCAGTAGATGAAACAACGTTGGTATACAAACCTTCAACAACAACATGCAGTAGATGAAACAACGTTGGTATACAAACCTTCAACAACAGCATGCAGTAGATGAAACAACGTTGGTATACAAACCTTCAACAACAACATGCAGTAGATGAAACAACGTTGGTATACAAACCTTCAACAACAGCATGCAGTAGATGAAACAACGTTGGTATACAAACCTTCAACAACAGCATGCAGTAGATGAAACAACGTTGGTATACAAACCTTCAACAACAACATGCAGTAGATGAAACAACGTTGGTATACAAACCTTCAACAACATGCAGTAGATGAAACAACGTTGGTATACAAACCTTCAACAACAGCATGCAGTAGATGAAACAACGTTGGTATACAAACCTTCAACAACAGCATGCAGTAGATGAAACAACGTTGGTATACAAACCTTCAACAACAGCATGCAGTAGATGAAACAACGTTGGTATACAAACCTTCAACAACAACATGCAGTAGATGAAACAACGTTGGTATACAAACCTTCAACAACATGCAGTAGATGAAACAACGTTGGTATACAAACCTTCAACAACAGCATGCAGTAGATGAAACAACGTTGGTATACAAACCTTCAACAACAGCATGCAGTAGATGAAACAACGTTGGTATACAAACCTTCACAACAACATGCAGTAGATGAAACAACGTTGGTATACAAACCTTCAACAACAACATGCAGTAGATGAAACAACGTTGGTATACAAACCTTCAACAACATGCAGTAGATGAAACAACGTTGGTATACAAACCTTCAACAACAGCATGCAGTAGATGAAACAACGTTGGTATACAAACCTTCAACAACAGCATGCAGTAGATGAAACAACGTTGGTATACAAACCTTCAACAACAACATGCAGTAGATGAAACAACGTTGGTATACAAACCTTCAACAACAACATGCAGTAGATGAAACAACGTTGGTATACAAACCTTCAACAACATGCAGTAGATGAAACAACGTTGGTATACAAACCTTCAACAACAGCATGCAGTAGATGAAACAACGTTGGTATACAAACCTTCAACAACAGCATGCAGTAGATGAAACAACGTTGGTATACAAACCTTCAACAACAACATGCAGTAGATGAAACAACGTTGGTATACAAACCTTCAACAACATGCAGTAGATGAAACAACGTTGGTATACAAACCTTCAACAACAGCATGCAGTAGATGAAACAACGTTGGTATACAAACCTTCAACAACAGCATGCAGTAGATGAAACAACGTTGGTATACAAACCTTCAACAACATGCAGTAGATGAAACAACGTTGGTATACAAACCTTCAACAACAACATGCAGTAGATGAAACAACGTTGGTATACAAACCTTCAACAACATGCAGTAGATGAAACAACGTTGGTATACAAACCTTCAACAACAACATGCAGTAGATGAAACAACGTTGGTATACAAACCTTCAACAACAGCATGCAGTAGATGAAACAACGTTGGTATACAAACCTTCAACAACAACATGCAGTAGATGAAACAACGTTGGTATACAAACCTTCAACAACAGCATGCAGTAGATGAAACAACGTTGGTATACAAACCTTCAACAACATGCAGTAGATGAAACAACGTTGGTATACAAACCTTCAACAACAGCATGCAGTAGATGAAACAACGTTGGTATACAAACCTTCAACAACAACATGCAGTAGATGAAACAACGTTGGTATACAAACCTTCAACAACAGCATGCAGTAGATGAAACAACGTTGGTATACAAACCTTCAACAACAGCATGCAGTAGATGAAACAACGTTGGTATACAAACCTTCAACAACAACATGCAGTAGATGAAACAACGTTGGTATACAAACCTTCAACAACATGCAGTAGATGAAACAACGTTGGTATACAAACCTTCAACAACAGCATGCAGTAGATGAAACAACGTTGGTATACAAACCTTCAACAACAGCATGCAGTAGATGAAACAACGTTGGTATACAAACCTTCAACAACAACATGCAGTAGATGAAACAACGTTGGTATACAAACCTTCAACAACAACATGCAGTAGATGAAACAACGTTGGTATACAAACCTTCAACAACAACATGCAGTAGATGAAACAACGTTGGTATACAAACCTTCAACAACAACATGCAGTAGATGAAACAACGTTGGTATACAAACCTTCAACAACATGCAGTAGATGAAACAACGTTGGTATACAAACCTTCAACAACAGCATGCAGTAGATGAAACAACGTTGGTATACAAACCTTCAACAACAGCATGCAGTAGATGAAACAACGTTGGTATACAAACCTTCAACAACAGCATGCAGTAGATGAAACAACGTTGGTATACAAACCTTCAACAACAACATGCAGTAGATGAAACAACGTTGGTATACAAACCTTCAACAACATGCAGTAGATGAAACAACGTTGGTATACAAACCTTCAACAACAGCATGCAGTAGATGAAACAACGTTGGTATACAAACCTTCAACAACAGCATGCAGTAGATGAAACAACGTTGGTATACAAACCTTCAACAACAACATGCAGTAGATGAAACAACGTTGGTATACAAACCTTCAACAACAACATGCAGTAGATGAAACAACGTTGGTATACAAACCTTCAACAACATGCAGTAGATGAAACAACGTTGGTATACAAACCTTCAACAACAGCATGCAGTAGATGAAACAACGTTGGTATACAAACCTTCAACAACAGCATGCAGTAGATGAAACAACGTTGGTATACAAACCTTCAACAACAACATGCAGTAGATGAAACAACGTTGGTATACAAACCTTCAACAACAACATGCAGTAGATGAAACAACGTTGGTATACAAACCTTCAACAACAGCATGCAGTAGATGAAACAACGTTGGTATACAAACCTTCAACAACAACATGCAGTAGATGAAACAACGTTGGTATACAAACCTTCAACAACAGCATGCAGTAGATGAAACAACGTTGGTATACAAACCTTCAACAACAGCATGCAGTAGATGAAACAACGTTGGTATACAAACCTTCAACAACAACATGCAGTAGATGAAACAACGTTGGTATACAAACCTTCAACAACATGCAGTAGATGAAACAACGTTGGTATACAAACCTTCAACAACAGCATGCAGTAGATGAAACAACGTTGGTATACAAACCTTCAACAACAGCATGCAGTAGATGAAACAACGTTGGTATACAAACCTTCAACAACAGCATGCAGTAGATGAAACAACGTTGGTATACAAACCTTCAACAACAGCATGCAGTAGATGAAAAACGTTGGTATACAAACCTTCAACAACAGCATGCAGTAGATGAAACAACGTTGGTATACAAACCTTCAACAACAGCATGCAGTAGATGAAACAACGTTGGTATACAAACCTTCAACAGCATGCAGTAGATGAAACAACGTTGGTATACAAACCTTCAACAACAGCATGCAGTAGATGAAACAACGTTGGTATACAAACCTTCAACAACATGCAGTAGATGAAACAACGTTGGTATACAAACCTTCAACAACAACATGCAGTAGATGAAACAACGTTGGTATACAAACCTTCAACAACATGCAGTAGATGAAACAACGTTGGTATACAAACCTTCAACAACAACATGCAGTAGATGAAACAACGTTGGTATACAAACCTTCAACAACAGCATGCAGTAGATGAAACAACGTTGGTATACAAACCTTCAACAACAACATGCAGTAGATGAAACAACGTTGGTATACAAACCTTCAACAACAACATGCAGTAGATGAAACAACGTTGGTATACAAACCTTCAACAACAGCATGCAGTAGATGAAACAACGTTGGTATACAAACCTTCAACAACAGCATGCAGTAGATGAAACAACGTTGGTATACAAACCTTCAACAACAACATGCAGTAGATGAAACAACGTTGGTATACAAACCTTCAACAACAGCATGCAGTAGATGAAACAACGTTGGTATACAAACCTTCAACAACAACATGCAGTAGATGAAACAACGTTGGTATACAAACCTTCAACAACAGCATGCAGTAGATGAAACAACGTTGGTATACAAACCTTCAACAACAGCATGCAGTAGATGAAACAACGTTGGTATACAAACCTTCAACAACAACATGCAGTAGATGAAACAACGTTGGTATACAAACCTTCAACAACAGCATGCAGTAGATGAAACAACGTTGGTATACAAACCTTCAACAACAACATGCAGTAGATGAAACAACGTTGGTATACAAACCTTCAACAACAGCATGCAGTAGATGAAACAACGTTGGTATACAAACCTTCAACAACAGCATGCAGTAGATGAAACAACGTTGGTATACAAACCTTCAACAACAACATGCAGTAGATGAAACAACGTTGGTATACAAACCTTCAACAACATGCAGTAGATGAAGCAACGTTGGTATACAAACCTTCAACAACAGCATGCAGTAGATGAAACAACGTTGGTATACAAACCTTCAACAACAGCATGCAGTAGATGAAACAACGTTGGTATACAAACCTTCAACAACAGCATGCAGTAGATGAAACAACGTTGGTATACAAACCTTCAACAACAACATGCAGTAGATGAAACAACGTTGGTATACAAACCTTCAACAACAACATGCAGTAGATGAAACAACGTTGGTATACAAACCTTCAACAACATGCAGTAGATGAAACAACGTTGGTATACAAACCTTCAACAACAACATGCAGTAGATGAAACAACGTTGGTATACAAACCTTCAACAACAACATGCAGTAGATGAAACAACGTTGGTATACAAACCTTCAACAACAACATGCAGTAGATGAAACAACGTTGGTATACAAACCTTCAACAACATGCAGTAGATGAAACAACGTTGGTATACAAACCTTCAACAACAGCATGCAGTAGATGAAACAACGTTGGTATACAAACCTTCAACAACAGCATGCAGTAGATGAAACAACGTTGGTATACAAACCTTCAACAACAGCATGCAGTAGATGAAACAACGTTGGTATACAAACCTTCAACAACAACATGCAGTAGATGAAACAACGTTGGTATACAAACCTTCAACAACATGCAGTAGATGAAACAACGTTGGTATACAAACCTTCAACAACAGCATGCAGTAGATGAAACAACGTTGGTATACAAACCTTCAACAACAGCATGCAGTAGATGAAACAACGTTGGTATACAAACCTTCAACAACATGCAGTAGATGAAACAACGTTGGTATACAAACCTTCAACAACAACATGCAGTAGATGAAACAACGTTGGTATACAAACCTTCAACAACAGCATGCAGTAGATGAAACAACGTTGGTATACAAACCTTCAACAACAACATGCAGTAGATGAAACAACGTTGGTATACAAACCTTCAACAACAGCATGCAGTAGATGAAACAACGTTGGTATACAAACCTTCAACAACAACATGCAGTAGATGAAACAACGTTGGTATACAAACCTTCAACAACAGCATGCAGTAGATGAAACAACGTTGGTATACAAACCTTCAACAACATGCAGTAGATGAAGCAACGTTGGTATACAAACCTTCAACAACAGCATCAGTAGATGAAACAACGTTGGTATACAAACCTTCAACAACAACATGCAGTAGATGAAACAACGTTGGTATACAAACCTTCAACAACAGCATGCAGTAGATGAAGCAACGTTGGTATACAAACCTTCAACAACAGCATGCAGTAGATGAAACAACGTTGGTATACAAACCTTCAACAACAACATGCAGTAGATGAAACAACGTTGGTATACAAACCTTCAACAACATGCAGTAGATGAAACAACGTTGGTATACAAACCTTCAACAACATGCAGTAGATGAAACAACGTTGGTATACAAACCTTCAACAACAGCATGCAGTAGATGAAACAACGTTGGTATACAAACCTTCAACAACAGCATGCAGTAGATGAAACAACGTTGGTATACAAACCTTCAACAACAGCATGCAGTAGATGAAACAACGTTGGTATACAAACCTTCAACAACAGCATGCAGTAGATGAAACAACGTTGGTATACAAACCTTCAACAACAGCATGCAGTAGATGAAACAACGTTGGTATACAAACCTTCAACAAATGCATGCAGTAGATGAAACAACGTTGGTATACAAACCTTCAACAACATGCAGTAGATGAAACAACGTTGGTATACAAACCTTCAACAACAGCATGCAGTAGATGAAACAACGTTGGTATACAAACCTTCAACAACAGCATGCAGTAGATGAAACAACGTTGGTATACAAACCTTCAACAACAGCATGCAGTAGATGAAACAACGTTGGTATACAAACCTTCAACAACAGCATGCAGTAGATGAAACAACGTTGGTATACAAACCTTCAACAACATGCAGTAGATGAAACAACGTTGGTATACAAACCTTCAACAGCAACATGCAGTAGATGAAATAACGTTGGTATACAAACCTTCAACAACATGCAGTAGATGAAACAACGTTGGTATACAAACCTTCAACAACAACATGCAGTAGATGAAACAACGTTGGTATACAAACCTTCAACAACAGCATGCAGTAGATGAAACAACGTTGGTATACAAACCTTCAACAACAACATGCAGTAGATGAAACAACGTTGGTATACAAACCTTCAACAACAACATGCAGTAGATGAAGCAACGTTGGTATACAAACCTTCAACAACAGCATGCAGTAGATGAACCAACGTTGGTATACAAACCTTCAACAACAGCATGCAGTAGATGAAACAACGTTGGTATACAAACCTTCAACAACAACATGCAGTAGATGAAACAACGTTGGTATACAAACCTTCAACAACATGCAGTAGATGAAACAACGTTGGTATACAAACCTTCAACAACATGCAGTAGATGAAGCAACGTTGGTATACAAACCTTCAACAACAGCATGCAGTAGATGAAACAACGTTGGTATACAAACCTTCAACAACAACATGCAGTAGATGAAACAACGTTGGTATACAAACCTTCAACAACAGCATGCAGTAGATGAAACAACGTTGGTATACAAACCTTCAACAACAGCATGCAGTAGATGAAGCAACGTTGGTATACAAACCTTCAACAACAACATGCAGTAGATGAAACAACGTTGGTATACAAACCTTCAACAACAACATGCAGTAGATGAAACAACGTTGGTATACAAACCTTCAACAACATGCAGTAGATGAAGCAACGTTGGTATACAAACCTTCAACAACAGCATGCAGTAGATGAAACAACGTTGGTATACAAACCTTCAACAACAGCATGCAGTAGATGAAACAACGTTGGTATACAAACCTTCAACAACAGCATGCAGTAGATGAAACAACGTTGGTATACAAACCTTCAACAACAGCATGCAGTAGATGAAACAACGTTGGTATACAAACCTTCAACAACAGCATGCAGTAGATGAAACAACGTTGGTATACAAACCTTCAACAACAACATGCAGTAGATGAAACAACGTTGGTATACAAACCTTCAACAACATGCAGTAGATGAAACAACGTTGGTATACAAACCTTCAACAACAGCATGCAGTAGATGAAACAACGTTGGTATACAAACCTTCAACAACAGCATGCAGTAGATGAAACAACGTTGGTATACAAACCTTCACCAACATGCAGTAGATGAAACAACGTTGGTATACAAACCTTCAACAACAACATGCAGTAGATGAAACAACGTTGGTATACAAACCTTCAACAACATGCAGTAGATGAAACAACGTTGGTATACAAACCTTCAACAACAACATGCAGTAGATGAAACAACGTTGGTATACAAACCTTCAACAACAGCATGCAGTAGATGAAACAACGTTGGTATACAAACCTTCAACAACAACATGCAGTAGATGAAACAACGTTGGTATACAAACCTTCAACAACAACATGCAGTAGATGAAACAACGTTGGTATACAAACCTTCAACAACATGCAGTAGATGAAGCAACGTTGGTATACAAACCTTCAACAACAGCATGCAGTAGATGAAACAACGTTGGTATACAAACCTTCAACAACAACATGCAGTAGATGAAACAACGTTGGTATACAAACCTTCAACAACAGCATGCAGTAGATGAAGCAACGTTGGTATACAAACCTTCAACAACAGCATGCAGTAGATGAAGCAACGTTGGTATACAAACCTTCAACAACAACATGCAGTAGATGAAACAACGTTGGTATACAAACCTTCAACAACATGCAGTAGATGAAGCAACGTTGGTATACAAACCTTCAACAACATGCAGTAGATGAAACAACGTTGGTATACAAACCTTCAACAACAGCATGCAGTAGATGAAGCAACGTTGGTATACAAACCCTCAACAACAGCATGCAGTAGATGAAACAACGTTGGTATACAAACCTTCAACAACAGCATGCAGTAGATGAAACAACGTTGGTATACAAACCTTCAACAACAGCATGCAGTAGATGAAACAACGTTGGTATACAAACCTTCAACAACAGCATGCAGTAGATGAAACAACGTTGGTATACAAACCTTCAACAAATGCATGCAGTAGATGAAACAACGTTGGTATACAAACCTTCAACAACATGCAGTAGATGAAACAACGTTGGTATACAAACCTTCAACAACAGCATGCAGTAGATGAAACAACGTTGGTATACAAACCTTCAACAACAGCATGCAGTAGATGAAACAACGTTGGTATACAAACCTTCAACAACAGCATGCAGTAGATGAAACAACGTTGGTATACAAACCTTCAACAACAGCATGCAGTAGATGAAACAACGTTGGTATACAAACCTTCAACAACATGCAGTAGATGAAACAACGTTGGTATACAAACCTTCAACAACAACATGCAGTAGATGAAACAACGTTGGTATACAAACCTTCAACAACATGCAGTAGATGAAACAACGTTGGTATACAAACCTTCAACAACAACATGCAGTAGATGAAACAACGTTGGTATACAAACCTTCAACAACAGCATGCAGTAGATGAAACAACGTTGGTATACAAACCTTCAACAACAACATGCAGTAGATGAAACAACGTTGGTATACAAACCTTCAACAACAACATGCAGTAGATGAAACAACGTTGGTATACAAACCTTCAACAACAGCATGCAGTAGATGAAACAACGTTGGTATACAAACCTTCAACAACAGCATGCAGTAGATGAAACAACGTTGGTATACAAACCTTCAACAACATGCAGTAGATGAAACAACGTTGGTATACAAACCTTCAACAACATGCAGTAGATGAAGCAACGTTGGTATACAAACCTTCAACAACAACATGCAGTAGATGAAACAACGTTGGTATACAAACCTTCAACAACAGCATGCAGTAGATGAAACAACGTTGGTATACAAACCTTCAACAACAGCATGCAGTAGATGAAGCAACGTTGGTATACAAACCTTCAACAACAACATGCAGTAGATGAAACAACGTTGGTATACAAACCTTCAACAACAACATGCAGTAGATGAAACAACGTTGGTATACAAACCTTCAACAACATGCAGTAGATGAAACAACGTTGGTATACAAACCTTCAACAACAGCATGCAGTAGATGAAACAACGTTGGTATACAAACCTTCAACAACAGCATGCAGTAGATGAAACAACGTTGGTATACAAACCTTCAACAACAGCATGCAGTAGATGAAACAACGTTGGTATACAAACCTTCAACAACAGCATGCAGTAGATGAAACAACGTTGGTATACAAACCTTCAACAACAGCATGCAGTAGATGAAACAACGTTGGTATACAAACCTTCAACAACAGCATGCAGTAGATGAAACAACGTTGGTATACAAACCTTCAACAACAACATGCAGTAGATGAAACAACGTTGGTATACAAACCTTCAACAACATGCAGTAGATGAAACAACGTTGGTATACAAACCTTCAACAACAGCATGCAGTAGATGAAACAACGTTGGTATACAAACCTTCAACAACAGCATGCAGTAGATGAAACAACGTTGGTATACAAACCTTCAACAACAGCATGCAGTAGATGAAACAACGTTGGTATACAAACCTTCAACAACAACATGCAGTAGATGAAACAACGTTGGTATACAAACCTTCAACAACATGCAGTAGATGAAACAACGTTGGTATACAAACCTTCAACAACAGCATGCAGTAGATGAAACAACGTTGGTATACAAACCTTCAACAACAGCATGCAGTAGATGAAACAACGTTGGTATACAAACCTTCACCAACATGCAGTAGATGAAACAACGTTGGTATACAAACCTTCAACAACAACATGCAGTAGATGAAACAACGTTGGTATACAAACCTTCAACAACATGCAGTAGATGAAACAACGTTGGTATACAAACCTTCAACAACAACATGCAGTAGATGAAACAACGTTGGTATACAAACCTTCAACAACAGCATGCAGTAGATGAAACAACGTTGGTATACAAACCTTCAACAACAACATGCAGTAGATGAAACAACGTTGGTATACAAACCTTCAACAACAACATGCAGTAGATGAAACAACGTTGGTATACAAACCTTCAACAACATGCAGTAGATGAAGCAACGTTGGTATACAAACCTTCAACAACAGCATGCAGTAGATGAAACAACGTTGGTATACAAACCTTCAACAACAACATGCAGTAGATGAAACAACGTTGGTATACAAACCTTCAACAACAGCATGCAGTAGATGAAACAACGTTGGTATACAAACCTTCAACAACAGCATGCAGTAGATGAAACAACGTTGGTATACAAACCTTCAACAACAACATGCAGTAGATGAAACAACGTTGGTATACAAACCTTCAACAACATGCAGTAGATGAAGCAACGTTGGTATACAAACCTTCAACAACATGCAGTAGATGAAACAACGTTGGTATACAAACCTTCAACAACAGCATGCAGTAGATGAAACAACGTTGGTATACAAACCTTCAACAACAGCATGCAGTAGATGAAACAACGTTGGTATACAAACCTTCAACAACAGCATGCAGTAGATGAAACAACGTTGGTATACAAACCTTCAACAACAGCATGCAGTAGATGAAACAACGTTGGTATACAAACCTTCAACAACAGCATGCAGTAGATGAAACAACGTTGGTATACAAACCTTCAACAAATGCATGCAGTAGATGAAACAACGTTGGTATACAAACCTTCAACAACATGCAGTAGATGAAACAACGTTGGTATACAAACCTTCAACAACAGCATGCAGTAGATGAAACAACGTTGGTATACAAACCTTCAACAACAGCATGCAGTAGATGAAACAACGTTGGTATACAAACCTTCAACAACAGCATGCAGTAGATGAAACAACGTTGGTATACAAACCTTCAACAACAGCATGCAGTAGATGAAACAACGTTGGTATACAAACCTTCAACAACATGCAGTAGATGAAACAACGTTGGTATACAAACCTTCAACAGCAACATGCAGTAGATGAAATAACGTTGGTATACAAACCTTCAACAACATGCAGTAGATGAAACAACGTTGGTATACAAACCTTCAACAACAACATGCAGTAGATGAAACAACGTTGGAATACAAACCTTCAACAACAGCATGCAGTAGATGAAACAACGTTGGTATACAAACCTTCAACAACAACATGCAGTAGATGAAACAACGTTGGTATACAAACCTTCAACAACAACATGCAGTAGATGAAGCAACGTTGGTATACAAACCTTCAACAACAGCATGCAGTAGATGAACCAACGTTGGTATACAAACCTTCAACAACAGCATGCAGTAGATGAAATAACGTTGGTATACAAACCTTCAACAACATGCAGTAGATGAAACAACGTTGGTATACAAACCTTCAACAACATGCAGTAGATGAAGCAACGTTGGTATACAAACCTTCAACAACAACATGCAGTAGATGAAACAACGTTGGTATACAAACCTTCAACAACAGCATGCAGTAGATGAAACAACGTTGGTATACAAACCTTCAACAACAGCATGCAGTAGATGAAGCAACGTTGGTATACAAACCTTCAACAACAACATGCAGTAGATGAAGCAACGTTGGTATACAAACCTTCAACAACAACATGCAGTAGATGAAACAACGTTGGTATACAAACCTTCAACAACATGCAGTAGATGAAGCAATGTTGGTATACAAACCTTCAACAACAGCATGCAGTAGATGAAACAACGTTGGTATACAAATCTTCAACAACAGCATGCAGTAGATGAAACAACGTTGGTATACAAACCTTCAACAACAGCATGCAGTAGATGAAACAACGTTGGTATACAAACCTTCAACAACAGCATGCAGTAGATGAAACAACGTTGGTATACAAACCTTCAACAACAGCATGCAGTAGATGAAACAACGTTGGTATACAAACCTTCAACAACAGCATGCAGTAGATGAAACAACGTTGGTATACAAACCTTCAACAACAACATGCAGTAGATGAAACAACGTTGGTATACAAACCTTCAACAACATGCAGTAGATGAAACAACGTTGGTATACAAACCTTCAACAACAGCATGCAGTAGATGAAACAACGTTTATATACAAACCTTCAACAACAGCATGCAGTAGATGAAACAACGTTGGTATACAAACCTTCAACAACATGCAGTAGATGAAACAACGTTGGTATACAAACCTTCAACAACAACATGCAGTAGATGAAACAACGTTTGTATACAAACCTTCAACAACAGCATGCAGTAGATGAAACAACGTTGGTATACAAACCTTCAACAACAACATGCAGTAGATGAAACAACGTTGGTATACAAACCTTCAACAACATGCAGTAGATGAAACAACGTTGGTATACAAACCTTCAACAACATGCAGTAGATGAAACAACGTTGGTATACAAACCTTCAACAACAGCATGCAGTAGATGAAACAACGTTGGTATACAAACCTTCAACAACAGCATGCAGTTTATGAAACAACGTTGGTATACAAACCTTCAACAACAACATGCAGTAGATGAAACAACGTTGGTATACAAACCTTCAATAACAGCATGCAGTAGATGAAACAACGTTGGTATACAAACCTTCAACAACAGCATGCAGTAGATGAAGCAACGTTGGTATACAAACCTTCAACAACAACATGCAGTAGATGAAGCAACGTTGGTATACAAACCTTCAACAACAACATGCAGTAGATGAAACAACGTTGGTATACAAACCTTCAACAACATGCAGTAGATGAAGCAATGTTGGTATACAAACCTTCAACAACAGCATGCAGTAGATGAAACAACGTTGGTATACAAATCTTCAACAACAGCATGCAGTAGATGAAACAACGTTGGTATACAAACCTTCAACAACATGCAGTAGATGAAACAACGTTGGTATACAAACCTTCAACAACAACATTAGCAAACATCCCAAGAATGAATTCGACAAATATATCTACAGCAGCTACGTCATCAGGGTCTGAGCTGTTCTTGGGAAGCCATAGCTGACACTCAGTGTGATCCCAATCTGACCTGCAAGACAAGCACACCCAGACAGCACATTCATAAGCTCTGATCTTGGTCAGCCCATTGATTTACAAAGTTAGCTACTTGATAATGGACTCTTTCCCTCAAATGATCTTCAGTTAAAGGAGTTACTGACTTTATAATAGAACCTTTTCAGCAAATGATCTTCAATTAAAGGAGTTAGTTACTTTATAATATAACTCTCACTAATGATCTTCAATTAAAGGAGTTAGTGACTTTATAATAAAACTTTTTCCAGCAAATGATCTTCAATTAAAGGAGTTAGTGACTTTATAATAGAACCCTTTCCAGCAAATGATCTTCAATTAAAGGAGTTAGTGACTTCATAATAGAACCCTTTCCAGGAAATGATCTTCAATTAAAGGAGTTAGTGACTTCATAATAGAACCCTTTCCAGGAAATGATCTTCAATTAAAGGAGTTAGTGACTTCATAATAGAACCCTTTCCAGGAAATGATCTTCAATTAAAGGAGTTAGTGACTTTATAATAGAACCCTTTCCAGCAAATGATCTTCAGTTAAAGGAGTTAGTGACTTTATAATAGAACCCTTTCCATGAAATGATCTTCAATTAAAGGAGTTAGTGACTTTATAATATAACTCTCTCTAATGATCTTCAATTAAAGGAGTTAGTGACTTTATAATAGAACTCTTTCCTCCAATTATCTTCAATTAAAGGAGTTAGTTACATGACAATGAAACTCTTTTGCTCAAATTATTTTCAATTAAAGGAGTTAGTGACTTTATAATAGAACTCTTTACAGCAAATGCTCTTCAGTTAAATGAGTTAGTTACTTTATAATATAACTCATTTCCCTCAAATGATCTTCAATTAAAAGAGTTAGTTGCATGATAATGGAACTCTTTTCAACTCTTCATTTACATATATTGAACAAGTCTAATTCGTCTTGGTATTATAAACAATCATAATTTTTTTTGACCATGTAATGAGAAGAGAACAGCTGGAACATATTGTAACAACTGGGAAAATTGAGGGACGAAGAGATAGAGGGAAGCAAAGAGAAAAGATACCAGACAGTTTAAGACTTGGCAGAATGTCAACAACAGAAATGATAAATAACTGTCGTGATCGAAAGTTATGGAGAGACATGATCACCTACGCCAGCAGGTTTAGTACTTGATGATGATGTTTATTATAGACATGAAATGTTTACAATAAGATGTAAATGTATCAAATTATTTATATACATAGCAACAAATACAAATATTACAGTAAAATATGACTACTAGAGACGTGAAACATGGACAAGTAACTGCTAAAAGAAAAAAACAGAAGAGGGCACAAAGATGTTGTTTCACAGAATAATGTTGAGTACTCCCTAGGCAAATTAAAACAAATTAATATACATGCTTAATCATGCCAATATACAAATAGGGTTCCTAACACACAAAGAATGCTCCCAACATACAAATAGGGCTGCTAGCACACAAAGAATGCTCCCAACATACAAATAGGGCTGTTAGCACACAAAGAATGCCCCAAACATACAAATAGGGCTCTTAGCACACAAAGAATGCTCCCAACATACAAATAGGGCTGCTAGCACACAAAGAATGCTCCCAACATACAAATAGGGCTGCTAGCACACAAAGAATGCTCCCAACATACAAATAGGGCTGCTAGCACACAAAGAATGCTCCCAACATACAAATAAGGCTGATAACACACAACGAATGCTCCCAACATGCAAATACAGCTGCTAGCACACAAAGAATGCTCCCAACATACAAATAGAGCTGCTAGCACACAAAGAATGCTCCCAACATACAAATAGAGCTGCTAGCACACAAAGAATGCTCCCAACATACAAATAGCGCTCCTAGCACACAAAGAATGTTCCCAACATACAAATAGATCTGCTAGGACACACAGAATGCTTACAACACACAAATAGAGCTCCTAGCACACAAAGAATGCTTCCAACATACATTTAGAGCTGCTAGCACACAAAGAATGCTTCCAACATACAAATAGAGCTCCTAGCACACAAGGAATGCTCCCAACATACAAATAGAGCTGCTAGCACACAAAGAATGCTCCCAACATACAAATAGGGCCGCTAGCACACAAAGAATGCTTCCAACATACAAATAGAGCTGCTAGCACACAAGGATTGCTCCCAACATACAAATAGGGCTGCTAGCACACAAAGAATGCTCCCAACATACGAATAGGACTGCTAACACACAAAGAATGTTCCCAACATACAAATTGAGCTGCTAGCACACAAAGAATGATCCCAACATACAAATATCGCTCATAGCACACAAAGAATGCTCCCAACATTCAAATAGGGTTGCTAACACACAAAGAATGCTCACAACATACAAATAGAGTTGCTAGCACACAAGGAATGCTCTCAACATAGAAATAGGGCTGCTAGCACACAAAGAATGCTCCCAACATACAGATAGGGCTGCTAACACACAAAGGAATTGAAGTCAACGGTCACAACATAAATAATTTGCGATATGCGGATGACATATCCTAATAGCAGAGACAGTGAATGAATTACAAGAAATGATAGACATAATAGTAAAAGAAAGCAACAAGAAAGGTCTTAATCTGAATAGTAAGAAAACAGAAGTAATGGTTATATCGAAGAAACAATCACCACCATCATGCAGCAGAAAAATATAATAATAACAATAATTACATCAGATGGGAGATGCACCACAGAAATAAAAAGCAGAATAGCTCAGGCCAAAATAGCATTTCAGAAGGTTAAAAATATCTTATGCAACAAATCTATGTCAATAAAAATGAGAAAGAGAGTTCATCTGTGCTATATAGAACCAATTCTGACCTATGGAAGCGAATCATGGACAGTAGACAAACAAATGAAAAGACGATTAGAGGCCACAGAGATGGGATTTCTTAGAAGAATGTTGAAAGTTCCCTGGACAGCTAAAAAGACCAATGAGGAAGTTCTCAAAGAGGCCAGCACAAAAGGGAGCTCTTAAAAAAACATCAGAAAGAAGCAATCAACATTTTTCGGGCACATCATGAGAAGAGGACAGTTGGAATACTTCGTTACAACTGGTAAAATAAAAGGAAAGAGAGATCGCGGACGACAAAGACATAAAATACTGGCTAGCTTGGTGTCATGGCATGGAAAACAGCCAACAACAGAACTGATACGATGCACTGTAGATAGAAGATTGTGCAGGGACATGATCACCTACGCCAACCGGTATGGCACATGATGAACACACAAAGAATGCTCACAACAATCAAATAGGGCTCCTAACACACAAAGAATGCTTCCAACATACAAATAGAGCTCCTAGCACAAAGAGAATGCTCTCAACAGACAAATAGGGCTCCTTAGCACACAAAGAATACTCGAAACATACAAATAGTGTTCCAAACTTACAAAGAGTACTCCAAGCTCACATATACTATTTCAAACACACAGATTGTTAAAACACATAATGACTGTCCCAAACAACCTAAGAATGCACACAAAGAATGCCCAAAACACACTAAGAACGCCCCAAACACACAAAGAATGCCTCAAATACACTAAGAATGCCCCAAACGCAAAAAGAATGCATCAAACACAAAAATAATGCCCCAAACACACTCAGAATGCCCGAAACACACTCATAATGCTCCAAACACAAAAAGAATGCCTCAAACGCAAAAAGAATTCCCAAACACACGAAGAATGCCCCAAACATACAAGTAATGCCTCAAATACAAAAAGATTGCCGAAAACAAAAAAAATAATGCCTCAAACACACATGAGAGCATGAATAAATTGATGAGTGGGTGGATGAGAGCATGAGTAAATTGATGAGTGGGTTGATGAGAGCATGAATAAATTGATGAGTGGGTTGATGAGAGCATGAATAAATTGATGAGTGGGTTGATGAGAGCATGAATAAATTGATGAGTGGGTTGATGAGAGCATGAATAAATTGATGGGTGGGTGGATGAGAGCATGAATAAATTGATGAGTGGGTGGATGAGAGCATGAGTAAATTGATGATTTGGTGGGTGAGAGCATGAATAAATTGTTGAGTGGGTGGGTGAGAGCATGAATAAATTGATGATTTGGTGGGTGAGAGCATGAATAAATTGTTGAGTGGGTGGGTGAGTTCATGAATAAGTTGATGATTGGGTGGGTGAGAGCATGAATAAATTGATGAGTGGGTGGATGAGAGCATGAATAAATTGATGAGTGGGTGGATGAGAGCATGAATAAATTGATGAGTGGGTGGATGAGAGCATGAATAAATTGATGATTGGGTGGGTGAGAGCATGAATAAATTGATGAGTGGGTGGATGAGAGCATGAATAAGTTGATGATTGGGTGGATGAGAGCATGAATAAATTGATGAGTGGGTGGATGAGAGCATGAATAAATTGATGAGTGGGTGGATGAGAGCATGAATAAATTGATGAGTGGGTGGATGAGAGCATGAATAAATTGATGAGTGGGTGGATGAGTTCATGAATAAATTGATGAGTGGGTGGATGAGTTCATGAATAAATTGATGAGTGGGTGGATGAGAGCATGAATAAATTGATGAGTGGGTGGATGAGTGCATGAATAAATTGTTGAGTGGGTGGATGAGTTCATGAATAAATTGGTGAGTGGGTGGATGAGTTCATGAATACATTGATGAGTGGGTGGATGAGTTCATGAATAAATTGATGAGTGGGTGGATGAGTTCATGAATAAATTGATGAGTGGGTGGATGAGAGCATGAATAAATTGATGAGTGGGTGGATGAGTGCATGAATAAATTGTTGAGTGGGTGGATGAGTTCATGAATAAATTGGTGAGTGGGTGGATGAGTTCATGAATAAATTGATGAGTGGGTGGATGAGTTCATGAATAAATTGATGAGTGGGTGGATGAGTTCATGAATAAATTGATGAGTGGGTGGATGAGTTCATGAATAAATTGATGAGTGGGTGGATGAGTGCATGAATAAATTGATGAGTGGGTGGATGAGTTCATGAATAAATTGATGAGTGGGTGTATGAGTGCATGAATAAATTGATGAGTGGGTGGATGAGTTCATGAATAAATTGATGAGAGGGTGGATGAGTTCATGAATAAATTGATGAGTAGGTGGATGAGTTCATGAATAAATTGATGAGTAGGTGGATGAGTTCATGAATAAATTGATGAGTGAGTGTATGAGTTCATGAATAAATTGATGAGTAGGTGGATGAGTTCATGAATAAATTGATGAGTAGGTGGATGAGTTCATGAATAAATTGATGAGTAGGTGGATGAGTTCATGAATAAATTGATGAGTAGGTGGATGAGTGCATGAATAAATTGATGAGTGGGTGGATGAGTTCATGAATAAATTGATGAGTGGGTGGATGAGTTCAGGAATAAACTGACAAGTGTATAAATGGGTGAATGTATAAATACATGAATGAATTTCCCCTATGAAGTAGGCCTTTAAATGGATGAATGTATGTGTATGTGGATGATTGGTTGGAGGAGTGTATGAAGAAATGAATAAAAATGACGCAAAAAGGACATACGAAACGAAGGTCAACAGAGCTTATTCACAGAGAAATAATTACTTACATTTGATAACAAAATCAACTGGAAACATAACGAATATTTAAAAATGCATTACCAAGATATTTAATAGTCAAATGGATACACCTGCTGAGTGATTCAGGAAAACAGATTTCAAAAGATTTATCTCACTTAGAGGATTTTTGAAAACTTGAATCAAATTGATTAAGCGATAGTGGCGACCTCTATCGGTGGAGTTATGTAGTAACTGCATATAGAGGATGAATCAAATGTACAAAGAAGGGAACTAACCTGCGCCTCCAGGGCTTGACTGCCTGTAGTTACTGTCGTAGAGATGGTAAGCGGCGACATGAGCTTTGATTTGATTGTGTGCCACTATGTACGTGTTAGTGCCAGGTCCCCACCGACCCGGGGCCATCGTGTCTCTGCCATAGCCCTCATAGGCCGTTTCCACAGGCTCATTCAACGTGATCCAGAGCTTAACCTGTCAACGTCAGAACACAAACAAATCAGTTACAGGAATTGAAAACATGATATCATCATAAAATCTTTCATCATAAAACGATCTTTTAAATCAAGATAAAGCATTAAATACCAGAGTTGATGGAATAGACTTGGAGACAGTTCAGAGCTACAACTACCTTTGACATGCTATAACCAGTGATGGAAAATGTAAAACTAAAATAAACAAAACAATAGAAATGGCAAAAAATAATTTTAGTGCCATGAAAAATATACTAACATCAAAACAAATAACACCAGGGCTAAAACTAAGAATAGCAATATGTTAGTTCTTCTCAACATTCCTGTATGGCGCAGAAACATGGAAATTAGAGAAGAAAACAGAACAGAAAATTTGAGCATGTGAAATGTCAATTTATAGAAGAATAGGTGGAATTGGGTGGAAAGAAAGGAAAACAAACGATGACGTCTTAAAACAACTAAAAATGAAAATAGAACTACTAAACACAATTAGAACAAGACAAATGAGATTTGGGGGTATGTTAAAAGACACAACAGGCTACTAACAGTAATCTTAGAGGGGAGTATACAAGATAAAAGAGGTAGAGGCAGACCAAGACTAACATGGACGAGTAAAATCAAACGATGGACAAGTCAGCCTATAATAACCTGCGCCATCAAAGTAAGAGACAGAGCAGAATGACGCTCCATGGTAGCCAACCTTCGATGCGGAGACGGCACTCTGTGATGATTCAGAAATCATGTGCCGACGGTCTACAAACAATGATGGTCACTAACACTATGTTCCCTATACGCCACTTGGCGTGACGGGGCTCACCCAGAGAATCCAAATAGGTAACAATATGGAAGGCTCAACCATGAGACTAAGAAACAAGCAGGAACTACAAGAACTAGCAGCAAACTAGTCAATCATGGAGAACTTGGACTTACGTCATATGTGCCGTCTTTGGTACGAGAGGAAAATGAATGAATAAATGAACGAATGAATAAATGAACGAATGAATTAGACGTAACTTACTTTGTCACCGTATTCCTTGAAGACCACTTCCGAGTAATTTTTAAAGTAGGTCACGATGTCCTCATTCAGCCATCCCCCTTTCTCCTCCAGAGCCTGGGGCAGGTCCCAGTGGTAGAGTGTCACCATTGGTTCTATGCCATTAGACTTGAGTTCGTCAATTAATCTGATGGATGACGGGAGTACACAAGATAGAGGCAACACAATACCAATCAGATGTTTGTGGGCAACAAGAGAGAATCAGAGAACGTTCATGCTCAGAAGGCATCATCATCATTACGTGCCGTTTCCGCATAGAAAGTTGGCTACCATAGAGCGCCATTCCGCTCTGTCTCTTGCTTTGATGGTACATGTTGTCATAGACTGACTTGTCCATCGTTTGATGTTACTCGTCCATGTTAGCCTTGGTCTGCCTTGCCTCTTTTACCTTGTATTTTTCCTTCCAAAATTATTTTTAGTAGTTTGCTGTGTCTTTTAACATGCTTCAAAACTCTTGTTTTGTTTGAATCGTGCTTAATAGTTCTCTTATCATTTTTAGTTGTTTTAAGACTTCATCGTTTGTTTTCTTTTCTTTCAATCCAATTCTACCTATTCTTCTATAAATTCACATTTCAAAGGCTTCAATTTTCTGTTCTGTTTTCGTGTCTAATGTCCATATTTCTGCGCCATACATGAATATTGTGAAGATGTAACATTTTGCTATTCTTTGTTTTATCCCTGGTGTTATTTGTTTTGATGTTAGTATACTTTCTATGGCAGTAAAAATGATTTTTTTCATTCCTATACTTTACATTCCTATTGTTTTGTTTATTTAAGTTGTACATTTTTCATCACTGGTTATAGTATGGCCAAGGTAGCTTTAGTTCTGAACTGTCTCCAGGTCTATTCCTTCAATTTTGATATCCACCTGTAGGTTTTGTGTATTATCTTTGTTTATGATCACAGTTTTAGTATTTTTGACATTCATATCTAATCCATATTTTTTGCTTGTAATTTTTGTTTCATGAAGTAATTGTTGTAGATCTTTAGGATTTTCTGCTAGTAGTAGTGTATCATCAGTAGAAGGTAAAGGGGCAAACCAATCTTAATAATAATAAAACGATGGAATCATGAAACATTACATTTGGAGACAAACACCTTACATAAGCCAGATAGCGCCGTCTATAGAAAGCGAAACCCTTAAACACCGTTACTAGCGTGACGATTTCAGCTACAGAAACCATAGACGGCTGACGTCATTCTACCCACAACCAACCAAGCTATTAGAGCTGAAAACGTCACGCGAGTGGGGGATTTTCCAGGATTTCTTTGGACAGGATTAGTTCTATAAATGGCCATGACCACAATTTAAAGCATTTGAGTAGAAAAAAGGAGCAGGGGTAGATTAAGTGATAAGGTAAGTAGAGAAACACAGATAAAATATGACGTATTATTGAATAGGTGTTGTCACCCCAAATACCTGCCTTGTCCCTGGAGTTGTCAACCCAAACACTGCCTTGTACCTGGAGTTGTCAACCCAATACCTGCCTTGTTTCTGGAGTTGTCAACCCAAATACCTGTCGTGTTCCTGGCGTTGTCAATCCAAATACTTGCCTTGTCCCTGGAGTTGTCAGCCCAAATGCCTGCCTTGTCCCTGGAGTTGTCAACCCAAAAGCCTGCCTTGTCCTGGAGTTGTCAACCCAAATACCTGCCTTGTCCCTGGAGTTATCAACCCAAATACATGTCTTGTCCCTGGAATTGTCAACCCAAATACTTGCCTTGTTCCTGGAGTTGTCAACCCAAATACCTACCTTGTTTCTGGAGTTGTCAACCCAAATACTTGCCTTGTTCCTGGAGTTGTCAACCCATAATACCTGCCTTGTTTCTGGAGTTGTCAACCCAAATACTTGCCTTGATCCTGGAGTTGTCAACCCAAATACTTGCCTTGTTCCTGGAGTTGTCAACCCAAATACCTGCCGTGTTCCTGGAGTTGTCAACCCAAATACCTGCCTTGTTCCTGGAGTTGTCAACCCAAATACCTGCCTTGTCCCTGGTGTTGTCAATCCAAATATTTGCCTTGTCCATGGAGTTGTCAACCCAAATACTTGCCTTGTTCTTGGAGTTGTCAACCCAAATACCTGCCTTATTCCTGGAGTTGTCAACTCAAATACTTGCCTTGTTCCTGGAGTTGTCAACCCAAATACCTGCCTTGTTCCTGGAGTTGTCAACCCAAATACTTGCCTTGTTCTTGGAGTTGTCAACCCAAATACCTGCCTTATTCCTGGAGTTGTCAACTCAAATACTTGCCTTGTTCTTGGAGTTGTCAACCCAAATACCTGCCTTGTCCCTGGAGTTGTCAACCCAAATACTTGCCTTGTTCCTGGAGTTGTCAACCCAAATACTAGCCTTGTTCCTGGAGTTGTCAACCCAATACCTGCCTTGTTCATGGAGTTGTCAACCCAAATACCTGCCTTGTCCCTGGAGTTGTCAACCCAAATACCTGCCTTGTTCATGGAGTTGTCAACACAAATACCTGCCTTGTTCCTGGAGTTGTCAACCCAAATACTAGCCTTGTTCCTGGAGTTGTCAACCCAATACCTGCCTTGTTCCTGGAGTTGTCAACCCAAATACCTGCCTTGTCCCTGGAGTTGTCAACCCAAATACCTATCTTGTTCCTGGAGTTGTCAACCCAAATACCTGTCTTGTTCCTGGAGTTATCAACCCACATACCTGCCTTGTTCTTGGAGTTGTCAACCCAAATACCTGCCTTATTCCTGGAGTTGTCAACTCAAATACTTGCCTTGTTCCTGGAGTTGTCAACCCAAATACTTGCCTTGTTCTTGGAGTTGTCAACCCAAATACCTGCCTTATTCCTGGAGTTGTCAACCCAAATACCTGCCTTGTTCCTGGAGTTGTCAACCCAAATATTTGCCTTGTTCTTAGAGTTGTCAACCCAAATACCTGCCTTTTTCCTGGAGTTGTCAACCCAAATACCTGTCTTGTTCCTGGAGTTGTCAACCCACATACCTGCCTTGTTCCTGGAGTTATCAACCCAAATATTTGCCTTGTTCTTAGAGTTGTCAACCCAAATACTTGCCTTGTCCCTAGAGTTGTCAACCCAAATACCTGATTTGATCCTGGAGTTGTCAACCCAAATACCTGCCTTGTCCCTGGAGTTGTCAACCCAAATACCTGTCTTGTTCCTGGATTTGTCAACTCACATACCTGCCTTGTTCCTGGAGTTTTCAACCCAAACACTTGTCTTTTATAGCACTGCTCGTGTCAGTATTCAGACACGCCAATATCCCGTATTTAATTTTTCTATCACATTTTTGCTTATTCTCTTGTCTTTCATCATGCACGATTTGTTTAACAATCTCCCCACAGCTATTACTAACACACACATCCCCTCCCACAATAATTATGCCAGGCCTCACACACTCCCACACTCACACACTCCCACCAAGCAACTGACCTGTGGTAGTAGTCCACTCCGGCCTTATTCACGAATCTGTTGGTGCCATCTGGCAGCACGCGCGGCCAGGAAATCGAGAACCTGTAGTGGCTAACCTGAAAGACAGATCAACATGTTGGGGAATACGTCATCAGTAAATGTGTTCACTGCTGTTTACACTGTACATATTGTACACTCCATAGACTACGGTCAGATCTGATATCACCATACAACATTATACCTCAATAGATGTTCTACTACAGTATTTGATTGGAAGCATTAAAACTTCGCTAGTGGAGCATCTTTACAAATGTGCTCCTCTCATGTGTCTCCATCATAATGTGCTAGAGAAGCCTATATGCCCATATCCCAGAGATATTTTGTTTCTAGATATCCCGATTGCTTACGATGAATGATGACGAAGGACAGTCCAGCTGCGTTTATTTTAGGAACTGCTTGGCCTTATGTCTTTTGCGTGTGCTGTAACTACTATGACAGGGACTGCAATAGCATTTCTTTGTTTGGATCCTTCAATGGGATGAGATTCAATTCGAATGATTCCACTGGCACGGTGGTTGAACAATTATGGATTTTAATTTTGTTTACAGTGATACAGGGGCCTTCGACTAACCATAAACATAATCCCCATGAACTGTTCCAATAGTAACAATGCTACTATGGTATTATCCAAGCTGGACAGGTCAAAGGGGTGGGACCAGAAAAACGAGACACAAACAAGATGAAATCTGATGCATGGGGCTACATGACTAACATAACAGTGTCACGTCACCACGTACACTCCATATGAAAAACGAGACACAAACAAGATGAAATCTGATGCATGGGGCTACATGACTAACATAACAGTGTCACGTCACCACGTACACTCCATATGAAAAACGAGACACAAACAAGATGAAATCTGATGCATGGGGCTACATGACTAACATAACAGTGTCACGTCACCACGTACACTCCATATGAACAACACAAGTCGCTGATTGAATAAATTAGCTTCTTGTCAGAAAAGGAACATCTTTAATACGTGGAAGAATAGAAGACCTACAAAAGCATTTAAACAGCATAGGCACTCAATACAATGAATATCAGCATCAACAAAACAGAAGTCATGAACATCGCAAAAGAGAAACAGAACATCAACATAATAATGGACGGCAGACTATTAAAGCGAGTAGAGGAATTTAAATATTTAGGAAATCTAGTGACAAACGACAATTGACAAGCAGTAGAAATAGACTCAAAATGCAACAAAACTTGTCAAATCATTGGACAGTTATCACCACTATTGTCCAACCAGGAAATAACTCTAGAGGCAAAACGGGCACTCTACAATTCATTTTTCATTCCAATGTTGTGCTACCAATGCCAGACCTGGACCCTAGATGCAAGAACAATAAGAAAAATAACCTCTACAGAGATGGAATGTGTTAGACGAATGACAGGAAACAACCTGAGAGATAAGACCAGAAATGAAGAACTGAGAAAAAAGCTAGGAATAATCCCCCCATAGAGCACATATAGAAACAACAAATAAAATGGTTCGGCACGTGATATGGCAGAAAGATCAAAACACAACACAATGAGCCTTACTCTAATAAACGTTGCGAGAACACCAAACCCAAGGGCCGACCACGAAAAATATGGATTGACGGACTATTAGAAACACAACAGCAGCAGAGGCCAACAGAAGAGCAAAAGACCGCAAATTATATCTCCAATCGACGCTGAAAAGGCAAATGAGGAAGGAAAGATAATAAGGAACAGAACTAACGGTTCTGACATGTAAAAAATCATCTAATGTATGGGCAATAACATCACGTTTTCATATTTGACCTCAGTGATGCCTTCTCTGTTTTTATTGTAGACGTCATGTCATCTGCTTAGTACAATGACGTCACTAACACTTCAATCATCATCATTGGGTACCGTTTCCGTATCGGAGTTTGGCTACCATGGAGCGCCATTCCGCTCTGTCTCTTGCTTTGATGGTGCAGGTTCTCATAGGCTGACTTGTCCATGTTAGTAGTCTTGATGTGCCTCTCCCTCTTTTATCTTGCAATTTCCATTCCAAGAATCTTTTAACTATTAAGAAATGTCTTTTAACATGCCCCAAAAATCTTATTTGTCTTGTTTGAATTGTGTTTAGTATATCTCTTGTCATTGTTAGTTGTTTCAAGACTTCATCGTTTGTTTTATTTTCTTTCCATCCAATTCCAGCACTTCATTATCCAGTGGAAATTGTTATGGGGCTTTATTTACAGAGACGTATGTTGAGTTCAAAAGTTGCGTTATCTGTCTGTCTGTCTCTCTGTCTGTCTGTATGTCTGTCTGTCTGTCTGTTTGTCTGCCTGCCTGTCTGCCTGCCTGTCTGTCTGTCTGTCTATCCAACCAACCAACCATCCATCCATCCATCCATCCATCCATCAATCAGACCCTCCCCCTTCTCACCCTAACCCATTGCTTCTACCCCCATCCCCAGTTGAGACCTACCCCCAGCTTCTTCAACATCTGAACGTCCTCCTTGTACTTGTGGTAGCTGTCGCAAGCCACCTGACCAGTGTCGCCATTCTCCACTCTGCCTGGCTCGGACATGAACACGTCCCAGATGCTAGGTCCTCTACCTACAATCACAACATTACGTCATTTTACTATTTTTATATTTTAAAAATTGCATTAGTATGTTATGTCACAATCTTCACATCAGCAACCACAACTTGTATCATATCATAAGCTTTCAAACACACGTGAATATACACACGCGCGCGCGTGAGGAATGGAATGGATGGATGGATGGATGGATGGATGGATGGATGGATGGATGGATGGATGGATGTATGGATGGCTAGTGCCGTCGCTTCTGACCACAAAGATCCGGGTTCTATTTCCAGATGTGGATATTTTGTTTTCTTCTCTGACATGGCCTTGAAATTCATTCACCCTCTGAAGACGTGCCTTCATCAGGTCGCGTGTCCTTTCCAAGAATTTGATCTCGCCTCAGCTCGGCTTAAAGAATCTCGGTCTCTAGCCAGATCTCCAACATAACGTTACATTCACCACAGCCCGGCTGCAAGAATCTCAGTCTCTAGCCAGATCTTCCACAGAACGTTACATGCACCACATCCAGGCTGAAAGAATCTCTGTCTCTAGCCAGATCTCCCACAGAACGTTACATTCACCACAGCCCGTATGAAAGAATCTCTGTCTCTAGCCAGATCTCCCACAGAACGTTGCATTCACCACAGCCCGTCTGAAAGAATCTCTGTCTCTAGCCAGATCTTCCACAGAACGTTACATTCACCACAGCCCGTCTGAAAGAATCTCTGTCTCTAGCCAGATCTCCCACAGAACGTTACATTCACCACAGCCCGTCTGAAAGAATCTCTGTCTCTAGCCAGATCTTCCACAGAACGTTACATTCACCACAGCCAGTCTGAAAGAATCTCTGTCTCTAGCCAGATCTTCAACAGAACGTTACATTCACCACAGCCAAGCTGAAAGAATTTCTGTCTCTAGCCAGATCTCCCACAGAACGTTACATTCACCACAGCCCGTCTGAAAGAATCTCTGTCTCTAGCCAGATCTCCCACAGAACGTTACATTCACCACATCCAAGCTGAAAGAATTTCTGTCTCTAGCCAGATCTCCCACAGAACGTTACATTCACCACAGCCCGTCTGTAAGAATCTCTGTCTCTAGCCAGATCTCCCACAGAACGTTACATTCACCACAGCCCGTCTGTAAGAATCTCTGTCTCTAGCCAGATCTCCCACAGAACGTTACATTCACCACATCCAAGCTGAAAGAATCTCTGTCTCTAGCCAGATCTCCCACAGAACGTTACATTCACCACATCCAAGCTGAAAGAATCTCTGTCTCTAGCCAGATCTCCCACAGAACGTTACATTCACCACATCCAAGCTGAAACAATCTCTGTCTCTAGCCAGATCTCCCACAGAACGTTACATTCACCACAGCCCGTCTGAAAGAATTTCTGTCTCTAGCCAGATCTCCCACAGAACGTTACATTCACCACAGCCCGTATGAAAGAATCTCTGTCTCTAGCCAGATCTCCCACAGAACGTTACATTCACCACATCCAAGCTGAAAGAATCTCTGTCTCTAGCCAGATCTCCCACAGAACGTTACATTCACCACAGCCCGTCTGAAAGAATTTCTGTCTCTAGCGAGATCTTCCACTTCTTCTGTCTTCATGTTCACTGCCTGTTTCAGGTCTTAGTAAAGTGAAGTAAAGTACCCCATCACGCCAAGTGGCGTATAAGGAATATGGTGTTAGTGACCATAATTTTTCCAGACCTTCGGCACACGATTTTTGGAGTAATGTGGTCGGTATTACGCCCGTACCGCTTTACTTTCCCAGAAAAAAATCCGGTACCCATTAAAGGCTGTGTGAACCTGGAAGCCGTCGATCAGGATCGAACTCGATCTTATCCTTTGTAGTCCAGTTCACTAACCACTGAGCTATAGCGGCTCCTCTTTCATATCTCAAACCCACCTTATTCTTAGACTACTATTCTCTCATATTCCAAGAACCATGCCTTTCACTATTGATCTTTCCAGGCCGCTGTGTGCATGTGGACAGTGTATTTTAATGTTCTCTATAAGACGTTGTTTATAAACCAGTTCTCTGTCATGTTTATATTTTTTTTTATGTCTATTCATTGCTCTTATTCGTCACCCAAGGTCTCTTAGGGATTTTTCTGCAACATTTTGTTCCAAATTGGTATTAACGATTTGATTCTGGGAAAGTATAGCAGCCAGGAGAAACACTGACCTTTTATTCGAACAGGCCAAATTTAATATAACACAGTGAGCTGTGTTTTACGTCCGGATCGTGTTTCGATATTCCGATTGCCTCCGAATGATGATATCGTATGACGAAGGACAGTTCAGCTGTGTTTACTTTCAATGCCGCTTGGTCTTATGTCTTTTGGCGCGTGCTGTAGCTTCTATGATGGGGACTGAAGGTGCCTTTGTTTGGATCCTTCAATGAAATGAGATGTTAGTTCGGATGATTCCACTGACACGAGCGGTTGAACAAATATAGATTTTAATTCGTTTACAGTGATACTGGGGCCTAATTATAACCATTTAACATAATTACATTATAAATATTAAAGGCATGTTTTATTTTACCCTGCTTCTTTTTGCGAAATTGTATACGTGGTCAACATGTTACCATCGTGCTTCTAGCAAAACGTGGTCTAACCAAACATGGTTGCTAGAGATAACAGGCTTTGGCTATCATGGTCACCATTTGATTCTCTTCCTTGTTTTGATGTTACACGCTGTTGTAGTTTCTATTGTCCACTTTTGATGTTGTCATTGTATTCTTTGATAGCCTCTACATCGTTGACTTTGTATTCCACCTCCCCCAAGATGGTTACCAGTGGATTCGTGTGTCTCTTTATGTTTAAATAGAAATCTCACTTTTGACTTGTATTAAATCGCTATTTCTTCATTGTCTGCTCTTTCAAAGCTTCATTTATGTTCTTCTATGTCATCAAGTTATTCTATAAATCCATTTTCCAAGTGCTTTAATGTTATCTCATGTTTTCTTATGTATGGTCAATGGTCTTACTTCATACAGGAATGTTGAGTAGATATAACACATTATTGTTCTCAAAGTTAGGGCTGCTTTTATTTGCTTTATGTCTGTATACATTCCATGTTTAAATTTGCCTCTCTCTACAGTTTTCTTTGAAGTGACGTGCACATCACTTACACGGTGCCGACACATTCTTCTTGTGTGCACCGAGCATGCCTCTTGTGTATCACTTCGCTTTCTGAGCCGCTGATCATTTGCGATTCCCCCACCTGATCCACGCTCACAGATTTCATGGATGAAATCGGTGGGATTTCTCAATCTTCGCTCACACAGTTTAATCAGTCACCATGACAACCGCTCAGGGTGTTCCGTGCCATATATCAGCGGTATTAGAGAGTCATACGCAAGCGATATTAGAGAGTCATACACAAGCGGCATTAGCGAGTCAGACACAAGCAGTATTGGAGAGTCTTACATAAGCGGCATTAGCGAGTCAGACACAAGCAGTATTAGAGAGTCATACATAAGCGGCATTAGCGAGTCAGACACAAGCAGTATTAGAGAGCCAGACACAAGATATATTAGAGAGCCAGACACAAGCGATATTAGAGAGTCAGGCACAAGCAATATTAGAGAGCCAGACACATGCAGTATTAGAGAGTCAGACACAAGCGATATTAGAGAGCCAGACAAATGCGATATTAGAGTCAGACACAAGCAGTATAAGATAGTCAGACACAAGCGATATTAGAGAGTCAGACACAAGCAATATTAGAGAGCCAGACATAAGCGGCGTTAGAGAGCCATACATAAGCGGCATTAGAGAGTCAGACACAAGCGGCATTAAAGAGTCAGACACAAGCGGCATTAGAGAGCCAGACACAAGCGGCATTAGAAAGTAATACACAAGCGGCATTAGACAGCCAGATACAAACGGTATTAGAGCGTCAGACACAAGCGGCATTAGAGAGCCAGACACAAGCGGCATTAGAGAGTCAGACACAAGCGGCATTAGAGAGTCAGACACCAGCGGCATTAGATAGTCAGACACAAGCAGCATTAGAGAGTCAGACACTAGCGGTATTAGAAAGCCAGACACAAGGGGCATTAGAGAGTCAGACACAAGCGGCATTAGAGAGCCAGACACAAGCGGCATTAGAGAGTCAGACACTAGCGGCATTAGAGAGCCAGACACATGCGCCATTAGAGAGCCAGACATAAGCGGCGTTAGAGAGCCAGACACAAGTCGGCATTAGAGGGTCAGACACAAGCGGCGTTAGAGAGCCAGACACAGGCGCCATTAGAGAGCCAGACACAAGCGGCATTAGAGAGCCAGACACAAGCGGCGTTAGAGAGTCAGACACAAGCTGCGTTAGAGAGTCAGACACAAGCGGCGTTAGAGAGTCAGACACAAGAGGCGTTAGAGAGCCAGACACAGGCAGAGAGCCAGACACAGGCGGCGTTAGAGAGTCAGACACAAGCAGCGTTAGAGAGCCAGACACAAGCGGCGTTAGAGAGTCAGACACAAGCGGCGTTAGAGAGCCAGACACAAGCGGCGTTAGAGAGTCAGACACAGGTGGCATTAGAGAGCCATACACAAGCGGCATTAGAGAATCAGACACAAACGGTATTAGAGAGTCATATACTGGCGGTTTTAGAGAGTCAGACACCAGCGGTATTAGAGAGTCAGACACAAGCGGTATTAGAGAGTCAGACACCAGCGGTATTAGAGAGTCAGACATAAGCGGTATTAGAGAGTCAGATACAGGCGGTATTAGGGGTATTACACAAGCTATATTAGAGAGTTAGACACCAGCGTTATTAGAGATTCAGAGACCAGCGGTATTAGAGAGTCCGATACAAGCAGTATTAGATAGTCAGATACAAGCGTTATTAGAGAGCCAGGCACAAACGGTATTAGAGAGTCAGATACAAGCGGTTTTAGAGAGTCAGAACAAGCGGTTTAGAGAGTCAGACACTAGCGTTATTAGAGAGTCAGATACAGGCGGTATTAGGGGGTATTACACAAGCGATATTAGAGAGTCAGACACCGGCGGTATTAGAGATTCAGACACCAGCGGTAGTTGAGGGTCATAAGTAAAGTACCCCACCACGCCAAACGGCGTATAAGGAATATGGTGTTAGTGACCATACATTTTCCAGACCTTCGGCACATGATTTTTGGGGTAATGTGGTCGGTATTACGCCCGTGCCACTTTACATTCCCAGAAAAAAAATCCGGTACCCATTAAAGGCTGGGTGAACCGGAGTTGTCTGTTGGGATAGAACCCAACCTCTTGTATTAGAGAGTCAGACACTAGCTGTATTAGTGAGTCAGACACAAACGGTATTAGAGAGTCAGACACTAGCTGTATTAGAGAGTCACACACTAGCGGTATTAGAGAGTCAGACACTAGCGATATTAGAGGGCCAGACACTAGCGTTATTAGAGAGTCAGACACTAGCGGGATTAGAGAGTCAGACACAGGTGGTATTAGAGAGTCAGATAAAAGCGGTATTAGAGGGTCATACACAAGCGATATTAGAGTGTCAGACATTAGCGGTATTAGAGGGCCAGACACAAGAGATATTAGAGAGTCAGACACAAGTCATATTAGAGAATCTGGCACAAGCATTATTAGAGTGTGATACACAAGCGATATTAGAGAGTCAGACACAAACGATATTAGAGAACCAGACACAAGCGATATTAGAGAGCCAGGCACAAGCGGCATAAGAGAGCCAGACACAGGCGGTATTAGATAGTCAGATACAAGCGGTGTTAGAGAGACAGGCACAAACGGTATTAAAGAGTTCGATACAAGCAGTTTTAGAGAGTCAGACACTAGCGGTATTGGATAGTCAGACACACGCGGTATTAGATAGTCAGATACAAGCGGTGTTAGAGAGACAGGCACAAACGGTATTAAAGAGTCAGATACAAGCAGTTTTAGAGAGTCAGACACTAGCGGTATTGGAGAGTCAGACACAAGCGACATTAGAGAGTCAGACACTAGCTGTATTAGAGAGTCAGACACTAGCGGTATTAGAGAGTCAGATACAGGCGCTATTAGAGAGCCAGTTACAAGCGGTATTAGAGAGTCAGATACTAGCGGTATTAAAGAGCTATACACGGATTAGACAGCGAGAGGGGAATCAATCATTCTTCTTTAGCGATCAGCTATTTCTATACATTTAGACCTTTAGACCAGCTTGGGTCACGAACAAGACGGTGTGTCTGATGTCATCACTGGTTCCCCATAGCTTGTCATGTAGGCTTGTTTCTGTGGGCCATATTTGTGTTGTTAGGGTGTTGAGGGCGCTGCATTCTTGTAGGATATTCTCTGGAGTTTATCGGGATGCTACGCAGTTGTATGCTGCAACGTCACTGAGTCCTATATGGTGTAGGCACAATGACCTGTCTTGAGTCTAAATATCTCGGTCTGCTGAGTTTGTTTAAGTTGTGATGTTCACATCTTCCATAAAACTCTCTCCACTCTGCTTTCCTAGCTTGTTCCAACATTGTCTTTACCTCTTTGAAGCTCTGGGGTTGGTTGGACTGTTGAAGGCTCCCACCAGCTTTAGCGAGTTCATCTGCTTTCTCATTTCTAGGGCTGCCACAATGTGCTGGCTGCATCCTCTGCAGGACTAGTTTTGTCTTTTCTACAGTGAACATATGATGTTCTTTATTTCCTGAATTTCCTGTTTCGAGATTAACATCGCTTTTAGGACTGGGACCCAAACAGAATGCTGACCATTTTTAGAAATCATCTCAAAAGATGTGACTTTCAATCACCGCAACACACTACCCCTCTCTCACTATCCCAACAACACGTTGAGATATGTAAAGTAGATTTTAAAAATTAGAAACTAAAGACCGAAAGGATTAAAACACGGAACATGACTGATATACCCACCATCTTCGCGCCACGCCCCTTCCACCTGATAGGCTGATGTAGCGGCCGCCCACACAAACCCGTCAGGGAAGGAATCAAAGAGAAAATCTTTATCCCCGTCTTGCAACTTGCTGTCCAGGTCTGCACCTGCGAAAACGCTATCACGTGACAGGAAACAGATCACGTGTAAGAAAGTCCAAACCACCAACGTCAACAGCCGGGTCTCCATTTTGACCTTGACTGCGCTGACCTGTACAATTGGAAAGAAACATTTCTAAGAAAAGGTTACTTAATTCCAAGAACAACATGTCAACAGCTACTTCGAAAAATGATGGAACACGAACAAGAAGTAGCTGAAGTCCAGGTCTCTAGTGGCAAGGCACTGTATCCTGGAGTACGTGTTCGATCCTGGTTCGGGCTACCCATTGTTTTCTGCATTCTCTGTTGTTTGTTTGTGGATTTCTCTGAGTGCTGCAAAAACAACAAAACTAAACAACAGAAACTTCTTTTCTCCGTGGAGTTTCTCTCCCCCCTTCCGTCTGTGACACACACACACACACACACGAGCGTATGTGTGTCCATATTAGTTATGTTTTGTTATGTTTTGTTATGCTATGTTATGTTATGCTATGCTATGATATGCTATTATATGTTTTGCTATGCTATGCTATGTTATGCTATGCTATGCTATGCTATACTATGCTATTATATGTTTTGCTATGCTATGGTATGCTATGCTATACTATGCTATTATATGTTATGCTATGCTATGCTATGCTATGTTATGCTATGCTATGCTATGCTATGTTATGCTATGCTATGCTATGATATGTTTTGCTATGCTATGGTATGCTATGCTATGCTATGCTATGTTATGTTATGTTATGTTATGTTATGTTATGCTATGTTATGATATGTTTGGCTATGTTATGCTATGATATGTTTTGCTATGCTATGCTATGTTATGTTATGTTATGCTATGCTATGCTATGTTATGCTATGCTATGCTATGTTATGCTATGATATGTTTTGCTATGCTATGCTATGTTATGCTATGATATGCTATGCTATGATATGCTATGCTATGATATGCTATGCTATGTTATGCTATGCTATGTTATGCTATGCTATGTTATGTTATGTTATGCTATGATATGATATGTTTGGCTATGTTATGCTATGATATGTTTTGCTATGCTATGTTATGCTATGCTATGTTATGCTATGTTATGTTATGCTATGCTATGTTAGGATCCTCATCAATGCACTCGTGACACATCCTCCATTGCACGACCTGAGATCCATAAATTGCACGGAGCAAGTGATGGACAGATTTCAATGCATGAAACATAACTTAAGAGTAAAAACCGTCTATTGAGTTATCCTGTTGTATGGTGTCAGATCTGAAAAGGGGTAACCTTAACAGCTGGTTCATGCCAAACGTCATTTTCCTGGCGAACAAACTGTACCTACGATAAAGAAAACGATACAAAAAAAAAAGCCGTACAGACAACGACTTGTTAGTCTAGTATACCTGATAACTTAGATGAGGCAACTCTGACTACAAACATGTGATAACTTAGATGAGGCAACTCTGACTACAAACACCTGATAACTTAGATGAGGCAACTCTGACTACAAACACCTGATAACTTAGATGAGGCAACTCTGACTACAAACACCTGATAACTTAGATGAGGCAACTCTGAGTACAAACACCTGATAACTTTCAGGGAGATTAAGAAAACTAAAGTCTGGGTAAACTATCCAAATAAATGTATGCTGAAGTTGAGTGCTTTGAATCGCAAGGTGTACAGACCGCGAAACGCAATTCGCTAATAAGCAACGAAGAAGTAGAAGAAGAAATTTTGGAACGTAAAGAAAGATGCGTGGGGTCCTGGCAAGACGAAGTGGCCGAAGTGAATCAATAACAAGAACTGGCCAAGTCTTAATAATAGAGACATAGCGAGGTAATAGAAGAACAATAAAATATAAATAGAGACATAGCGAGGTAATAGAAGAACAATAAAATAAAAATAGAGACATAGCGAGGTAATACAAGAACAAGAAAGTATAAATAGAGACACAGCGAGGTAATACAAGAACAAGAAAGTATAAATAGAGACATAGCGAGGTAATACAAGAACAAGAAAATATAAATAGAGACATAGCGAGGTAATACAAGAACAACAAAATATAAATAGAGACATAGCGAGGTAATACAAGAACAAGAAAATATAAATAGAGACATAGCGAGGTAATACAAGAACAAGAAAATATAAATAGAGACATAGCGAGGTAATACAAGAACAAGAAAGTATAAATAGAGACATAGCGAGGTAATACAAGAACAAGAAAGTATAAATAGAGACATAGCGAGGTAATACAAGAACAAGAAAATATAAATAGAGACATAGCGAGGTAATACAAGAACAAGAAAATATAAATAGAGACATAGCGAGGTAATACAAGAACAAGAAAATATAAATAGAGACATAGCGAGGTAATACAAGAACAAGAAAATATAAATAGAGACAGCGGGGTAATACAAGAACAACAAAATACAAATAGAGATGTAGCAAGGTAAAATAAGAACAATAAAATATAAATATAATCTTCTGTGTTACATGTTGTGTATTTCTGAAGGTGTGGGACTAAGGAGCACATAAATGATAATAAATTAACCCAACATGGCGGGATTCAATAAAACCTAGAAAACAAAGCGTGCGGATGAGCAAAGCGTGTCTGGCTGTCATTTGGAGGGATGGAATGAACATGACAAGGTATCAATCAATGGAAAGCGCTAGAACCAGATTACCAAGCAGCGAATCGACTTGGTTGTTGCAAGAAAAAAAAGTTGTGAATTGTACTCGTGGTTGGAGAAAAAAAAAGTTGTGAATTGTACTCGTGGTTGGAGAAAAAAAAAGTTGTGAATTGTACTCGTGGTTGGAGAAAAAAAAGTTGTGAATTGTACTCGTGGTTGGAGAAAAAAAAAGTTGTGAATTGTACTCGTGGTTGGAGAAAAAAAAATATCCCCGCGATCGACTCAGCCGTTGGCAGAAAAGAGTACCAGGGTAGTACTCTGGGAAGGTGAGGAATGCCGCCTCGCATCGTAAGTTTTGATGCTTGAAGCGACACTGTCCAGAAGTCACCGAATACTTCTGGATAGACGGCCGAATTCATATGGGTGAAAACTCGCGTGTTAAGATGCCGATTGAAGTCCTTTATTTTTCATCATCATCATAATCATAATCATCATCATAATCATAATTATCACCATATGATATCAATCTTTCTTTCCCTGTATTTTGCCGTTGTAACCAAGTATTCCAACTTTCCTCTTCTCATGATGTGCCCGAAAAATGTTTTACTTTACTTTAATGGGGAAAAAAACATATTAATGTTTATGTTAGGGATTTATTTTTGTTATCGCAAAAAGATAAAGAAGTCAATCACTATCGTGCATCAATCTAAAGACCAGTTCTGGAACCTTCTAATCATGTCAAAACCACCAAACCTGGACAGGTCTCTTCATCGCAACAATCGTCCAATCCAACTTGTTTGATGAGTTTTTTCTAAGTACTTGGCATGTCAACACATCTCGCGTCTATATAAGAACATATATAAACTTGTTCTTATAAGCACTTGTTAAGTCCGTATAGTCCACGTCTATATCGTATTTGGTTCGTCCATCTATCGGAAGTAAATAGACTGCACCACTGTCAAACATAAACCATACACTTAACAATTAACTAACTCAATATCGCCAGCTTTAATTATTACTACAAGCCTGTCTTACCTGTAACTGAAACAATCAATGCTGTCAGAAATGGCCGAGAATTTGTGGTAAAATCAGGAGGTATGCAGTGGACGATGCCCCTGGCGTGTCTGAGGTGCAGTTTGATCAGAACAAGAACTTATAGTTAGGTCAGTAACATGGCCTCCTTATAGACCACTCTTTCCGCCCGATTTCTGCGGAAGGTGCTTCTAATACCGTCTTATCTTAGGCTCTTGCGTTTTCACCCTTTCTCAATCCCCGTCGTGTGATGTCATCAGTTCTTGTGTACCTACCGTCACCGCATTTTAAAAAATCATAAATTGGTTCAATAACACAAGATTCATAGATACAAGATTACAGAGGTGGATCGATACAAGATTACAGAGGTGGATCGATACAAGATTACAGAGGTGGATCGATACAAGATATCTAGTTAGATGACAAGGAAGGGGGTAGGGGGAGGTGTCTAGATTCGGACACTTGACAGAGAAGAAATGGAACTCTTCTTGTAGCTTTCAGCTCCCCTTGGAGCATATGTCTTCCACAAACATGTTCCAACTCGTTCTGTATCTCGCTATTCTTTGAAGTTCATTCCACGTCTTCCAAAGATCTTCATCTCTGTTTTCATCTGTCTTCTCCATGAATATTTTGGTCTTCCTCTTTGTCTTTTTCTTTGGGGATTCCAGAAAAGGGCATGCTGTGTAATACTTTCAGTTGGCTTACGTAGTGTGTGTCCTTTCCAGCGCCATCGTCTTCACTGTATCTCTTTATCCACTGGTATTTGACTGGTACATTTCAATAATTCTGTGTTAATGATTTTTCCTGCCAGTTTCATCATTTTATTATGCGCAAGCATCCATTAATGAAGGTATGTAACTTTATGATTGTCATTTTTGTTGTTCTTCGTGTTTCACAGCCTAAAATGGCTGCCGGTTCTGATCCTCGTACATTTAAAGGCGATGGTGGCAAATAATTGCCATACCACAAGGAAAGCTTTGGTGGCGAGAGTTCTCCTCCTGGCAGGTCACACCAAGTCGGGTGGTGGGGGTTGTAGCCATGAACACTTTTCTAGCTAAACAAACATCCCCAGAGGATCGCCTGTTCTCCGTGCAGGCTGAGGGGCGGTATCAAGCACGTATAGCTTACGTGGCTGACAGCGATTTAACCTATTTTGTGCAGCCGTCACCACAACGTTGTAAATAAACAACACGTTACATGGTTTGATCACGTGGTAAGGCAGACAGATCCAAACACAACACAACGAGCCTTCAATAAACGTTTGCGAGAACACCAGACCCAAGGGCGAACCATGAAAAACACGAAAAAGATGGATTAGTGGAATATTAGAAACACTAGGAAACGTAACAGTAGGAGAAGCCAGAAGAGGAGCACAAATATATAACTATATTTTCCGTCAACGCTGAAAGATAAATGATGAAGGAAAGAAAGAAATGAGATGATAAGAACAAGTGCTCAAACTGCAAAACACAAGACAAAATGTGTGTGGGTGTGGGTGCGAGCGTACACGTGTGTGAGCGTGCGTGCCTGTATCCATGCTTGAGTGTGTAGATGTAAGAATCATGAGCGGCGCAGGAAAAAGTGAAACACCGTAATTAAAGAAACGAAAAGCTACAAAATGAACATAAGGAAAACATTAAAAAAACGGGTCTTCGGGGGTGGAGAGAATTTAACCAAAAACTTGATAAACAGGATTCTGTTTTTGAAGAGAAGATGGAGAACACGGAGAAATTGCAATTATTCTAATGAGAGAAATAGAGCGAAAATTGGTGGGGGTGAAATCAGCGACAGACTGAAGCAGCACAAGACGTAGTCATGGTAACGAGAAAACTTCAATATAAAAATTTGAACCAGAAAAGAGATCCAGAAACAAATCTAAAGCGGAAACGTCATCGAAAATGAAGATAAAATAATCAATATTTAGAGAATAAATCTGGCGATGCGTGACCGTATGCTAGGGTGACCATTCGTCCCCGATTTCCGGGGACAATCCCCGGAATGTAGAAGTTGTCCCCGAAATAAATTTGTCCCGATTTTGTCCCCGATTTCAGTGAATAAATAAATGTTCATACACGGAATCAGCCCTCTTTTAAAGTAATCACTAGGACTCAGGACGTTACTGAGTTGTGTTTCTTTATCCCAGACTGAGCGGCATTAGCAAGAAGATAAAAGAGAAGACTTGGACGCGTTGTGTCGGAGATAGCTCTTTGAACTCTTGAAGCGCGGTGCTACGTCACTTCTATTCCCACCACTCACTTCTATTGGGATGGGTTTAATTTTTTTTTAAAAAGCAGACACTCTCTCTCCCCCCACCCCTGCCTATCCGGACATCTCCCGCCAAAGTATCTCGCCAAAGTCGCCAACATTAAAAACTAACATTAATTTATCGTGTGAAAGCTTCAGTGAAAAACTTGCTTCAAATCATGAGATCTTGAGAAAGATACACTCAAAAAACAAGTACCACGCCGAGGCAACAACCTCTTCAGTATAAATAAGGTACTGTAAACATTACTTTAATACTGCAATTGATATCTATATGTTGTTTAAATTTTTTTTATTTTAAATATTTTTTGTTATTGAGAAACACAACTAGCTATTGTAATGTCATTAAGTGCGTGTATCGCATAAGTGCCGTGAATATTAACACAAATAAAATCAAACAGAAAATGAACAGTTATTATGAAATTTAAAGTTATCTTTTTTTTGCATCTACAAAATTTCTTGCGCACACACCCACCCACACATATTATAAATATATATATAAATAAACATATATATGTATACACACACACACACACACACACACACACACACACACACACACACACACACACACACACACACATATATCGTTCGTCCCTGATTTTGTGGGACAGTCTCAGAAATAAGCAAAAAAGTCCTCTGAAATGTAAAAAATATGACAAATGTCCCGGAAACCATGGGAAAAAAATGGTCACCCTACCGTATGCTTGGTACTAAAAACAAGGACATTCACAAACTAAGATTGGAGTGGGAACAGCGATCTACAGCTGACTCTGTGCACCAGGAGACTAATAATAATAATTAAATATTATTCTAGAGGGAAACTTCCGAGGCAATAATTCAGCGAAACATAGGAGGAAGAGGTATGTACTACAGCACTCAGAAAAAATGACAAATAAACAACAGAAAAAAACAAAGAACAATATATGGTCCGAAGCATGATCCGACCCTCTACTCATTGGCACTGCGCCTTGCCACGAGAAGCCG
The DNA here is from genome assembly GCA_032433765.1 of Megaustenia siamemsis. Taxonomy (NCBI): domain Eukaryota; kingdom Metazoa; phylum Mollusca; class Gastropoda; order Stylommatophora; family Ariophantidae; genus Megaustenia; species Megaustenia siamemsis. Next base: position 85,445,438 of record JAVIAB010000106.1, on the reverse strand, counting down.
AAAGCTAGGGAACACTGCCACATAAAAAGGAAGGCAACGGTACTTGAAAATGCCATGCAGAAGTCGGATGTTTCGGACCGAAAGATCAAAAAACCAGAACTCAGCGCATCTACGCCCACGTTAACGTTTGTTTTAGGGGCGGATAATAAAGAGAAATGTTCATTCTTTTTATTGGCCATCGAATCTTCTTTTTTTCTCTCTTCACTGATACCTAAAAGGTGTCGTTGTTTATATCATTTGTCGTTCTTGAGCTGCTCGAACTGTCTGAATTAGTGATTTTACTTTGTTGTTACATGTCTCTATCACTGCATCTAACCATCTTCTTTTCTCTTTCTCACTGATACCTAAAAGGTGTTGTGGTTTATATCATTTGTCGTTCTTGAGCTGCTCGAACTGTCTGAATTAGTGATTTTCCTTTGTTGTTACATGTCTCTATCACTGCATCTATCCATCTTCTTTTCTCTTTCTCACTGATACCTAAAAGGTGTTGTGGTTTATATCATTTGTCGTTCTTGAGCTGCTCGAACTGTCTGAATTAGTGATTTTCCTTTGTTGTTACATGTCTTTGTCACTGCATCTATCCATCTTCTTCTGGGTCTTCCTCTTGGTCTTTTTCCATGCATTCTCGAGAAGAACGCCCTTGATAGTGATTGGTGAGGATTCATTCTGACCAGGTGGCCAAACCATTTAAGTTGTTGTTTTATGTATTCTTGGCAGGGTTTTGTTCCTACAATTTTTCTTATGGTTTCATTTGATATTCCACCTCTTCTTGTATTGTTTGTTACTTTCTCAAGCATCGCATCTCACATGTATTGATGTTTCTTAAATGTGATTTAGAAAGGGTCTATGTTTGACTTTCATAGCACAAAGTTGGTATGAAAATGTTATTTATAATTTGTTGTTTAGCTGCTATAGAAATTGTCATCGAATAAACGCCAGAAAGAAAGAAAGAAACAGAACGAGGCGCTTATGTAGAGAACCTGCGAGAATGCACAAGTGAGACATTTATTTATAAATGCGGACCTTGAACCTAAATTTGCCCTAGAGACATTTAACGTGATAACTTCTTGTCCTTGAAAGCAAAATAATACGCATGCCTGTCTTATCTATCAAAGCGGTATAAAATGACTTTAAAAAGACTAAAACGGCAACAAATTAATCAAACAAATGCCGAGGTATCCTAGCTGGGACAGTGGTAGATCGTAATCCGGGTGAGTGAGATAAGAGTTAACAGTACTTTGGCTTGATAAGTTTACATTTGTCTGTATTTTGCTCTTCTGTATCTGGGCAAGACATAAAGTAACCTTCCGTTTGCTTACGTAAACACCTATGAGCCTAGATATAATTTTGGAAGGGATTGAATCGTGTGGAGTTGGATTTAAGATTTGTTGTCTTCCCTTTTCTTCTTCGCTTTCCTTTTTGTCTTCCTTTTTTCTTCGTCCTCGTCTACTTCTTCTACCTCTTCTTCATCTACTTATTTTTTTCCTTCTTCGTCTTCTTCCCCAACTCTCACATGTCCGGAGTTATTTTTTAATTTAGTTTCGTGTTAAATGTGAAAAAAGCTCATGTGAAAAAAGCTCATGTGAAAAAAGCTCATGTTAAAATGTGAATGTTGCCAGGTAGCACTAGGTAGCAAAGGTTAGAAGCCACTTGACAGGTTTTATTATTACGCTCTCATCGATGTCAGCCTGAAGTCGTGTTGCCTGTTTGCCTTCATCTCTCCATCCATCTAGTGCGACGTTTGACAGTTATATATATCCAAATATTTAATAGAAACTGGCGATGTGTTAATTAAACCCATACTAAAACTACGACAATAGAAAGAAGAAAAGAATTCTTAAATGTTATGTAGAGCCAGTCTTAACATGGGTATGAATCATGGACAATAGGACAACAGACAAGAAAATCATTGGAGGCTGTAGAAATGTGGTTTTACAGAAGAATGTTGAGAATACCATGGACAGCTAAGAACAACAATTAAAACGTTCTAAAAAAGGAAAAAGCAAAAAGAGAGCTAATATCGAATATTAGGAAGAAACAATCATCATTTTTTGCCATGCAATGAGAAGGGAACAGCTGGAATATTTTATGGCAACTGGGGAAATTGATGGACGAAGAGACAGAGGGAAGCAAAGAGAAAAGATACCAGAGAGCTGAATGGCTTGGCAGAAGGTTAACAATAGAAATGATAAAACTTGCTTGCTTGTGTCCGCCAGCTTTCACCTCTGGAGAAGTTCATTGAGACTAGGGACTTGCTTACTTTTGTCCGCCAGCTTTCACCTCTGGAGAAGTTCATTGAGACTAGGGACTTGCTTGCTTGTGTTCGCCAGCTTTCACCTCTGGAGAAGTTCATTGAGACTAGGAACTTGCTTGCTTGTGTCCGCCAGCTTTCACCTCTGGAGAAGTTCATTGAGACTAGGAACTTGCTTACTTGTGTCCGCCAGCTTTCACCTCTGGAGAAGTTCACTGAGACTAGGGACTTGCTTGTGTCCGCCAGCTTTCACCTCTGGAGAAGTTCATTGAGACTAGGAACTTGCTTGCTTGTGTCCGCCAGCTTTCACCTCTGGAGAAGTTCATTGAGACTAGGAACTTGCTTACTTGTGTCCGCCAGCTTTCACCTCTGGAGAAGTTCATTGAGACTAGGGACTTGCTTGTGTCCGCCAGCTTTCACCTCTGGAGAAGTTCATTGAGACTAGGGACTTGCTTGTGTCCGCCAGCTTTCACCTCTGGAGAAGTTCATTGAGACTAGGGACTTGCTTGTGTCCGCCAGCTTTCACCTCTGGAGAAGTTCATTGAGTCTAGGAACTTGCTTGCTTGTGTCCGCCAGCTTTCACCTCTGGAGAAGTTCATTGAGACTAGGGACTTGCTTGCTTGTGTCCGCCAGCTTTCACCTCTGGAGAAGTTCATTGAGACTAGGGACTTGCTTGTGTCCGCCAGCTTTCACCTCTGGAGAAGTTCATTGAGACTAGGGACTTGCTTGTGTCCGCCAGCTTTCACCTCTGGAGAAGTTCATTGAGACTAGGAACTTGCTTGCTTGTGTCCGCCAGCTTTCCCCTCCGGAGAAGTTCATTGAGACTAGGAACTTGCTTGCTTGCGTTCGCCCGATAACTAAGGGAGTACACCTCTTCATCTTTTGTGCTTAAAATGACTTCTAAATAGGCACGTCTGCGTTGTGTTGTGGTTTGCAATACAACAGTGGTATTTGTGCCTTTCGGCTCAACACATCCGACTTCAGCACGTCATTTTTGAGTACCGGGTTATCTTCTCTCTTTGATACCTACTCGCTTGACCAGACTAGGCAGGTTACTCTGTTATTGGAGTCACCACGGAGAGATGGAGCAGGGTCTGGAGGATTCTTATTCACCTCTCCTAGCGTAAGCCATCAGCTGTGGATCGCTGGTAACTTTCAGCTCTACTGCTGTGAAGCACCACGGAGAGCTGGAGCAGGGTCTAGATGGTTCTGGTTCACCGATCCTGTCGCAAGCCATCAGTTGTGGGTCGCTGACAACTTTCAGCTCTACTGCTGTAAAGCACCACGGAGAGATGGAGCAGGGTCTGGATGATTCTGGTTCACCGATCATGCCGCAAGCCATCAGCTGTGAGTCGCTGACAACTTTCGGCTTTGCTGCTGTGAAACACGCCTTCGCCTCCAGACTAGGAACTGAATTTTGCATGTTAATCCGTTTTTCCCTCACAGCCGTGTGCACAGGGGTCCCTCGCCGCATAGGCAGATAACTCTGATTACGGAGGTACTCATATTTTTTTTCCGTCGATGAGTAATTGACGCTTCAAGCTGGGCCTCACTGCCGAGACCAAGGGCGGTTGTCACAGAGAGAAATCATAAACAAAAATCCCAACTGGTGCAGCCGGGGTTTTAGCTCACAACCTTTCTGTCTCGAGATCAACTAATCCCTTTCTGTTGAATATTTGTGGAGTTGTATTTTTCCAGTGTTATAAACAAACATAGCTCTTCCTATAAATTGATTCGTTGATCTGTTGTCTCGGAAATTTTCCGTTCATGATAACATTCATGTATTTGTCTACAGAGAAAATAATCTGCCCCCCCCCCCAAAAAAAAAAAAAAAAAAAAAGAGAGAGTCAGCCAGTAGCTGCAGATAATGTGCTCGTTAGCAACTGATATTTGTTGCTTTAACCTTGACACATGTCATCTAAACGAAGAGGAAGAAGTATAAATATCATCATCATCATCATCAAGTATCGTGCCTGCTGGCGTAGGTGTTCATGTCTCTCCACAACTTTCGCTTTCGACAGTTATTTATTATTTCTGTTGTTGACCTTCTGCCAAGCCATTCTCTTAAGCTATCTGTCTCTTTGCTTCCCTCTATCTCTTCGTCCCTCAATTTTTCCAGTTGTTACAATATATTCCAGCTATTCTCTTCTCATTACATGGCCAAAAAAATGATGATTGTTTCTTCCTAATATTGGAAATTAGCTGTCTTGTTGCTTTGGCCTCTTTCAGAACGTATTCCTTACTCTTCTTAGCTGGCCATGGTATTCTCAACATTCTTATGTTAAACCACATTTCTACAGACTCCAGTGATTTTCTTGTCTGGTGTCCTATTGTCCATGATTCACATCCATATGTTAAAACTGGTTCTACATAACATTTAAGAATTCTTTCTCTTGTTTCTATTGTCAAAAATGGATTGCACAGTATCTTCCTCATGTTTTGGAAAGCTGCTTTTGTCTGAGCCATGCTGCATCTCATCTCTGTTGTACATCTACCATGGGAGGTTAACATAGTACTCAGATATTTAAATTCATTGACCTGTTTTAATATTGTTCCACTTGTCTTTATTTTGCATTACAGTGATGTATTTTTATTTGTTACTACCATTACTTCTGGTTTTTGTTTGTTTGGTTTTTTTTTTTTTTTGCTATTAAGGTTGAGTCCTTTATTTTTGCTTTCCTTCACTATAAAGTCTAACGTTTCTTGTAACTCATTTTCACTCTTAGCGATTAAGACTGTATCATTAGCATACCTTAGATTATTTATATAACGACCTCCAATTGTTATTCCAGGCATGCCCCTTATGGATCTTAAAATAATTTTGCTATGCATATTAAACAAATCTGGTGACAGCACACAACCTTGTCTAACACCTTGTTTTATTTATTGAAACTTTTTCTTATAGCCGCTGTTTGTTGCCAGTACATGTTCTATATTATTCTTGATCTTTGCTGTCCACGTTTATGCCTACAAAAATTTTGATCATTTCTTGGTTTTTTACTTTGTCAAATGCTTTCGTATAGTCTATGAAACATAGGTATAGATCTGTTTTCACCTCTATGGTTCTGTCTACTAAAGATCTTATGATGTATATGGCATTGTTCGTACCTCCAGCTGTTCGTCATTAATTTCTGGACTGAATATGTTTCCCACTCTTCGTATGGCTGTGTAAGATGACCCGCTCATTCCCCAGGACAAATTGATTGAGTTCAAAAATGACCTGCAAACTGTGACTGTCCAGTTTGGCCGCCATGACCAGATAACCAATGAGCTGAGAGCTGCAGACTCCTACAAGGCTCACGACATTCAGGTATTTCTGCCACTTGAATTTGATTTCTTTTGTTTTACTTTCATATTTCCTCATCATCTTTGGCCACCACCATGCTTCTTTTTTTCCTTCTATCGTCTCTTCATTAGTTACTATCTTCTAATAATATTTTCCTTGTATCATTTTCTCACTTGTCCCTATCTTCTAATCATATTTTCCTTGTATCATTTCCCCACTTGTCTCTATCTTCTAATAATATTTTCCTTGTATCATTTCCTCACTTGTCTCTATCTTCTAATCATATTTTCCTTGTATCATTTCCCCACTTGTCTCTATCTTCTAATAATATTTTCCTTGTATCATTTCCTCATTTGTCCCTATCTTCTAATCATATTTTCCTTGTATCATTTCCCCACTTGTCCCTATCTTCTAATCATATTTTCCTTGTATCATTTCCCCACTTGTCTCTATCTTCTAATAATATTTTCCTTGTATCATTTCCTCACTTGTCTCTATCTTCTAATAATATTTTCCTTGTATTATTTCCTCACCTGTCCCTATCTTCTAATAATATTTTCCTTGTATCATTTCCTCACCTGTTCCTATCTTCTAATCATATTTTCCTTGTATCATTTCCTTATTACTCACTATCCTCTAATCATCTTTTCCCTAGTATCTTTTCCTAATTTATTTCCTCACTGGTCCATTATCTTATAAATATCTTTTTTGTGTGTATTTTATCACTTCTGGTGGCAATTATTTTAAAATCTTTCCCTTATATCCCATGTGTTACCGGGGCTTCATTATGAGGGAAGTAGAGAATAGTGACACTGTGACCTTCCAGGCATGTCGTAAGAGGCGACTAAGGAGGTTGATCAATGGCTTGACAAGCTGTCATTGTAAAAAGTATTGTTATGGAAACAGAAGTGGTGATCTCTGCAATATGTGCCATTTTGGCATGCAAGGTTTCTGCTTTTGAGATTGTGGTTCTGCCCTATGTGCCGTCTTCGGCTCGAAAGGACAATAGATAGATAGATATCTTCACCTTATCTCAGGTTATTATGTTCACAATGTCTTCCCTTGTATCTTCTCATGATCTCATGTTATCATTTTTACATTTCATCTAGTATTTTCACAGTATCTCTGGACATTAATGCTTCAATGTTTTCTAGCATCTTTTATAACTATCAGTCATTGCTTTCACATCTTTTTTAGTATCTTCTTGTTATCTCATGTCATTATTTTCTCAAAATTCTTTTCTAGTATCTTCTAATTATTCTTGGTCATTATTTTGTCATCATCTCCTAATTATCTCTTGTCTTTAATTTCTCAACATCTTTTCCTTGTATCCACTCATTATTTCCTCTAACAGCAATCTACATTCTACTGTGTATAAGAAACTTCCTCTAAAGTTCTAATTCCAATTTATTTATTTTCTTCTGCTTTATCTTAATGACATCCACCATGTACATAACTCTAAGTTTAATGACACCCACCATGTACATAACTCTAAGTTTAATGACATCCACCATGTACATAACTCTAAGTTTAATGACACCCACCATGTACATAACTCTAAGTTTAATGACATCCACCATGTACATAACTCTAAGTTTAATGACATCCACCATGTACATAACTCTAAGTTTAATGACATACATCATGTACATAACTCTAAGTTTAATGACACCCACCATGTACATAACTCTAAGTTTAATGACACCCACCATGTACATAACTCTACGTTTAATGACACCCACCATGTACATAATTCTAAGTTTAATGACATCCACCATGTACATAACTCTAAGTTTAATGACATCCACCATGTACATATCTCTAAGTTTAATGACATCCACCATGTACATAACTCTAAGTTTAATGACATCCACTAAACAAAAGATCTAATGACAAAGGGTAACAAATTAGTTGTATGGATAGCACATACAGAATCAACAATTTGGCAGGAAGCATCATCGTCATGCATACACCAAGCATATTTCTGCAAATGTGTGTCATGTGACACCACTAGCCAATAGAAGGAATATAGCATTAATTTATTCATCTGAGAAAACTATATATCACCAAGGAATATATTTATATCATATTCTATATATCTCCTCAGTGCCATGGAGTACAGGTTCAATCCTGCTTCGGACCATATATTGTTCTTTGTTTTTTTCTGTTGTTTATTTGTCATTTTTTTCTGTGTGCTGTAGCACATACCTCTTCCTCCTATTCTCCTTCTTCTTCTTTTCTCTTTTCACTGATACCTAAAAGTTGTCGTGGCTTATATCATTTGTCGTTCTTGAGCTGCTTGAACTGTCTGAATTAGTGACTTTCCTTTGTTGTTACATGTCTCTGTAACTGCATCTATCCATCTTCTTCTGGGTCTTCCTCTTGTCTTTTTCCATGCATTCTCGAGAAGAACGCCCTTGATGGTGATTGGTGATGATTCATTCTGACCAGGTGGCCAAACCATTTAAGTTGTTGTTCTATATATTCTTGGCAGGGTTTTGTTCCTACTATTTTTCTTATGGGAGCTGCGATAGCTCAGTGGTTAGTGAACTGGACTACAAAGGACAAGGGTTAGGGTTCGATCCCAACCGACGACTTCAGGGTTCACCTGGCCATAAATGGATACTGGATTTTTTTCTGGGAAAGTAAAACAGCACGGGCGTAATACCGACCACATTACCTCAAAAATCATGTGCTGAAGGTCTGTAAAATATAGGATCACTAACACCATATTCCCCTATACACCACTTGGCGTGACCGGGGTACTTTACTTACTTTTTTTTTTTAAACTATTTTTCTTATGGTTTCATTTGGTATTCTATCTCTTCTTGTGTTGTTTGTTACTTTTCTCAAGCATCGCATCTCACATGTATTGATCTTTCTTAAATGTGATTTAGAAAGGGTCCATGTTTGACTTTCATAGCATAAAGTTGGTATGAAGATGCTATTTATCATTTGTTGTTTAGCTGGCATAGAAATGTTTGGATGTCTTAGCAATGGTGAAAGCTGGTATGTGACAGCATTTGCTTTTTGTATTCTCATGTCAATTTCTCTGTCTAGTTTTCCATCTTCTGTGAACATTGTGCCCAAATACTTGAATTCCTCTACTTGTTTTATTTCTTTATCTTTGATTTTAATGTTTAATAGGTGTCTTAATTTGCTTATTCTTATAGCCTCTGTTTTTATAACAATAAATCACAAATAAATCCGTTTGAAATAACATAAGAACGCTTGAATTTCTTTTACTACGGGCATTGAAATTCACTTATATCTTAAATTTGACTTCCATTGAAAATTGTATCGTGTTGCCAGCACAGTCACACACCAGAAGCCCTTCCTCCTATGATTCCCTATACATCACCAATTTTGAAATGTGTCAGAAGTATAATTGGAACAGGCTTTGAAGGAAAATGTATATCTAAGAAGACAGTTAGGGATCACCTACACAAAAGAAATTATAAATTTAATGGTTTGGTTATGTAAGAAGACAGTTAGAGATCACCTACATGAAAGAATATATAAAGAAACCATAAATTACATGGTTTGGTTATGTAAGATGACAGTTAGAGATCACATACACCAAAGAATATATAAAGAAACCATAAATTTAATGGTTTGGTTATATAAGAAGACATCATCATCATCATCAAGTACCGTGTCTGCTGGTATTGGTAATCATGTCTCTCCACAACTTTCGATCTCGACAGTTATTTATCATTTCTCGTGTTGACCCACTGCCAAGCCATTCTCTTAAACTATCTGGTATCTCTTCTCTTTGCTTCCCTCTATCTCTTCATCCATCAATTTTCCCAGTTGTTACAACATATTCCAGTTGTTCCATTCTCATTGCATGGCCAAAAAATGATGATTGTTTCTTCCTAATTTTGGAAATTAGCTCTCTTTTTGCTTTGGCTTCTTTCAGAACATTTTCATTACTCTTCTTAGCTGTTCATGGTATTCTCAACATTCTTCTGTAAAACCATATTTTTACAGTCTCCAGTAATATTCTTGTCTGTTGTCCTATTTTCTGTGATTCACATCCATATGTTAAGACTGGCTCTACATAACATTTAAGAAGTATTTTTCTTGTTTCTGTTGTCAAAAATGGATTGCACAGTATCTTCCTCATATTTTGGAAAGCTGCATTTGCCAGAGCCAGTCTGCATCTCACCTCTGTTGTACATCTACCATCTGAGGTTAACAATGCTCCCAGATATTTAAATTCATTTACCTGTTTTATTATTGTTCCACTTGTCTTTAGTGTACACTGTGGTGATGTCTTTTTCTTTGTTGTTACCATTACTTCCATCTTTTTGCTATTAAGGCTGAGTCCTTTTTTTTGCTTTCCTTCACTATAATGTCCAACATTTCTTGTCACACATTTATATATAAGGAGACAGAAACAAGTAGACAGAACCCACACAGCAGTCAACAGACTGAGACAATAATCTTTCTCTTTCTCACTTCTAATGCCACATCGACAAGATGTTAACTCTTAGATCCAAGATGGTGAAATGGCAGGCTGCTGTGACTTTCTTGAATTTCTGGGTTCTGCTGGAGACTTTAGAGCTTGTCTTGTCTAAAGATACTGCAATACTAGATTTTATATAACAACAGACCCTACAGGGAACCTGGCGATCCTCACCTTCATTGCTCAGCTTGTTTTGATGCAGGCTGTTATGGGGGAGAGCCCAACTGGAAGGTCAAAGGTGAGACCTTGGTCAGCTAATAGGCTGATGATTCTGCAGGTCACTGGGATTGGGCTTCCCAGTTCTTGCTTCCTCTCCAAAAATAATAATGAAACAAATAAATAACAAAGACAGACAGACAAAGTACAGACGGTACACTTGATAATGTAACAGTAGAAAAGGTCAAGCAAAGTGAAAAGACAACACCACAGATTATCTTCCCTCAATGATAACAAATAAATAAATAAAGGAATAAGAGATGTGAGAAAAGTGTCACCTTGGAATGGAAGAGTTCAAGGTTATTGATGCAGTTAACTGCCTTAGATCTGAAGCACAAATGGATCAGAGAACAATGATTGACAGTGACAAGAGGTTGCAAGACTGTTGACCACATAATCCTGGCGTTCCCATAAATCTCTGATCTTTCTTATATATCTGACATTTGTTCTCATTCACTTCTTTTTCACCATTAACTATCGTTACTGAATTTTTCTATTACTGGGGTCCAGTGAGGGGATTTGTGGGACCACTAATTTGTTTAAATCTGGTCTCTATGTCCAGGAGATGCGCAAATCTATGTTCAACATTGAGGGTCGGCTGAGTGGACTGTACCGGCTACTGGACCACAATCTGGATACGGTTCGCACAGACCTGAGAGCCATGCTCGACCGACTGTGTATAAACAATAAACTGGCATGCTAACTTGTAAAGTGTGTTTGTCTTGCAGTGTGTCATTTTAATAAAATAGTTATGGTCAACAACACACTTGTAAGGTGTGTTGTTCTAAATGTGGACTTAAAACACACTCCTAATGACATCTTTCTAAAAAACCTTATGGCATCTAAACACAATACATGCACATTTATTTATTTTTACATGATCAATAATACATTTATGGACAACATGAACATTATAATGCCAAATTGTCCTACTTTGTCAGAAAAAATAGCAGGTACCCATTTCCAAAGGCTGGGTGAACTCTGAGGCTGTATGTCAGACTAGGTGAACTTTGAGGCAATGTCAGACTGGGTTAACTCTGAGGTCATGTCAGACTGGGTGAGGTCATGTCAGGCTGGGTGAACTCTGAGGCAATGTCAGGCTGGGTAAATTGTGAAATCATGTCAGGCTGGGTAAACTCTGAGGCAATGTCAGGCTGGGTAAACTCTGAGGCAATGTCAGACTGGGTAAACTCTGAGGCAATGTCACTTTGGGTAAACTCTGAGGTCATGTCAGGCTGGGTAAACTGTGAGGCCAGGTCAGGCTGGGGAATGCTGTGATCGTATCAGGCTCAGAGATGCAGGAAAGTCACAGTACTTCGACAACCATGTTATGAAATCAACAAAAGAAACCAAAAATAAACTTGATTCATTTAAACCTAAATGAATGTAAGGAAAATACTTGGTATACAATGGAATGAATTGTAATGTAGGTAGAGAAATGGCCATTCAACAGTCTCACCTCTAATCAAGAAAAGATGCTGGGCAAGTGTCAGCACGTGATGAACAGAAATAAGAGAATCAGAAAGTAAGCCCTCAAATAAGAAATAACAGGGAAAAGAGAAAGAGGGACATTGAGAAAAACAGACAAAAGAGGCAATGATAGCAGTTATTGACTTCCTGACAGTAAAAGTCACTCAGAACAGTAATTTATCGTATGGTGCTTGATGTGGATACAATTAAAGGAGGTTCCTAGAATCAAGAGAAAAATTAGCTTCAAGTAAAAAGAGCTGATTGAGAGGTCAGATCTGATTGTGGATAACCAGCATGCAACAGAGGCTATCAGCATGACTGCTTTGAATCATCTGTTAGGAAGGGCTGGGAACCTATGGGTCTGACCTAAATGCTGTGAGGCTTATTTTTGTAATCATGTCCTTATCAGAGACCAGCAAGTTATACACAAAAATTAGTAACAAAACTCAATTTTTGCAAATCAAAATATATTTAGAACAGCAGCAGCTATAAATATATAAAAGTCAGACTATGCAAATACAGTGAAAAGAATAATTGATATATAAGTAATACTTGATATAAAATTAGTTGTACAAATATATGAATATACTGAGATGTTAAATATTTATTTAAAATAATTCATAAGTTTTTCTGAAAGTAAAGAAGACTGTTCTTTGCTATATTTGACCAAAGAACACAGAATTAAACTATTGACTGTGTTCTATCATCAAATATGTAGATGCGGTCAGTGCTTTCTGAGCCTGTCCTCAATATTTCAGATATCTTTCACAATTCCATTGTTGGCAATTATCTTGGCATAAACACGAGCAGACTGTCTCAGTGTTTGATGCCTAGAGGGGTCAGTGTTGTCGACTTGAACTAGACCAAACCTGCGGTTGTAGCCATAGCTCCACTCATAGCTGTCCACCAGGGAGTGGTATGTGTACCCTTTGACTTCACTGCCATCAATTCTGATTGCTGGAATAGAAAATTGGAGACATGTGAACATAGCAGGTTGACAAAACAAAAACAAAGTTAGGGAAACATTAAAAATATTGCTTGCTAAAGCATTCTTCTTTCCTTCCTCATTTTCCTTTCGACGTCGAAGGGAGATATAGTTTGTAGTCTTTTGCTCTTCTGGTGGTCTTTGCAGCTGCTATGTTTCCTAGTGTATCTAATATTCCATCAATCCATCTTTTGCTCTTCTGGTGGCCTCTGCAGCTGCTATGTTTCCTAGTGTGTCTAATATTCCATCAATCCATCTTTTGCTCTTCTGGTGGCCTCTGCAGCTGCTATGTTTCCTAGTGTGTCTAATATTCCATCAATCCATCGCTTTTCGTGGTTGATCCTTATGTATCATATTCAATATTTTTTAAAGGCTCGTTGTGTTATGGTCTTTTTGTCTTTTAACATGGCCACACCATTTTATCTGTTGTTTCTTTATGTATTCTATGGTAACAATTATTCCTAACTTTCTTTGCAGTTCTTCATTTCTGATAGTATCTCTCAGGCTGTTTCCTGTCATTTGTTTAACACATTTTATCTGTTTTGGTTATTTTTCTTATAATTCTTTAGTCTAGGGTCCAAATCGGACTCTACAACCAAGCTGTTTGTGAATTGTCGTTTGTCACTAGACTTCCTAGATATTTAAATTCCTCCACTTGTTTTAATTGTCTGTCACCTTATCCTTATGTTGATGCTCTGTTTCTCTTTTGCGATATTCATGACTTCTGTTTTGTTGATTTAAAGCTGCTAAAGTAGTGACCTTTATATTCTAGTATATTTCACGCTGTGTACTGAATACAATCCAAGGTATTTGTCCTTAAAACCTATCTGATGCAAGCAAAGAACTGGAAAGACTTTTGAGCTGAGTGGTCATTGTGATAATGGTAAAATTAGTTCTGAGTGTGATGGTAATAATGGTAAAATTAGTTCTGAGTGATGATGGTGATAATGGTAAAATTAGTTCTCAGTGATGATGGTAATAATAGTAAAATTAGTTCTTAGTGATGATGGTGATAATGGTAAAATTAGTTCTGGGTGATGATGGTAATAATGGTAAAATTAGCTTTGAGTGATAATGGTAATAATGGTAAAATTAGCTTTGAGTGATGATGGTGATAATGGTAAAATTAGTTCTCAGTGATGATGGTAATAATGGTAAAATTAGTTCTGAGTGATGATGGTGATAATGGTAAAATTAGTTCTGAGTGATGATGGTAATAATAGTAAAATTATTTCTTAGTGATGATGGTAATAATGGTAAAATTAGTTCTGAGTGATGATGGTAATAATGGTAAAATTAGCTTTGAGTGATGATGGTGATAATGGTAAAGTTAGTTCTGAGTGATAATGGTAAAATAAGTTCTGAGTGATGATGGTGATAATGGTAAAGTTATTTCTGAGTGATGATGGTGATAATGGTAAAATTAGTTCTGAGTGATGATGGTGATAATGGTAAATTTAGTTCTGAGTGATGATGGTGATAATGGTAAAGTTAGTTCTGAGTGATGATGGTGATAATGGTAAAGTTAGTTCTGAGTGATGATGGTGATAATGGTAAAATTAGTTCTGAGTGATGATTGTGATAATGGTAAAGTTAGTTCTGAGTGATGATGGTGATAATGGTAAAATTAGTTCTGAGTGATGATGGTGATAATGGTAAAGTTAGTTCTGAGTGATGATGGTGATAATGGTAAAGTTAGTTCTGAGTGTGATGGTGATAATGGTAAAGTTAGTTCTGAGTGGTCATGATGATAGTGGTAAAATTAGTTCTGAGTGGTCATGATGATAGTGGTAAAATTAGTTCTGAGTGGTCATGATGATAGTGGTAAAATTAGTTCTAAATGCTGATGATGACTATGCTGATATGAACAAAAATACATGAAAACACTGAATGCTGATAATGATAATTATACCTACTATCTAGAATAATATAACATTTAAAATACAACTGAGAGGTGATAATAGTGATGCACTATATTATAAATATTATAAAAAAGACAATCATTTTTTACAATAACAAATAAAAATGCATGATGATAGAGTTAGAAAATATTTTAAAATATAAAAATGTAATACAGCTAAAATAAAAATTGCATTATGATAATGTAGCTCAAACTGACTATGTTGTAGTAGTAGCCTCTCCAGCGCTAGCTTGGTCAGAAAAAGGAAGAGACAAGTTGTTGCCCATGCAACATGTTTCTTCTCTCTACATAACTGAGTGATCCAAAGGTCTAGCAGGACAAGAACAGTTTGGTGCCAACTGCATCACAGAAGTTGCCAGAGCAATGTTGAAATCAACACTGAACTGCCTTAGGGACTCCATCTTCGAATTTTTTATCCGGGTTTACTCCCAAAGTTTATTTCGTGAACGGGTACCCACTAGACTGGTGGTTTATAATCCAAGTTGACCTTCTAGATGCATTGACATTTCTGGGTTAACGGGCGCATCTACCCAGGGAGGAGGTTAGGACACCTCCATTCAGCTGGTGAATAACATTATAGGGCAGATGAAGCATTTTATAAAATTAGCTACCCAACATCATAGGGCATATGAGGCATTTTATAAAATTAGCTACCCAACATCACAGGGCATATGAGGCATTTTATAAAATTAGCTACCCAACATCATAGGGCATATGAGGCATTTTATAAAATTAGCTACCCAACATCATAGGGCATATGAAGCATTTTATAAAATTAGCTACCCAACATCATAGGGCATATGAGGCATTTTATAAAATTAGCTACCCAACATCATAGGGCATATGAGGCATTTTATAAAATTAGCTACCCAACGCAACTAATTCAGCCCACCCTCTGTAATCAGAACTGACTATAGAGATGTAAAAAAAAAGGACAAAATTCAACAAACCCTTTAAGACTTCATCCACATGTTCCTCAATGAACCGTGACCTAAAATCATCTGCCAGTTGGCCAGTGCTGTCCCACACACCATTACCAGTCACTGCCACTGGGATGTTGTTGTATCTGTGTCGAATGTGACCCAGGATTCTCCTTAAGCCTCTAGGATTAGAGCTGCCACTACTGGGGTAATCCTTGTCCAGCAGAGTTCCCTGCTTTTTAACATCAACATTTCGCTCAACTGAACTTGTATCATAGTAAGTCAGACCAAAGATGTCGGAACTTCCTGTAAAGTATACAATGGTTAATTAACGCTAAAACTGACAAATCAGACTTCTTGAATCTACATAATATGACATTCAGGAAGCAGTCTAATAACATCATTAGACATGTACTGACCTTGAAAAATGCTGGGACGGGTGTGGAGCAGGTATAGTGATACCCCAACAGTAAAGAAACTGATTCAATGAATAGAATAATACTGACATCACATGGCAGTGGTAGAAGGAGATGGAGATAGATCTATAAAGAATTGTATGGTTGCAACTCTACTTTAATGATAGAGGTAAATATAAACATAAAACAAATGCAAAAGAAGACCACAAACTCAATATTATAAATTACAAACTGGTGATATTGGCTCTATATATAATTTTTAAATTAGAGATGCTGTCAATATGGATGAAATTTTGAGACTGCAGAAAATTTGAACTAAAATTTTGAAAGGCTAGAATGAAAACCTACATGTTTACACACATTCATCATATGCTGGATATAACTGCACCTGTGGGCTTGCCTAGAGTGCCATAATGTCAATTGTAACAATAATGAACTTCATCCTAGTAAACATAGCAGCAATAAATAACATAGTAAACATAGCAGCAGCAATAAATAACATAGTAAACATAGCAGCAGGAATAAATAACATAGTAAACATAGCAGCAGGAATAAATAACATAGTAAACATAGCAGCAGCAATAATTAACATAGTAAACATAGCAGCAGCAATAAATAACATAGTAAACATGGCAGCAGCAATAAATAACATAGTAAACATAGCAGCAATAAATAACATAGTAAACATAGCAGCAATAAATAACATAGTAAACATAGCAGCAGCAATAAATAACATAGTAAACAGAGCAGTAATAAATAACATAGTAAACATAGCAGCAGCAATAAATAACATAGTAAACAGAGCAGTAATAAATAACATAGTAAACATAGCAGCAGCAATAAATAACACAGTAAACATAGCAGCAATAAATAACATAGTAAACATAGCAGCAGGAATAAATAACATAGTAAACATAGCAGCAGCAATAAATAACACAGTAAACATAGCAGCAATAAATAACATAGTAAACATAGCAGCAATAAATAACATAGTAAACATAGCAGCAGCAATAAATAACATAGTAAACATAGCAGCAGCAATAAATAACAAATCTGTAAAAGAAGAAGATTCTGTATTTTATCTTCCTTGAAAAGACACAAATCAATAAATCAACTAAAGTATCAGTGACAAACAGCTGTGGAATAAACCAACTGAATGCTGGGAATTATAATATTGGACTAATATGAGCAAAAACATGGAAGCTTTTCTTTGACAAGTTAAGATATAGGCATACAATTACCTTTGATGATGGCTTTTTCTTGGTCAGTTAAGGGTTGCAGTGCAGGACCAGCAACTTCTTTGACCTCATCAGAATAGTCTCCATCCAAGAAGATGGGGTCAGCAAAGAGCCCAAAGCTGTATCCAATAGATTTGGAAGATGAAGTTGCGTGGCTGGGATCATGAGGGTTCTTGGGTATGCTCAGGAGAGGGGCCAAAGAAATAGCAACATGCCCTGGAATATTTTATTTTAAGAAGTTA
The DNA here is from genome assembly GCA_032433765.1 of Megaustenia siamemsis. Taxonomy (NCBI): domain Eukaryota; kingdom Metazoa; phylum Mollusca; class Gastropoda; order Stylommatophora; family Ariophantidae; genus Megaustenia; species Megaustenia siamemsis. Next base: position 85,428,022 of record JAVIAB010000106.1, on the reverse strand, counting down.
AAATGTATTTTCACTTAACATCGTTCTTGATTGTTTCTTGACAGGTAGGTAAGATGTGTTGATAGCTAATGTTTCATGTCATGTAGGTAAGATGTGTTGATAGCTAATGTTTCATGTCATGTAGGTAAGATGTGTTGATAGCTAATGTTTCATGTCATGTAGGTAAGATGTGTTGATAGCTAATGTTTCATGTCATGTAGGTAAGATGTGTTGATAGCTAATGTTTCATGTCATGTAGGTAAGATGTGTTGATAGCTAATGTTTCATGTCAAGTAGGTAAGATGTGTTGATAGCTAATGTTTCATGTCAAGTAGGTAAGATGTGTTGATAGCTAAAGTTTCATGTCATGTAGGTAAGATGTGTTGATAGCTAATGTTTCATGTCATGTAGGTAAGATGTGTTGATAGCTAGCAATGTTTCATGTCATGTAGGTAAGATGTGTTGATAGCTAATGTTTCATGTCATGTAGGTAAGATGTGTTGATAGCTAGCAATGTTTCATGTCATGTAGGTAAGATGTGTTGATAGCTAACAATGTTTCATGTCATGTAGGTAAGATGTGTTGATAGCTAACAATGTTTCATGTCATGTAGGTAAGATGTGTTGATAGCTTACAATGTTTCATGTCATGTAGGTAAGATGTGTTGATAGCTAACAATGTTTCATGACATGTCTGTAAGGTGTGTTGATAGCTAACATGTTTCATGTCATGTAGGTAAGATGTGTTGATAGCTTACAATGTTTCATGTCATGTAGGTAAGATGTGTTGATAGCTAACAATGTTTCATGACATGTAGGTAAGATGTGTTGATAGCTAACAATGTTTCATGTCATGTAGGTAAGATGTGTTGATAGCTAATGTTTCATGTCATGTAGGTAAGATGTGTTGATAGCTAACAATGTTTCATGTCATGTAGGTAAGATGTGTTGATAGCTAACAATGTTTCATGTCATGTAGGTAAGATGTGTTGATAGCTAATGTTTCATGTCATGTAGGTAAGATGTGTTGATAGCTAATGTTTCATGTCATGTATGTTAGATGTGTTGATAGCTAATGTTTCATGTCATGTAGGTAAGTTGTGTTGATAGCTAATGTTTCATGTCATGTATGTAAGATGTGTTGATAGCTAGCAATGTTTCATGTCATGTAGGTAAGATTTGTTGATAGCTAACAATGTTTCATGTCATGTAGGTAAGATTTGTTGATAGCTAACAATGTTTCATGTCATGTAGGTAAGATTTGTTGATAGCTAACAATGTTTCATGTCATGTAGGTAAGATGTGTTGATAGCTAGCAATGTTTCATGTCATGTAGGTAAGATTTGTTGATAGCTAACAATGTTTCATGTCATGTAGGTAAGATTTGTTGATAGCTAACAATGTTTCATGTCATGTAGGTAAGATGTGTTGATAGCTAGCAATGTTTCATGTCATGTAGGTAAGATTTGTTGATAGCTAACAATGTTTCATGTCATGTAGGTAAGATTTGTTGATAGCTAACAATGTTTCATGTCATGTAGGTAAGATTTGTTGATAGCTAACAATGTTTCATGTCATGTAGGTAAGATGTGTTGATAGCTAGCAATGTTTCATGTCATGTAGGTAAGATGTGTTGATAGCTAACAATGTTTCATGTCATGTAGGTAAGATGTGTTGATAGCTAACAATGTTTCATGTCATGTAGGTAAGATGTGTTGATAGCTAACAATGTCTCATGTCATGTCTGTAAGATGTGTTGATAGCTAGTAATGTTTCATGTCATGTCTGTAAGATGTGTTGATAGCTAACAATGTTTCATGTCATGTAGGTAAGATGTGTTGATAGCTAACAATGTTTCATGTCATGTAGGTAAGATGTGTTGATAGCTAACAATGTTTCATGTCATGTAGGTAAGATGTGTTGATAGCTAATGTTTCATGTCATGTAGGTAAGTTGTATTGATAGCTAGCAATGTTTCATGTCATGTAGGTAAGGTGTGTTGATAGCTAATGTTTCATGTCATGTAGGTAAGATGTGTTGATAGCTTACAATGTTTCATGTCATGTCTGTAAGATGTGTTGATAGCTAACAATGTTTCATGTCATGTAGGTAAGATGTGTTGATAGCTAACAATGTTTCATGTCATGTAGGTAAGATGTGTTGATAGCTAACAATGTTTCATGTCATGTAGGTAAGATGTGTTGATAGCTAATGTTTCATGTCATGTAGGTAAGTTGTATTGATAGCTAGCAATGTTTCATGTCATGTAGGTAAGGTGTGTTGATAGCTAATGTTTCATGTCATGTAGGTAAGATGTGTTGATAGCTTACAATGTTTCATGTCATGTAGGTAAGATGTGTTGATAGCTAATGTTTCATGTCATGTAGGTAAGATGTGTTGATAGCTTACAATGTTTCATGTCATGTAGGTAAGATGTGTTGATAGCTTACAATGTTTCATGTCATGTAGGTAAGATGTGTTGATAGCTAATGTTTCATGTCATGTAGGTAAGTTGTATTGATAGCTAGCAATGTTTCATGTCATGTAGGTAAGGTGTGTTGATAGCTAATGTTTCATGTCATGTAGGTAAGATGTGTTGATAGCTTACAATGTTTCATGTCATGTAGGTAAGATGTGTTGATAGCTAATGTTTCATGTCATGTAGGTAAGATGTGTTGATAGCTTACAATGTTTCATGTCATGTAGGTAAGGTGTGTTGATAGCTAATGTTTCATGTAATGTAGGTAAGATGTGTTGATAGCTTACAATGTTTCATGTCATGTAGGTAAGATGTGTTGATAGCTAACAATGTTTCATGTCATGTCTGTAAGATGTGTTGATAGCTAACAATGTTTCATGTCATGTAGGTAAGATGTGTTGATAGCTAACAATGTTTCATGTCATGTAGGTAAGGTGTGTTGATAGCTTACAATGTTTCATGTCATGTATGTTAGATGTGTTGATAGCTAACAATGTTTCATGTCATGTATGTTAGATGTGTTGATACCTAACAATGTTTCATGTCATGTAGGTAAGATGTGTTGATAGCTAACAATGTTTCATGTCATGTAGGTAAGATGTGTTGATAGCTAACAATGTCTCATGTCATGTCTGTAAGATGTGTTGATAGCTAGTAATGTTTCATGTCATGTCTGTAAGATGTGTTGATAGCTAGTAATGTTTCATGTCATGTCTGTAAGATGTGTTGATAGCTAACAATGTTTCATGTCATGTAGGTAAGATGTGTTGATAGCTAACAATGTCTCATGTCATGTCTGTAAGATGTGTTGATAGCTAGTAATGTTTCATGTCATGTAGGTAAGATGTGTTGATAGCTTACAATGTTTCATGTCATGTAGGTAAGATGTGTTGATAGCTAACAATGTTTCATGTCATGTAGTTAAGATGTGTTGATAGCTAATGTTTCATGTCATGTAGGTAAGATGTGTTGATAGCTAATGTTTCATGTCATGGAGGTAAGATGTGTTGATAGCTAATGTTTCATGTCATGTAGGTAAGATGTGTTGATAGCTAATGTTTCACGTCATGTAGGTAAGATGTGTTGATAGCTAATGTTTCATGTCATGTAGGTAAGATGTGTTGATAGCTAACAATGTCTCATGTCATGTCTGTAAGATGTGTTGATAGCTAACAATGTCTCATGTCATGTCTGTAAGATGTGTTGATAGCTAGCAATGTTTCATGTCATGTCTGTAAGATGTGTTGATAGCTAACAATGTTTCATGTCATGTAGGTAAGATGTGTTGATAGCTAACAATGTTTCATGTCATGTAGGTAAGATGTGTTGATAGGTAACAATGTTTCATGTCATGTAGGTAAGATGTGTTGATAGCTTACAATGTTTCATGTCATGTAGGTAAGATGTGTTGATAGCTAACAATGTTTCATGTCATGTAGGTAAGATGTGTTGATAGCTAATGTTTCATGTCATGTAGGTAAGATGTGTTGATAGCTAACAATGTTTCATGTCATGTAGGTAAGATGTGTTGATAGCTAACAATGTTTCATGTCATGTAGGTAAGATGTGTTGATAGCTAATGTTTCATGTCATGTAGGTAAGATGTGTTGATAGCTAATGTTTCATGTCATGTAGGTAAGATGTGTTGATAGCTAATGTTCATGTCATGTAGGTAAGATGTGTTGATAGCTAGTAATGTTTCATGTCATGTAGGTAAGATGTGTTGATAGCTAGCAATGTTTCATGTCATGTAGGTAAGATGTGTTGATAGCTAACAATGTTTCATGTCATGTAGGTAAGATGTGTTGATAGCTAACAATGTTTCATGTCATGTAGGTAAGATGTGTTGATAGCTAATGTTTCATGTCATGTAGGTAAGATGTGTTGATAGCTAACAATGTTTCATGTCATGTAGGTAAGATGTGTTGATAGCTAACAATGTTTCATGTCATGTAGGTAAGATGTGTTGATAGCTAATGTTTCATGTCATGTAGGTAAGATGTGTTGATAGCTAATGTTTCATGTCATGTAGGTAAGATGTGTTGATAGCTAATGTTTCATGTCATGTAGGTAAGATGTGTTGATAGCTAATGTTTCATGTCATGTAGGTAAGATGTGTTGATAGCTAATGTTTCATGTCATGTAGGTAAGATGTGTTGATAGCTAATGTTTCATGTCATGTATGTTAGATGTGTTGATAGCTAATGTTTCATGTCATGTAGGTAAGTTGTGTTGATAGCTAATGTTTCATGTCATGTATGTAAGATATGTTGATAGCTAGCAATGTTTCATGTCATGTAGGTAAGATTTGTTGATAGCTAACAATGTTTCATGTCATGTAGGTAAGATTTGTTGATAGCTAACAATGTTTCATGTCATGTAGGTAAGATTTGTTGATAGCTAACAATGTCTCATGTCATGTCTGTAAGATGTGTTGATAGCTAGTAATGTTTCATGTCATGTCTGTAAGATGTGTTGATAGCTAACAATGTTTCATGTCATGTAGGTAAGATGTGTTGATAGCTAACAATGTTTCATGTCAAGTAGGTAAGATGTGTTGATAGCTAACAATGTTTCATGTCATGTAGGTAAGATGTGTTGATAGCTAATGTTTCATGTCATGTAGGTAAGTTGTATTGATAGCTAGCAATGTTTCATGTCATGTAGGTAAGGTGTGTTGATAGCTAATGTTTCATGTCATGTAGGTAAGATGTGTTGATAGCTTACAATGTTTCATGTCATGTAGGTAAGATGTGTTGATAGCTAATGTTTCATGTCATGTAGGTAAGATGTGTTGATAGCTTACAATGTTTCATGTCATGTAGGTAAGATGTGTTGATAGCTAACAATGTTTCATGTCATGTAGGTAAGGTGTGTTGATAGCTAATGTTTCATGTCATGTAGGTAAGATGTGTTGATAGCTTACAATGTTTCATGTCATGTAGGTAAGATGTGTTGATAGCTAACAATGTTTCATGTCAAGTAGGTAAGATGTGTTGATAGCTAACAATGTTTCATGTCATGTAGGTAAGATGTGTTGATAGCTAACAATGTTTCATGTCATGTAGGTAAGATGTGTTGATAGCTAACAATGTTTCATGTCATGTATGTTAGATGTGTTGATAGCTAACAATGTTTCATGTCATGTATGTTAGATGTGTTGATAGCTAACAATGTTTCATGTCATGTAGGTAAGATGTGTTGATAGCTAACAATGTTTCATGTCATGTAGGTAAGATGTGTTGATAGCTAACAATGTCTCATGTCATGTCTGTAAGATGTGTTGATAGCTAGTAATGTTTCATGTCATGTCTGTTAGATGTGTTGATAGCTAGTAATGTTTCATGTCATGTCTGTAAGATGTGTTGATACCTAACAATGTTTCATGTCATGTAGGTAAGATGTGTTGATAGCTAACAATGTCTCATGTCATGTCTGTAAGATGTGTTGATAGCTAGTAATGTTTCATGTCATGTAGGTAAGATGTGTTGATAGCTTACAATGTTTCATGTCATGTAGGTAAGATGTGTTGATAGCTAACAATGTTTCATGTCATGTAGGTAAGATGTGTTGATAGCTAATGTTTCATGTCATGTAGGTAAGATGTGTTGATAGCTAATGTTTCATGTCATGTAGGTAAGATGTGTTGATAGCTAATGTTTCACGTCATGTAGGTAAGATGTGTTGATAGCTAATGTTTCATGTCATGTAGGTAAGATGTGTTGATAGCTAATGTTTCATGTCAAGTAGGTAAGATGTGTTGATAGCTAACAATGTCTCATGTCATGTCTGTAAGATGTGTTGATAGCTAACAATGTCTCATGTCATGTCTGTAAGATGTGTTGATAGCTAGCAATGTTTCATGTCATGTCTGTAAGATGTGTTGATAGCTAACAATGTTTCATGTCATGTAGGTAAGATGTGTTGATAGCTAACAATGTTTCATGTCATGTAGGTAAGATGTGTTGATAGGTAACAATGTTTCATGTCATGTAGGTAAGATGTGTTGATAGCTTACAATGTTTCATGTCATGTAGGTAAGATGTGTTGATAGCTAACAATGTTTCATGTCATGTAGGTAAGATGTGTTGATAGCTAATGTTTCATGTCATGTAGGTAAGATGTGTTGATAGCTAACAATGTTTCATGTCATGTAGGTAAGATGTGTTGATAGCTAACAATGTTTCATGTCATGTAGGTAAGATGTGTTGATAGCTAATGTTTCATGTCATGTAGGTAAGATGTGTTGATAGCTAATGTTTCATGTCATGTAGGTAAGATGTGTTGATAGCTAATGTTTCATGTCATGTAGGTAAGATGTGTTGATAGCTAGTAATGTTTCATGTCATGTAGGTAAGATGTGTTGATAGCTAGCAATGTTTCATGTCATGTAGGTAAGATGTGTTGATAGCTAACAATGTTTCATGTCATGTAGGTAAGATGTGTTGATAGGTAACAATGTTTCATGTCATGTAGGTAAGATGTGTTGATAGCTTACAATGTTTCATGTCATGTAGGTAAGATGTGTTGATAGCTAACAATGTTTCATGTCATGTAGGTAAGATGTGTTGATAGCTAATGTTTCATGTCATGTAGGTAAGATGTGTTGATAGCTAACAATGTTTCATGTCATGTAGGTAAGATGTGTTGATAGCTAACAATGTTTCATGTCATGTAGGTAAGATGTGTTGATAGCTAATGTTTCATGTCATGTAGGTAAGATGTGTTGATAGCTAATGTTTCATGTCATGTAGGTAAGATGTGTTGATAGCTAATGTTTCATGTCATGTAGGTAAGATGTGTTGATAGCTAGTAATGTTTCATGTCATGTAGGTAAGATGTGTTGATAGCTAGCAATGTTTCATGTCATGTAGGTAAGATGTGTTGATAGCTAACAATGTTTCATGTCATGTAGGTAAGATGTGTTGATAGCTAGCAATGTTTCATGTCATGTAGGTAAGATGTGTTGATAGCTAGCAATGTTTCATGTCATGTAGGTAAGATGTGTTGATAGCTAACAATGTTTCATGTCATGTATGTAAGATGTGTTGATAGCTAGCAATGTGTCATGTCATGTAGGTAAGATGTGTTGATAGCTAACAATGTTTCATGTCATGTATGTAAGATGAGTTGATAGCTAGCATTGTGTCATGTCATGTAGGTAAGGTGTGTTGATAGCTAACAATGTTTCATGTCATGTAGGTAAGATGTGTTGATAGCTATCAATGTTTCATGTCATGTAGGTAAGATGTGTTGATAGCTAGCAATGTTTCATGTCATGTAGGTAAGATGTGTTGATAGCTTACAATGTTTCATGTCATGTCTGTAAGGTGTGTTGATAGCTAACAATGTTTCATGTCATGTAGGTAAGGTGTGTTGATAGCTTACAATGTTTCAAATCAAGAAATGAATTTTTTTCTACAGTTAATCTTGAGTTAATAATGTGAAGTAAAAAAAAAAAAATAAAGAAATACTAAACTCCTCTTTAGCTATAAGTGTTTTGCTTGTAGTGTTGACATTTTAAAACAAATGTATCTTTCTTAGTTGGTTAAATCCTGCAGCATATGAGGCATGGTTTGATCATTTAGCACACGCTCTAAAACAAATATCTTATCACTTATAGGCTGTAGGCACAGGACTTAGAAATACAATTAGTCATGGCTGCCAAAAAACACATAAGCCTGTTACAATCCTGGACTACATCTGTTATCTCTTCAATCATGTTTGATCTCCAAGTTACCTTCACTGCACCATGGCTCAATCTTGCATTAGATGGTTGCTGCCCCTTGTCTATGTTTATGGTGAGGTGCATAGAGCAAGATTCGGAGTTTTCTACTCTAGAGGGGGAGATAATGACGGTTAGGATGGATGTTTGTATAGCTGAGTTCTATCTATTGTCCTTTCGAGCTGAAGACAGTACATAGTGCAGAAAAATTAGACTCTTTGTGTCTGACAATCTTTGTTATCAAGCATTAGACCTTACACAGAACCTGCATTATATTTCACCAGACATCCTGTTCTGGGCAAGTTGCTCAAACTCGGCGATGCAGTTGATGTGATGCTTGCTGTTGCCTCTCGTTTCAGTATTCTTTTGTGTTTAGTTATGACTGAATTACTGATGTTTTATTAAAAAGTCTCTCTCTATTATCAATACATTCCCGCTCGATTAAACTTTATAATTGTGGTGGAATGACTGGCGTTGGAATGGAGATCAGACATTCCTCATGAGCTGATAGGACTGCCAGAAGTATTGATGATGATGATGTTGATGATGATGATGAGAAGTAATCTAAAGTATATGTCAGCTTCCAACTCTGAGGAACATACCCACCTTTTTGGGAAACTTTGTAGCTTGTCTCATACAACCTATAGACTTGTGCATGTGCCAGCAGCACATTGCGGTACACACTAAACACATACTTGTCATCATTTGATCTGGCAGGGAAAATGAAAGGAATCTTCTCAGGTTCAGTAAATGTTGACCAATGAGTGACCTGAGGAATTGAAACAGATATAAAACTGAAGTAATTAGCAGATAAATGCTGGAATTAAAACAGTTGTAATAAGCTTAAATAAAAAAGAAAAAAAATATATAAAAAAATAGATTTAAGATAGCTGTATTGTTTATTTTAGAAGCCTGTGGGCTTTTTGCTTTTTTTTTTTGTCAAAGAAATGCTTTTTTTCTGGGAAGTTTATGAATTATTTCCAGTCCATCCAGTTATCCTTTCCTATCACAGATGGCACTTTTTAGGCCAACATTTATCATTCTGAAAGATAGTGTTAGCATTATTATCTCTCTTTGAAACTTTATCCAGATAACAACATACAGTCTGCTCCTTTTGATTTCTAGTGTATTCTCTCAAGCAGCAGAAATAGACTCAAGATGCAACAAAGCTTGTCAAATCATCTGACAAATGCCATTATTGCTGTCCAGTAAGGAAATAGCACTAGAGGCAAAGTGGACACTTTACAATACAATCTTTCTCCCAATGTTGTGCTACCAATGCCACACACTAAATTGAAGAATAATATGAAAAATAGTCACTAAAAAAATAAAATGTGTTAAACGAATGACAGGAAACAGCCTGAGCGATAAGATCAGAAATGAAGAACTGAGAATCCCACCATAGAACACATAAAGAGACAACAGAAAAATAGTTTGGCCATGTGATAGGACAGAAAGATCAAAATACAACACAAGGAGCCTTCAATAAATGCTGCGAGAACACCAGACTCAAGGGTTGACTAAGAAAAAGATGGATTGATCGAATAATAGAAACACTAGGAACCATAACAGCAGGAGAAGCCAACAGACGAGCAAAAGAATGCAGACTATATCTCCCTTGGCGGTGAAAGACAAATGAGGAAGGAAAGAAGAAGTGGATTCTCGAACATACTCATCTTAAAAATAGTTCTATTTTTTAATGTTTATCTCTGGTAAGAGATTGCAGCTGATAATTAGAAGTCATATGATTACACCTTCCAAAAGAATAGAAACCATATGGATAATAATATCGTTCAATGCAGAGTCTGAACTAGGTATTTTATGAGTGAGAATATGCAAGAGAGCAATGTTGCAACTAAAATAAAAAAACTGAATTAATGACATTGAGCAATGGAAATAAAATTCAACCAAAATGCTAAAAACAAAACAAAAATAATCTCACAGCAATGATAAACTATAATTGATATACCTTGCTTCCGAAATTCTCAAAACAAACTTGAGCAAAGTACAGGAATTCCTGAATAGTTGAGGCATTGGCCCATCCGTCACTGTTCTGAATGGACAATACAACAAAAAAAACATGACAGATGTGGATATAGCATATGCGGATGTAGCATATTATCATATACAGTCAATAATTATCCAATATTCTCACATACAAGACTGCTCAAACACACACAGTTGATGGTAGAAGATATGCTGGCAGAGGACTAACAACCATTATGGTAAAAGTAGTTCCATGACATATTGGGGTGTATGTGCAAGTGTGTGTGGGTAAAAATAGTACCATGACATATTAGGGTGTGTATGGGTAAAAATAGTTCCATGATATATTAGGGTGTGTGTATGCAAGTGTGTGTAGGTAAAAGTAGTTCCATGACATATTGGGGTGTGTGTGCAAATGTGTGTGGGTAAAAGTAGTCCCCTAACATATTATCTATTGGGACATATGTGATTGTGGCTGTGATGGCACATGTGACATACTTTAACCACACATTACTTTGTTGATGAGTGAGCCAGTGCTCCTCTTAGCTGTTATTACCCTAAATTTGTGAGTCAAGCATCCAACTGGTTGTAATGGAGAGTGTCCTGCTGGAAGCGAACCCCATTTCATTAAATTAAAACTTTACAACTCTCTTTGCTAACACTATTCTAGTCTACTCTATTCATGGAATCAGTTTCATTGAGTTGGGGCATCCCCATATCTGCTCCACCACCCATCCCATCATTTCTTGAAGCGTATGCAGACTCATTGTTCCTGTAAGGTGTTGATTATAGTTACATCTGCTTTTCCCACTAAGCACTCCAGATTGACCAAACCCCTTTTCCACCGTTAGACTTCTCAGCCTCTCAATATATACATCACTGACCCACCCATACTCCTCCATTTCTCTTAAGCAATTAAGAACAAACTTGGCAATGTCCTCTTTGTCCAGAGTAAGGCCACACTCAGTGTCATAGCTGCCAGTGACCTTATTGACTATTTCATTGCCACGTACGCCAGCATGCCCTGGACAGTACACCCAGGTTAACGTGTTCACTTCAGAACCATCCAAGAGCTGCATCCACTCCTGCCCGCAGACACTGTCTGCCAATATTCTGTAGCAGACTTTGTGAGTCTGTCACCAAAACTGAACCATGATCATGTTGCTAAAACTAAAAATGAGAAACAGTTATACATGAGCAGATAAAAATACAATTAAATGAAACAAACAACTTTAACATTACTGAATTACAGATATCAATGATTTTTCATCAATGGATCAATGGTTTTTTTAATGAAGTCTGTGGTTACAGATATAATTATTTGATGCATCATGACTCAACTCTCTCTGACAAGATTATATCAATGACAAGATTATATCAATGACAAGATTATATCAACTTATAGAACTTCTTCAATCATCACCTATTGCTAAACAATTAGACATTTAGACCAGTTTGAGTGATGAACAAGATGATGAAATTTGAGGTCTTTACTGGTTCGCCATAACTTATCATCCAAGGTTGTTTCTGTGAGTCATATCTGTGTTCTTAGGACGTTGAGAATGCTGCAGTCCTGTAGGGGATGCTCCACAGTCACATGATGCTGCGTCACTGAGTCCAGTCTTGTGTAAGTGTGCTCTGAGGCCACAGTGGTCTGTTCTGAGTCTAAATATCTTGGTCTGCTCATGTCTGCTGAGCTGATTTAATTGTTACATTCAGAGTTCAGAAAATAAGATTTTCTTTGAACTTTTGCTACACAGATGTGTGTTTACGCAAGATAAAACCTGGGGATTGGATGGGGTAATCATTTCCTGGCTTATGGTCAATTTATAGCCTGAAATCTGACCACATAGTCTCTTGGCTACTGGAGGTGTTATGTTTGTCTATTCACACGACACTGTCTGCCATCAGTTCAGCACATGTCTAATCATATGATGCTGTCCGCCATCAGTTCAGCATATATGTCTAATCACACGACGCTGTCCGCCATCAGTTTAGCACATATGTCTAATCACACGACACTGTCCGCCATCAGTTCAGCACATATGTCTAATCACATGACGCTGTCCGCCATCAGTTCAGAACATATGTCTAATCACACGATGCTGTCCGCCATCAGTTTAGCACATATGTCTAATCACATGACGCTGTCTGCCATCAGTTCAGCACATATGTCTAATCACATGACGCTGTCCGCCATCAGTTCAGAACATATGTCTAATCACATGACGCTGTCTGCCATCAGTTCAGCACATATGTCTAATCACATGACGCTGTCCGCCATCAGTTCAGCACATATGTTTAATCACATGACGCTGTCCGCCATCAGTTCAGCACATATGTCTAATCACATGACGCTGTCTGCCATCAGTTCAGCACATATGTCTAATCACATGACGCTGTCCGCCATCAGTTTAGCACATATGTCTAATCACACGACGCTGTCTGCCATCAGTTCAGCACATATGTCTAATCACATGACGCTGTCTGCCATCAGTTCAGCACATATGTCTAATCACATGACGCTGTCCGCCATCAGTTCAGCACATATGTCTAATCACATGACGTTGTCTGCCATCAGTTCAGCACATATGTCTAATCACATGACGCTGTCCGCCATCAGTTCAGCACATATGTCTAATCACATGACGCTGTCTGCCATCAGTTCAGCACATATGTCTAATCACATGACGCTGTCTGTCATCAGTTCAGCACATATGTCTAATCACATGACGCTGTCCACCATCAGTTTAGCACATATGTCTAATCACATGACACTGTCTGCCATCAGTTCAGCACATATGTCTAATCACATGATGCTGTCCGCCATCAGTTCAGCACATATATCTAATTACATGACGCTGTCCGCCATCAGTTCAGAACATATGTCTAATCACACGACACTGTCCCCCATCAGTTCAGCACATGTCTAATCACACGACGCTGTCTGCCATCAGTTCAGCACATATGTCTAATCACATGACGCTATCCGCCATCAGTTCAGCACATATGTCTAATCACATGACGCTGTCCGCCATCAGTTCAGCACATATGTCTAATCACATGACGCTGTCCGCCATCAGTTCAGAACATATGTCTAATCACATGACGCTGTCTGCCATCAGTTCAGCACATATGTCTAATCACATGACGCTGTCTGCCATCAGTTCAGCACATATGTCTAATCACATGACGCTGTCCGCCATCAGTTCAGCACATATGTCTAATCACATGACGTTGTCTGCCATCAGTTCAGCACATATGTCTAATCACATGACGCTGTCCGCCATCAGTTCAGCACATATGTCTAATCACATGACGCTGTCTGCCATCAGTTCAGCACATATGTCTAATCACATGACGCTGTCTGTCATCAGTTCAGCACATATGTCTAATCACATGACGCTGTCCACCATCAGTTTAGCACATATGTCTAATCACATGACACTGTCTGCCATCAGTTCAGCACATATGTCTAATCACATGACGCTGTCTGCCATCAGTTCAGCACATATGTCTAATCACACGACGCTGTCCACCATCAGTTTAGCACATATGTCTAATCACATGATGCTGTCCGCCATCAGTTCAGCACATATATCTAATTACATGACGCTGTCCGCCATCAGTTCAGAACATATGTCTAATCACACGACACTGTCCCCCATCAGTTCAGCACATGTCTAATCACACGACGCTGTCTGCCATCAGTTCAGCACATATGTCTAATCACATGACGCTATCCGCCATCAGTTCAGCACATATGTCTAATCACATGACGCTGTCCGCCATCAGTTCAGCACATATGTCTAATTACATGACGCTGTCCGCCATCAGTTCAGAACATATGTCTAATCACATGACGCTGTCTGCCATCAGTTCAGCACATATGTCTAATCACATGACGCTGTCTGCCATCAGTTCAGCACATATGTCTAATCACATGACGCTGTCCGCCATCAGTTCAGCACATATGTCTAATCACACGACGCTGTCCGCCATCAGTTCAGCATATATGTCTAATCACACGACGCTGTCCGCCATCAGTTCAGCACATATGATCTGCTCCCTCTTAGCATTGTTCCCTGCCTATCCTGTGTTACAAAGGTTTCTTTGATGTCTTGCCTACAGTCGAGGAGATTTCCCCTTCATTCGGGACAAAATAGAATTTATTTAAAATTGGTGAAATTAAAAAAAAAACATAGCCCCTCCTTACGATACCTTCATAAATTTTTTGAAGAATTTGTTGGGTTTGAAAAAAAATTCAACATCAAAGAAACAAATCGTATACTCAGGGGTCACCAGCAGCAATAATACGAAGGTATAAGGAGGGGGAAATGTTTGTTTGTTGTAAACTGTTGAATTTTAAAATAATGTATTTCAAGTTCGTAAATTTTACAATGGTTTCGTAATCTCAGGTTAACAGGTAGTAATTTTTATGACGATATCATGAAAACAAGACCCACAGATAGGAATCGTAATCTAGGGTTAATGAAGCTGTCTTGTTCTGGCTCATATTTTCCATATAACTCTCTCCATTTGGATTTTCTAGCTTCAATCATACAGCAATACTGTTACCTGAAGTGAGCTTGGGTAGTCCCATTGATGAAGTCTGATCACTGGCTCCACCCCAGCATCAATCAGTGAGTCCAAGATGTTGTTGTAATAGTTGATGCCAGTTTGGCTCACTCCACCAGCCTTGCCAGTTGGCAACACACGAGACCATGACACAGTGAAGTGGTAGTGTTTGGCCTTCATTTTAAAACATACAAAGATAATGAAAAAAATATGAGTTTTGTGTTGGCTGTAATGAAAGAAGTATTTTTCTAGAGGAATTTATTTCAGCATTTGAGGCTGTTGGCATTGAAATTAATTCAGCTCATTAATAGTTACTGTTTACACCAGAAACATGTAAATTAAACACACATGTTGATATCCATTAACAGTCAGCTAAACTCATTTACAAATGCAATAAATGATACTATTTCAACTCATTTACAAATGCAGTAAATGATACTATTTCACCTTGCTCACAAATACAATTAATGAAACTCAACTCATTTACAAATGCAATAAATAACACTATTTCAACTCATTTACAAATGCAATAAATAACACTATTTCAACTCATTTACAAATGCAATAAATAATACTATTTCAACTCATTTACAAATGCAATAAATAACACTATTTCAACTCATTTACAATTGCAATAAATAACACTATTTCAACTCATTTACAAATGCAATAAATAACACTATTTCAACTCATTTACAAATGCAACAAATTATACTATTTCAACTCATTTACAAATGCAATAAATAACGATATTTTAGTTCACTCTCAGAAGTAACAAAACAATTAGCTCTTCCACAAAGTTCATACAGAGCTTTGCCACAGTGTGATTACCTAATACATAAAGGCTCTCCCTACAATTCTACCACAGTTTATATGCTAGAGCACTAAATGACATACTTTAAAACACTACCAATAAATACCTGCAGATACTACTACATGTACATGGCATTGGGCCGAAGGGCATCAGCTCAAAGGTCACTGGATCCATAACAACAACAACAAAACACTCTACTCTCCCAGAGAGAGAGCTGAATCATTGTGATCCAAATTAGGAGAATGCGGGTTCAAATACCGGAATGGTCAAATTTGGTTTCTATTTAAGGTGAAATAAAAACTTAGACCCAAACACCATGTGGCAACTACTCAGGACAAGCGGCCTTTATTTTCCAGTCCCTATGTCCTCCTGGCAGACCCTTGTGAAGGGATAATGCTGTGAAGTTTTTTTTCAGAGATATATTTTTCTTGGAACAAATTAAAATCTATTCCTCTATCAAATTCTGCTTTTTGTTCAATATCTTAAGATGATGTTAATGTTGTTAATTGATGTGTTGTTGATTTTCTGCTCTAGCAAACCTTCTTTAATTACTCTAAATTGAAACACTTTTTAAGCTTAAGAAGCTCCAAAAGATATATGGCATGACATGTCTCCGGTTTTGATAAAATCATGTTGGACTATTTTACAATGAAAAAGTCTGAAAGTTTAAGAGTCTCTCTGAAGTGCAATGAGAAAATTCTAGAAACCATTCGCTCAATGACCAACATATGTGAGTTATATACACCAATATTCTACAAATAAAATTTATATAAATCATTAATCAAGCAATTAATATTCTATTTATCAACTATAGATCAATATTCTACATTACAATCTTCTAAATGTCAACATTCTACATACCAATATTCTTAAAACCCAAAATTATAAAAACTAATATTCTACATACCAAGATTCAACATCCAACATTTTAAAAAAAGTAATCTTTTGCATGTCATTATTTTACAACAAGATGTTCTATAGGATATTACTTTAACAGTACCTGAATATCTCTTAATGAGGCAAGATCTGAGGCAAATGCAGTCACAGAATCAGTTTGTTGACTTACTGGTGAAGCGCTGTTGGCCAGGATGGTGTCCCATACACTAGCACCACGTTCTGGGGGTTAGACAGGACCTGCTTTGTATAGTTTATACTAAACATTTCCCATAATGCTTTCTTGTGTAACAGATTCTTCTTTATTCACTTTCAGACACCTACAGAGGTGGGCTAGGTGGTTTAGAGGTTTAGAGGTAAGACGTCAGCCTTTGCACAGGAAGGTCATGGGTTTGATTCCCTTCACAGGAAGTGAGAATTTTTAAAAAATGTAACCTGTGGTTTCTTTGAGACTTTACCCTTTCCCGATCTCTGAGTAGTGAAATCTGATACTAGCCCTCTTGGAAAATGGATAAAAACAGGCAGAGTGAGGCAGTTCTTGGTAGCTCCCAATTTCTTTATATGAGAACTTGACTGAGGTATTGAGAACTTTGAATCAACTGTTGCTGTCTTCAGAGAAAAATCACTTCACATGTCTCTTCTTCTTAGCATTCATTAGTTAAGGAGGCGTGCATGCATTGTATCACTAGTTAGCAGCATTGTATCACTAGTTAGCAGCATTGTATCGCTAGTTAGCAGCATTGTATCGCTAGTTAGCAGCATTGTGTCGCTAGTTAGCAGCATTGTATCGCTAGTTAGCAGCATTGTATCACTAGTTAGCAGCATTGTGTCGCTAGTTAGCAGCATTGTGTCGCTAGTTAGCAGCATTGTGTCGCTAGTTAGCAGCATTGTGTCGCTAGTTAGCAGCATCGTGTCGCTAGTTAGTAGCATTGTGTCGCTAGTTAGCAGCATTGTGTCGCTAGTTAGCAGCATTGTGTCGCTAGTTAGCAGCATCGTGTCGCTAGTTAGTAGCATTGTGTCGCTAGTTAGCAGCATAGCCGTGATATCTATGCCTTTCAGCTTAAACACATCCGTCGTCAGCATGGATGAGTTTGTCTACCTCTTGTCAAATAAGCACAAAATGGTATTAAGGAGCTAAACCTAAAGAGGGATGAGACAAGCTGTGACATTTCTGTGAAAGCCTTTATCAGGTACAAACAAATATGCCTCAATCCTCATTGGTGAGCTTGTCTACCTCTCAACTGCCAAGATGTTACACTGAATGGATACTCACAATATTGTTGACTCTTCTTTTCTTCTATCCTTCCTCTGTTGCCGTTGAGGGGAGAAACAATCTGCTATTCTTTGCTCTTCTGTTGGCCTCTTCTGATGTTATTCCTCCTAGTGACTCTAGTATTCCCTTTATCCATCTCTTTCTCGGTCTTCCTCTTAATCTGGCGTTTTCGTAGCATTTGTTTATGGCTCTTTGAGTCATTGTTAGTTCTTTCTGTCTTGTTATGTGGCCGAACCAATTTATCTGTTGTTTCTTTATGTATTCGATGGCTGGTTCAATTTCGAATTTCTTTCTCAGGTCAGTGTTTCTTACTCTGTCCCTTAAGCTGTATCCTGTCATTTTTCTGACACATTTCATTTCTGTGGTCGTTATCTTTCTTATTGTTCTAGAGTCCAGCGTCCAATTCTGGCACTGATAGCACAGTGTTGGTAGAAAAATTGATTTGTATATTGCCCTTTTTGCTTCTGTAGTTATTGCTTTGTTTTTCAATAGTGTTGATACTTGGCCTATAACTTGGCTTGCTTTGTTACACCTTATATCTATCTCTGTCTCTTGGTTATTGTCTTGTGTTAACGTGCTACCCAGATATTTAAAATTGTCAACTTGCTTCAAAGATGTATTATCTATTATGATGTTTAGTTTTTCTTTCTTTCTCGCTATTGCCATTACTTCGGTTTTGCTTATGTTGATCTTCATGTTGGGAGGGTGACGTCATGGGACGCACCAAGATGGCATCTTATTTACATTCGATCCATGGCCTAAACAATGTTGACTATGAACATTACGATTTCTGCTATCACAGCGAGTTGGCAGATTTTTAGAAATGCAATCAAGGTTTGAAAATAAATGTTTGTACACAGTTCGTTAACCTTCGCAGTAGATAAAGTCTTTATTCTGATGGCTTTTTCATGACCTTGGAAACTAAGGACCTAACTTGTGCAAACGGTTGGTTTGAGGAAAATTGTACGTTGCAATGTCACTGCCATAATGACTCAGTTTGTGACAAGAAATAAACTTCAGACTGGTTCTAACAGACTCCAATTATGACAGAAATTACTGCTGATCGGAAGGGCTTTAAAAAACAGCTGAATTTAATACATTGGAATGCGGAGGGCATATACCACAAGAAACAAGCTCTAACAATTAGACTAGTAGAGGAGGAGATAGATGTTGCTTGCATCCAGGAATCTCATCTTAATCCTCAGCACAGATTCATGATCAGAGGCTATCAAACATTTAGACAAGACAGGGAAGGTCACAAGGGTGGAATTCTTATTCTTATTAAAAATTCCATCCCAGCAAAGATGATAGATGTATTCACAAATGGAGAGGCAGAGATCATTGGTGCAGATCTATACACTAACTCCGCTTGTATAAGGATATATAATATATACTGTCCAAATGACAAATTACTGAAGCTGGAGTCAATGGAATTAACACCATCAAAGTGTCTGGTAGTAGGAGACTTTAACAGCCACTCTGAAAGATGGGGATATAGGGAGTCCAATGTTCGAGGTGAAGAAGTAGAAGAATGGGAAATAGACAACAACCTATTCCTCATAAACTCTAGGGAGGACCCCCAACCTTCTACTCAAGAACATGGAAAACAACTTCCACCCCGACCTAGCGTTTGCAACTGGAGACATGTCTATAAAAATAACCAGAAAAGTGCTGAACCAACTTGGAGATAGTGACCATAGACCAGTCAAACTTTCAGTGGCTCTTGCTCACAAACAGGAGTTGCAAATACCTCTTCCACGCTGGAATTATAAGAGAGCAGATTGGGCAAAGTTTGCAAGGCTCACTGATGCATATACTGCACCTATCAACACCCACGAAAAGAAGGTAACAAATATGATAGAGCGGTTAACATATGGCATCATGAGAGCTGCTAAAGAATCCATTCCTAGAGGAGCAAGAAGAAACTACAGGCCATACTGGAGCAAGGAAATACAAAGACTAGAAGAGGAACTGGACTCTGCCAGAGAACTAGCTGAAACATCACACACCACAGAGAGCAATATTGCCTACAAAGCAGCCTCGGCCAAATACAGACGAGAGGTCATGACTTCAGCCAGACAGAGCTGGATAGACAAAACAGAGAGCCTTAATCTAGACAAAAATGGTCATAAACTATGGAAACTTGCGAAAGCTCTGAGTGGCGAAAACACTTGCCGACCACCAATATCATTAGCACACAATCAGAACATCCTCACAGGCAAAAGGGCAGCAAATCTACTGATAGAGACTTACAAAAACATTAGTAGAATAAACATTCCAATAGACAAACAGAAAGCTGCAAGGCAGGAAAACCAAGATGCAAAACACATGCCTTTTGCACCAGAAGAGCATCAGACGACCATCTTTACCCCAACTGAATTAGATGTTGCACTCAAAGGATTGAAGCTCAAAAGTTCCCCTGGTAAAGATGGAATCTCCAAAGAAATGCTCCTAAATCTGGGACAGAAAACCAAGAGCCAGCTTCTAAGGATAATAAATGCTAGCTGGAAGAGAGGTCATGTGCCGGCAATCTGGAAAGAAGCTATTATGGTGCCCTTCCTCAAGCGTGGAAAAGACCCACTAGACCCAAGTAGCTATAGACCAATTAGCCTACTGAGCTGCCTGAGTAAACTCATGGAAAGGTTGGTTAACAGAAGACTTGTGTGGCATTTGGAGACAAAACAACAAATCGTACCACAACAAAATGGCTTCCGTAAGCACCGATCAACTGAAGACCTGGTCACCTACATTGCACAGGAAATAGAGGATGCTCTACAAGAAAAGAAACACACGCTGGCAGTGTGGGTCGACATGGAGAAGGCTTTTGATAGGGTTTGGCGTGAGGGTTTAAAGAACAAGCTTTTTAGACTTGGCATCCAGGGTCGTTTATTCAATTGGGTCTCTCAATACCTTCAGGATAGAACGGCCAGAGTACAAGTTCAAGGTCAACTAAGTAAGAAGGTCTCTATCGAGCAAGGTGTCCCACAAGGCGGAGTCTTGTCCCCAACACTCTTTTTAATTTTCATAAATGACATCGTAATGGACATTCCACCCAGAATACACTCAGCAATATACGCAGATGATCTGGCGTTATGGGCTCGCGAGGAAAGTATGTCAGTGGCTGGTTCCAGGATGCAAGATGCCCTAGGTGAACTTGAAAAGTGGACGAACACCTGGTTCTTACCAATCAACGAAAGGAAAACTTCATACACAATTTTCAGCCTATCAAGGAAAACACTCTCTGCAAATTTGAAGTTAAAGGATCATACACTACCTATTGATCACAGCCCAACATATCTTGGTGTCACTATGAATCGCAGAATGACTTGGAAAAATCAGATAGACAGAGCAAGGATGAAAGCCAGGAAACGAACAAATATTATGAAGAAATTGGCAGGAACGGACTGGGGGGCAGACAGCAATATTTTGAAAAGACTATATGTAGGAAGAGTCAGACCAGTTCTAGAATATGGAGTCACAGCCTGGGCTATGGCTTCCAAATCACACCTTTGCAAAATTAACAGAATACAGAACCAAGCTGCCCGTATCATTACTGGTGCTATGAAATCTACACCTATCAAGACTCTAGAAACAGTAACAGGCTTACAACCCTTAGATGACAGACGGGTCACTAAAGTTTTGCAACAAGCGGAGAAATATAGAAGGCTCCTTAGCCACCCCATGCACCAAAGAATATCTGGTTCTGGAATTGTACGACTTAAGAGGAGCAACTTCGCTGCAATTGCCAATGAACTAACTACTGGAGACCCAGTTCTTTCCCAAACAATATCGAAACCCTTGGGCCCATCTGATATGTCTCCTCACGGAAAAACATAAAATACCAGAACTTCAGGAAAACATAACAGGAATCATGAAAAAAGGCACCCAATCAGACACAGAAAGAAAACACGTAGCAGAAAAACATATACACGATACTTACCCACAGGACTCTTGGTCCCACATATATACAGATGGCTCTGCTACAAATGCCACCAGAAATGGAGGGGGAGGTGTGTTCTTGACGCTGACCAATCAGGACGAGATCACCAAGTCAATAGCTACTGGAAAATTCTCTAACAACTTTAAAGCAGAGGCTGAGGCCATCAGAGATGCTGCAACACTGGCTACTCAACACAAAAATAACATGCACAATAAATTGGTGATTCTGACTGATGCACTATCAGTACTATCAGCTCTAATAAACCACAAGAACAATGAACTAGATGACTTGAGAACAACCCTGGACCAACTATGCAATAACTTCCAGAGAGTAGTCATTCAGTGGATACCATCACACTGTAATATACACGGGAACGAACGAGCAGACAAATTAGCTAAAGCGGGAGGGAGATTACCACAAGAGAACAATCCGCTCAGTTATGATGAAGCCAAATCCATCCTCAAGGGTCAGTTCCATGAAAAATGGAAACGTGAACACCCAAAGCATAACGAGAGTGACGGATACCACCAACTATCAAGGAGGATCAAGTCATCATACTTCGCCTACGCACAGGCCACAATAGAATGAGAAATCACATGTTCACCAAATTCAAAATAGGAACTACCAGCCTATGCCACTGTACACTGGACAATATGACAACAAAACATGTTCTACAGGATTGCCCCCAGTACACGGACCTAAGAAGAGCAATGTGGTCCACGCCCACCTCCCTGGAGGAGAAATTATATGGGGCGATCGATTCGCTTAAACAGACAGCTGACTTCATGAGAGAGACTGGAATCCTACTCTGATCGAGTCTTGATCGCAGAGAGAGAAAGAGAGAGAGAGAGAGAGAGAGAGAGAGAGAGAGAGAGAGAGAGAGAGAGAGTTTATGACAAAACTACAGGGATATGCCCAAACAATGACATTTATCAACACGAATATTTTGGACCCCAGTGTCAGTACTTGGTTCTCGTGTACAAATACGCCTAAAAATTCTGAACCTACTTTCCTGTTTAATTACAACGACACCACTTGTAACTCGGACGCAAATTCTACATCAGTTGAGGCAACTCTCAATCAATCTTTGCTGTTCTCATGGTTTAGGATTTATGCAAATGACTTAATAGTTCCGGACAGTTTCACGACATTACTAAATGGTTCTGCCTCATGTAGCAATGATTCAAGGTTTGTAGTTAGTCAGCACGAGATTGATGTCTTTTGCTCTGGGGCTGATCTGATCAACAAGTTATGATTGCAGGGTCGATAGTTGCAAATATCTGCTCCATCCACATAGGCGGGGGTCGGAATGTGGCTCTCAATCAGAACACAAACCAGGCCGACACGTTTAATTCTTGTTATACAGGAGACGAATGTGGACCAGAGGCCGCAGTAAATGGCAAAAGAAGGACCAATCTTTATGACAATGACTGCACACACACAAAACTGAGAAGTGGAAACAGTCCTGTTTACTGGTATCTGAACTTTGCCACGCCCCAGTAGATTCACACCATTCGATTCTATCATCAAGCTAGCACTATGATTCGGGTAAAGAATGCCACTCTAAAGGCTTCCTCTGACAGTGGCGGTGTAGTGTTCCAGTCTAATGATATATCATATCCAAATGTTTCTATGAACACTATTGTAGTCACCACACAAACGCCAATGGCACACATTAAGACTGAGTTCTCACCGATCATTTCGCAGGCCGGCAGTGAAACCGACGGTGTGTGAGGCGCAAACATTTGCAGACACCTATTGTCTGGACGGGTATTCTTGGTCGTTTTGTGCAGTGTATAGTGGGTGTAGCAAAAGCTGCGACTTCATCATTGGTACGTGTCACGGCAAATGCTCACATGGGGTCTATGGACACGATTGCTCCAGGTCTTGTCTCAGTGTCTGTCCTTTATGTGGGAAAAATCTGGAAAATGACGACAATGTAAACATCCTGGCTATACCTGTAATGACACTTGTCCCGATGGTAATTTTGGGCTACAGTGCGAACAGACGTGTTCTGATGGCTGTGACATCATATGTGACCCGGAAAGTGCATACTGCACGTGCAAGGAAACGTACAACGGGTCAGACAGCACTCTCAAATGTCCAGACAACTGTTTCAACGACACATCTGAACAGTCAGCCGGGAACAGTGCATGCAAGGGAAAGTTCTACGTGTCAGACTGCATTCTCAAATCTCCGGACAACTGTTTGAACGAAACCTGCGGACAGTTAATCGAAGCCTGCGTCTCGTATGTCAATGATTCACACGTTAAGAAGAGTCTGCAGACTAACCCAAGCATATGGATACCTCAATGTGTTTATGTGCTAGACTTGGCTCATTTCTTGGTGTTTTTCCGTGAAGACATGACTCATATCTTACTGTTTTTCTGTGCTAGTCATGGCTCATATCTTGGGGTGTTTCTGTGCTAGCCATGGATCAAATCTTAGCTTAAGTGTATGTTGTGTGTGTGTGTGTGTGTGTGCTAGCCATGGCTCATATCTAGATGTGTGTCATCTTAGTCATATCTCATATCTTGGTGTGTCCGTGTTAATCATGTCTCTTATCTTTATGTGCGTCTGAGTTTAGTAATATATCATAACTTAGTGTGTATCTGTGTTAGTCATGTGTCATATCTTTGTGTGTGCATGTCTGGGTTAGGGATATCTCATATCTTTGTTTGCATGTTTATGTTAGTCATATCTCATATCTTTGTGCGTACATGTCTGTGTCTGTCACATCTCATATTCTTGTGTGTGCATGGCTACGTAAGTCACATCACATATCTTTGTGTGTGCATGCCTATGTTAGTCATATCTTATATCTTTGTGTGTATGTCTATGTTAGGTATGCGTCATATCTTTGTGTGTGCATGTCTAAGTCAGTCATATCTCATAGCTTTATATGCATGTCTATGTTAGTCATGTGTCATATATCTTGATGTGTGTCAGTGTTAGTCATGGCTCGTATCGCTGTGCACTTGTCTGTGTTATTCACATCTCATATCTCTGTGTGTGCATGTCTGTGTTAGTCACCTCTAGTGACTCGGGCAGATGGTGCTCGTAAACCTGGGAGGGTAGACCATCTAAGGGCAGAATCCCCCTACAGAAAAGACAATCTGCTGCCTTGCAGGAAGATTGGGGACAATCAAAGGCTAAGGAAAGCAAACCTGAAAAATGCTGGCTGAAATCGGATGCACTGGGCCACTGGCGCAGAACACAGTGCAACGTATTAACGGGTGTTCAGTCAGAGTGGATCTGACAGACTCTAATTGTGATGTTCTGTCTGTGGGGGCGATCAACACACTTAACCTGACAGCTGACTTCATGTGGGAGTCTGGAATCCTACTCTGACTGAGTCCTGATCGCAGAGAGAGAGAGAGAGATCTTCATGTTGTATTGTTTACAAGTGTTGTTTAGTCTGTTGATATGTTCTTGTAGGTCCTCAGTTGTTTCATGTATCAGAACTTGGTCGTCTGCAAATAGTATTTCATTTATTTCTCCTCTCTTCTGTAGTTTTCTGGTACGCATATTTCGTTTTCTTCTGTGTCATCGTTTGTTGTCATCCGTGTTGGTATATTTCAAAAGTCTGTTGACCACTTACCACTTGATTTTCTTGGGCTCCTGCTTCTACATGAAAGGTTTTGCTGCAATAGTCTTTGATGTATTCTTGATCTTAATTAATGCAAGTAAATGATAAACAGATCTACCTTCTTTT
Organism: Megaustenia siamemsis; assembly: GCA_032433765.1. Taxonomy (NCBI): domain Eukaryota; kingdom Metazoa; phylum Mollusca; class Gastropoda; order Stylommatophora; family Ariophantidae; genus Megaustenia; species Megaustenia siamemsis. Next base: position 85,402,640 of record JAVIAB010000106.1, on the reverse strand, counting down.
AACACAGTCCCTCTCATTTTGACACAATTATTATTTCCCTTTCTTGTACATGAAAAGAGGGGCTGGCCATACATTTTTCTCTTTATTATAAATAAGTAACATTAGAAAGATGAAATTGTGCACATTCAAAGTTTTCTCTGTCTGCACTGAATGTGTGAAACATGCATTTGTTTTTTTCAACAGGTTTCCTACTATTGTGCAACATACCCCATTGATACAGCTCCAACAATTTGTCAGAACAATGGAGACATCAGAGACAAGGGATGAAGTAGATTTCATGATGTTACAGAGAAAATGAAATACCTACAGAGATGTGGAGCAATATGATTCCAAAAACATAAATTTCCAGCTTGCAAATCTCCAGGCCAACACCTATCAAGAAAAGTGCACTGGTGATGCAAAAGATGCCCTATTGAAAGATTACCTGCATCATAGGAGCATCATTAACTCTTTATGTATGTTTCGACGCACTGTGCATCATGCAGATTTTGGCCAAGTATTTTTCGCCGCATAATGCGTCACTCTCAATTTGATTCGTGTGAACCGTCATCAGACCATATTCTTTTTACATGTTTTGTATTGTCTTGGTATTGATGAAATCTAATACCTTGTTCAATTATCTACAAATTCATATATAATATGTTATAAGTTTAATAAATATCAATATGTAGATGATTCTTAAAACCATAAAAAGTTTTGTCTCTGAAATCTCTTCCGTCGCATTGATAAAATCTTCCATACGGAAAGAGTTAATGGTCAGTACAGTAAAGATTTCCTTACCAAACTAAGGAAGGCTGTGATCATAAAATGAAGGATAACAAGCAATCAAAATCTTCCCCTACTTCAAAACAATGTACACTCTCACAAAACATGGCTTGTGCAGCTAACAACCAATAATCTGAATATTGAAATTCTTTCACATCTCACACCCTATTTCATTAACTTAGCTCAATCAGAAATGTTTTCTTTTCTTTTCACAAAGCTGAAGCCATACTGGCATACTGGAAACAACTGTTTTAGTGTAAAAAAATAGGGTGGTGTACTCCCAAGATATTTTCAGGGTCAAGCAGAGACGGCAGAAGTATGCCAGTTCAGGTAGTGGTACTATTGAAAAGAAATAAACTATGTGCACAATTTCAGTTCTCTGGAATATTTTCTTCATAGTCAGGGACACACAAATGCATGCATATAAACTCATACAGACATCAATTAATTATCTATTTGTCAAAAGTGTCACTTGGAATATAAGAACAAATATTCGATGTAGCCAAGTTACAACAAAGACAACAACAAACAACAACAATAAAAACAAATACTGAAATCCCCACAATGATCTTTGGTACCTTCTTTGTATTCATCAAATCCAACAGCTGACACACCAAATGAGAAGCCAGCAGGAAACTGGCCATAGAATGTTGTGTTGCCGTAAGGTAACTCCTTGGGTCTCTTCGGGTCGGTGCTGGACCCTGGAGGGAAACCATTGTTTCTGTTTGTTGGGAAATAAGATTCATTAATACAAAGATACAACATGTGAAATTATTTTTCTTTCTTATTCTATTCATGGAATTAGTTTTATTGCAGTTGGGACATCCCTATATTCACGCCACCACCTGTTACAGCATTTCTCGAAGCGTATGCAGACTCATTGTTCCTGTAAGGTGTTGATTGTAAATACATCTGCTTTTCCCACTAAGCACTCCAGGTTGACCACATCCCTTTTCCACATTTAGACTTCTCATTCTCTCAATACATACATCATTGTCCCACCCATTCACCTCCTTTTCTCTTAAGGAGTGAAGAACAAACTTGGTGATGTCCTCTTTGTCCAGAGTAAGGCCACACACAGTGCCAGTGCTGCCAGTGAGCCTAACAGCTATTTCATTGTCTTGTACATCAGCGTGCCCTGGACAATACACCCAGGTTAATGCACACACTGTAGAGCCATCCAAAAGCTGCATCCACTCCTGCCTCAGACACTGTCTGTCAATCTTCTGTAACATACTTTGTGAGTCAGTCACCAAGACTGTGTGAGCCATGTTATCAGTCATTGCTGCTTCAATCTCCATTCTCATGATGGACACCATAATGCTACACTTGCCAGGTTCTCAGGCCACTTCTCTGTTATGTTGGTATGCCACAAAACCCTGACTGTTGCACTGTCTGTGGGATACATAACTATCCGTGTAGATGACGGGGTCCAAAGGCATCCCACAACACAGTTTTAATGGATTCATATATTATGACCTCAGTAGCTCCATAAGCAAATAATTTCAAGGGAAGAGGTATGTTTTACAACACTTTGAAAAATATAATCACAAATAATCAACAACAGAAAAAACAAAGAACAATAGACAGCTGGTAGCAGGGTTGTTCTTTGTTTTTTTTCTGTTGTTGATTATATGTGTTTTTTTTTCTGAGTGCTATAAACATACCTCTTCCTTTGAAATGATTTGCTGATCTATCACCTCAAAAGTTTCCCTCCATTATGATATTTATTTATTATTATTTGTCTCCTAGCTCCATAAGCCCAGTTGTGACACTCCCTGCTGAGCTGAATGATTACTCTGGTTAGGCTCTTAGTGAAATCATTTTGCTCTACCGAGATGTGTACTAAGAGGTATCAATCATAGGACATAACTAGTGTGTGAGTATTAGAACACATTTGCTCATTAAGTAACCTATTTTATATGTGGTCTACTTACAGAGCACATAATGTGACCTAATCAAAGAGAACTAAATTGACCTATCTGAAGAGCATGTATTGTGACCTACTTGAAGACCTCATACAAATATCTGGCTGAAGCTTTAGGTGTCCTGGTTCGGTTTGGATCATTAAAGTCTATGTGATACACCCCCAACTTCTCAGCATAGCCTGTAGCCCATTCAAAATTGTCCAGCAGAGACCAACCGGTGTACCCAATCACATTGATCTTGTCAAGAACCACAGCTATGGATAAATTACAAATTGTGTGTTATATAATTAAGTAATAATAAAGATAGATACAAGTATTGTAGAGCAAACTTAAGGATGGAAAGAGACCAAAGGGTTGACCAGGGCTAAGATAAAAGGATGTTTGCTGGACTTACTTGAGTGAACTCTCTATCAGTGAAAGAAAATGGGAGGTTCTGGATGCAGATCGTACCACATGGAGAACAGAAATAAAAAAAATGGTGAAGCAAAATTCAAGGAAGAGTTGATATCAAATTCATAAAACAAAAGGTGCAGGAGAAAATAGATGAGGCTAGGCACCATTAATACATTTTGTTCATTCTGCGGTCAAATCTCTCTCTCCAATTTTGGCAGATTCAGCAACAAGAGAAGCTGTTCAGTAAAACAGCAACAAGAGAAAAGCTGCTTAGTAAAACAGCAACAAGAGAAAAGCTGTTCAGTAAAACAGCAACAAGAGAAAAGCTGTTCAGTAAAACAGCAACAAGAGAAAAGCTGTTCAGTAAAACAGCTTCCAGCAGCAGATACCAATATCTGTCAGGACACCAAGGGCCCAACCCCCCCCACACACACACGCGCATGCACGCACACATATATATATTATTCATATATATATAATAAAGATAGATGACAGAATCTATTTAATATTCCTCACTTATATTTATCACAATTTATAAATGATGAAATCGCAGACAACATATGGCACTGCTGTTGTGTAGCAATATTTATGTCATAAAACATTACAAGATTGGATATAAAAGTTTGCAATCTTTGACAAAATCTAAGTTCTTTTTTTGGTTTAGGTTTGCAGTTTGAACCCCAGAGTCAGCTTATACCTTAATCCATATATTAATAATAATATTGTGTAATCTTACATCTATCATGTGCTGAGAATGAGTTGAAGAGAGACTTTCCCATGTATTTATGTGGAAACCATCTGGTAAAAGAAAAAAAGGCAAACCCAGAGAATTGCTACAAAGAACTAGGGAAGGCTCAACCATGGGACCTAGAACTACAAGAGCTAGTAGAAAATCGTCAACAGAGGAGAATTATGACTTAGACCCTATGTGCCATCTTTGGCCCAAAAAGAAAATGAATGAATCTTGTCTTCCTGACTGAACATATGCACATCTAACATGAAAATAAATACTTTACCTTAACTTCCTTTTCTTCTCTATCCTTGGTGTATCATCATTTACTTTAACAATTTATTTTGATGAGCAATATCTTGTTTGACCAGTACAACTTTTAATGAACTCATGTTCTAGGGAACTAAATCCAAAGTGCATCTCATTAAGATACATCTATCTATCTATCTATTGACCTTTCGAGCCGTAGGCCCATAGGGCATAAACCCAGATACTCTTTTTGTAATCTAAATTTTTATTCTAGCAGTTTCAATTCTTGTAAAGATTTTTTTTATCAAATCTCGCCATTTGTCTCTGTTCTGTGCAAGCAACTCTATTTCATTGAGGGAGCCAATTCCTGCTGCTCTTGCTTCTTTGATCAATGTTCTTCTCAGTGTCTCTCTGGGTTGGCCTCTTTTCCTCTTACCTGTTGCTTTACTACATGAGGGCTTGCTTTGTTATTCATTTATTATCTCTCTTCATCACATGTCCAACATATGACCAGCATCTTTTCTTGATTACTGAAGATATTAGTGGATGATTTGCGATTTCTCTAATTTCCTCATTTGTTTTGAATTCGTACCATGCTATACCAAGTATTTTCCTTAGACATTTATTTTAGAATGCGTTCAACTTTGTTTCTATATCTCTTGTTGTTTTCCAGCTCTCACGTGTATACATAAAGGTTGATAGTACATTTGATTTGAATAGTCTAAGTTTGTGTTTGTGTTGATGAGTTTTGATTTTCACAACTTTTCAAGGCTTCTGAAAGACATTGTTGCTTTAGCTATTCTGATTCTAATTTCTTTGCTTGTATCCCTTCTCGATCAATGTGACTTCCAAGATAGGTAAAGTAATCGATCTCTTCCACTGGTTTGTTTTCCATGTATATTTTGTCATCTGTTGGAATTAAGCTTTTCATGACTTTAGTCTTTTCATGATTGACCTCAAGCCCAACTTTGCTGGCTATTGATGATAGTTCATTTGTGTTTTTCTGCATCGTTTTTATCTGACTGCTGATGAGAACTATGTCATCAGCAAAGTCAAGGTCCTCCAAATGGTCTCCTTGTATCCATTTGATGTCTTTGTTACCAGTGCAGCATATCTTCATTATGAAGTCCATAACAACTCCAAATAACAAGGGCGATAAAATACATCCTTGTTTAATTCCATTTTCTTTTGGAAAACATTTGCTCAGTCCTTCCTCTGTACGAACTGCACATGTGTAACCATCATACATGTCTTGATAATATTTCTGATTTTTGATGCTAAGCCATATTGCTTCAGAATTTTCCACAAAGAATCTCTATGAATGCTGTTGAATGCCTTTTTGAAGTCAATGAAGTTAAGTACAAAAGCTTTTAAGATACATACTAGAAGTTAAACTAGTCCCTTTATCTTTCAAAATGGAATAAATTAAGCTGTTAATGAGTCCAAAAGCAAAAAGTACAAGCAATGGAACAGATATAGTACATCTAGTCCATCTGTAAGCAGGGACTTGATAGTTCCAATAAGGCATGAATGTTTGAATGTAATGACACTGGTAGTATTATCAGGATTATCCACACCGCACACCGGATGAACACATAGGTGCTCCAATATCCTCCTCGAGAATCATGAGAAAATCTCAGGAGAATCCTGGCCCAAGTGCACAAACTCCGTAGCATAGCCCAGGATCCACGTTTGGATAGATTTTTGCTGACAATTATACCAGAGCAGCAGACAAATTTATGGCCTACTTTTTTTTTATTTTAACTGCCAAGGGTTCTTTAACATGCACAAGTGTACATGGGATCTCCTTTTTATTGCTGTTATCTAAGAGGGCTAGACATCAGATTTACACTATCCAAAAGTTTATGAGCAGATAACGTTATGAAGAAACCACAGATTAATTTTTTTCCTATTTTTGAAAAATCACCACCACCTGTAATGGGCTTTGAACTAGGCCCTTCATATCCTGAGGCTGACATCATACCTCTGGACTACCCAGTCCCCTAACATAATAATGAAGTGTGTAATAACTATAAATTGTTATATAACAATTTATAAAACAAGGAGTCAGACACGGCTGTGTTCTGTCGCCGGATTTGTTTTCACTTTGCAGCGAACATATGAGATCAATAGTAGTCAAAAAAGGAATTGAAGTCAACGGTGGTCACAACATAAATAATTTGCAGTATGCGGATGACACAGTCTTAATAGCAGAAACAGAGAATGAACTACATGAAATGATAGACATAATAGTAGAAGAAAGCAACAAGAAAGGTCTCAGTCTGAATAGTAAGAAAACAAAAGTAATGGTCATATCAAAGAAACAATCATCATCATCATGCAGCATAAAAATAAACGAGACAAATCTGAAACAAGTGCAACGTGTCAAATACTTGGGCACAATAATAACATCAGATGGAAGATGCACTATAGAAATAAAAAGCAGAATAGCTCAGGCCAAAATAGCATTTCAGAAAATGAAAAATATCTTATGCAACAAATCTATGTCAATAGAAATGAGAAAGAGAGTTCATCGGTGCTATATAGAACTAATTCTGACCAATGGAAGCGAATCATGGACAGTAGACAAACAAATGAAAAGACGATTAGAGACCACAGAGATGGGATTTATCAGAAGAATGTTCTCATGTAAAGTTCCCTGGACAGCTAAAAAGACCAATGAGGCAGTTCTCAAAGGGGTCAACACAAAAAGAGGGCTCCTAAAAAAGATCAGAAAGAAACAATCAACATTTTTCGGGCACATCGTGAGAAGAGGAAAGTTGGAATACTTGGTTACAACTGGCAAAATAAAAGGAAAGAGAGATCACAGACAACAAAGACAGGAAAATACTGGATAGCTTGGTGTCATGGCATAGAAAACAGTCAACAACGGAACTGATATGATGCACTGTAGATAGAAGATTGTGGAAGGACATGATCGCCTACGCCAACTGGTATGGCAGATGATGATGATGAATAACTAGGACCTGGTAATAACAGTACAGATCAACAGTACAGATCAACTTATTATAAATGCTAAACCATAGTCCTATGCACTAATATTAAACTAGCAGCACAATCATAACATATCATTAATGTGACTATAACTTACCTTTCAAAACATTATTTATGTATTCCTGATAATAGTAAATTCTCTTTGGATCATCTATAACACCTTCTCTGTCAGAGACACCGTTCTCTGTTATATATATGGGAATATCACCAAACTCTCTTCTCACAAAATTCAAATTCTTGCGCAAGCCAATAGGATTAACACGCAGCCAGCTTGAACCAGATCTGTAAATGTATTCATAATTTTGTCAACAATTGCATTCATGACACATTTAACTTACTGTCATCTTATTTTTCTTTACTTCTTCACTTCCCTTTCAGCATAGTAGAGAGATATAGTTTGTAGTCTTTAGCTCTTCTCTTGGCCTATGTTTCCTAGTGCCTCTAATATTCCATCAATCAATTTTTTTTTGTTTTTGTGATCTAGTATTCTCATAACATTTGTTGATAATTCATTGTCTCATTTATTTCTTTTTGTCTTACCATATTGTCAAGTCATTTTATCTTTTGGCCTCTTTATGTCTGTAACAGCAGGTATTCATCCTTGTTTATCTCCCATAACTTTGACATGTCTGATCTTATCTCCCAGGCTGTTTCCTGTTATTTGTCTGGCATATAATATTGCAATCCAATTTGCATAAATGCTTTATTAAATTTTGCGTGATTCAATCATTCACAGAACCTTTGATTGTCATGAATTATTTGTTAGTAAAAATTGTGCATTTAAGTGTAAAAAAAAGTAGATTATCATTCACATTACTTTCAAGTATCATGTAAAATTAATTATTCATCATTTATATAATTTTCAAGTGTTGGATGTAACTCATTATTCTATCACTCATACAACTTTCAAGTGTCAGATCTAATTAATTATTCAATCATTAATTATGTTGAAACATCTTAATGTGTCACAAGCATGGACAGTAAATTCTATCAGAAGTTGTGTGTCTTCTAGAGTCTCTTCTATGATACGCACACCATTTTGTGAACTTTCAGGTTGAATGCAACAGGAGACAGATGTCTGGGAGTCATAACCCAGATTGTCTCCTGCTGCAAAGCTCTGTATAAAGAGTTTCCTATTATAAGATCAATCTTGTGTTTCTAATATTATCTATATTGCAAATTGTGTGTATTTGATTTAATTAATGGGTTTTGCAAAAATATGAAACAAGACCAGAGGCTGGCACACAAGGGAGAAAACTGTGAACAACTCACTTTGTGCCTTTATGGCTCCCAAGGGAGCTAATCAATTAGGAAAGCAGACACTTTTTTAAAAACCTGGCAGAAAGTGTTTTACATAAAAATGCTTACGTGGGCCAGTCAGGATTTTTGTATTGGACTACCCGCTGATCCCCAAAATAACCCTCGCCACTTGGTCCCTCATAGACAACATTACTTGTGTAGTGGTTGAGGCCAAGGAAGTCTGCTGTTCCTGTTGTGATGGAAGGATGTACTTTATGATAGGACAATAAAGTGAAAGATCCATCCATGCAAAAATATTTATGATAAGATAGTGAGCCAAACAGGCAGTGCCGAAAATGTTAACTAAATTTCAGACAAAATGAGGCAAGCTTAAACTAATGAAACACAGAGGACATGAGGATGAAGTTTAATGTACTGGTGCTTAATTTTTAACTGACATAGAAACTGTATTAATAAAACTGTCTCATACAACTGTTTATGTCAGCTTTTGATGTAAAATTATTAATGTAAATGTGCTGATGTAACATTTTTTGGGCACATCATTAAAAGATGAAAGTTGGAATATTTGGTTACAAATGGCAAAATACAGGGAAAGAGAGATCGTGGACAATAAAGAGAGAAAATACTAGATAGCTTGGTGTCATGGCATGGAAAACAGTCAATAACAGAATTGATACAATGCAAGGTGGATAGAAGATTGTGGAAGGACATGATCGCCTACACCAACAGATATGGCACATGATGATGCTGATGTAAAATTGTTGATATAAATCTGTTTCCATTCTTCCGGAATGCTTAGTCCCTGTCATTTTATGTTATTGTACAGTTTCCTTGATGCTGTTGCTCCATATTACTTTGAATCTGTACAGACTTTTCTTACTTCTCCTCATCTAAAGTCATCCTTATGTGAGTCACTGGATTTCAAGAGACTCTCAAAGCAAGCCATGAAATGGGAATCAGAGGGTAAAAGAAAAAGAGATGAACCTGGAGAAAACATAAAAAAAAAGCATCAGTTCTCTCGCTGAGATTGAGAGGCTTGCCTGGAAAAGGGATGAATGGTGAGATACAATGTAGGTCCTGTGCTAGGTAGACAGGCAGATGAATCATAAGACTTTCTCTTCAGGCACGACAAATTATATGATTTGTTTATTGTTATATTATTATATATTTTAATATTCTACATATTGTTTTGTTTATTAGTATTTATTTATTATATTTTATTTGTTGTCTCTAAATGCTGTGAAAGATTTGTCCTATTATAATTATTCTCTTATGATCTCATTGCAACTGTATCTCTTCTGGTCACATCAACTGTCTCTCTCTATACCCAAATAAATGTAAAGTGTTAGTAGTTGCCTAGAGAATGTTCCAAAGATAAATACCTTTCCCTCTCATCCAATTCCTTTCACAAGCTATTTATGTTTAATGCAAAACTATATTTACCTTTAATGCAGAATTATTTACCTTTAATACAGAACAATTAACCTTTAATACAGAACTATTTATCTTTAATACAGAACTGTTTACCTTTAATACAGAACTATTTACCTTTAATACAGAACTATTTACCTTTAATACAAAACTATTTACCTTTAATGCGCTGCTGTTCTTGATCTGAGAACACTGGAAGCTTTGATATGTTTAGACCTTCTCTCAAACTAGCTTCCCTGATAAACTGTTTCATGACTTCAGGGTAGTCTCCCACAAAGATTGGGTGTCCAAAAAAGCCAATATAGAACTGGATTGCTCTCTCTGCAGCATCAATATCACTTTGTATGACAGGGTCTTGTGGGTCAAACCACTCGCAGTTCAAGGTAATTCCAACCTGGCCTGTTTACACATTTTATCAACATTAATCCAACTGTTAAACATATTTCTGAGGAGTCAGCAACACAATGAAAATAAAAAATGGCAGAAAAGGAGGTAAGACAAGGCTTTTTATATTTGAAATGGATTTTGTCTTTCTAGATGAGTTTTGGAACTTATTTGTGTTGCATTCGTTTCTGGATATCTTCTTAGTTTGTTGCATAATCAACTTCAACATTGCCCTGTTATCACTGTTTGTTGGTAGAATCTGTTCAGCAGTTCTTGGTTGTTTAGAGGTTAATTACCAATTGTTGCAATTTCTGTTTTAAATGCTAGTGAAAGCACTGAAGATGGTTTCAGTTCATATGCACAAACTCCATAGCACCAGCAAAGATTTTGAAAATGGAGGGAGCAATCAGGCAGATTTGAATCTTTTAACAGTTTTTTTATCCAAAGTGCAGCCATATTGACCTAATTCCCATCTTCTGATAATGGGTACCTGAAACTTTCTATGGAAAAATAGGGCAGCCTGGCTTGGTGCTGACCATATGATTCATAAATGTTTTGGTGGTCAATGAAAAAAATGTGCACTGACACCATATTCCTCATATGGCACAAGATGTGCTACATACATTTCTCTTCTATCCATCTATGTGTTGCCCTTTCAAACCAAAGATGGCACAAATGTCAGGAATTCTAACTTTCCACACAACTGTTTGTTGCTGATACTTTAGTTGAATTGTTCAGCCATGTTTTGCCAGGAAGATAAAATACACATGCTTCTTTAATTAAACATTAAAAATGACTGGAAAAAGACATATCACAAAATTAAAACAAATCTTTTTGCTTCGAACTACTAAAATGAATTAATATTGACTTTAGATAATATGTTAAGTTTTGTGTATGTGGTGCCACAAATTTGAACCACTTCCATAAAATATCAATTTTAAGAATGAGGGAAATGTACTAGATTGAGAACATCTTAATCCATAAATGGACAAATCAGCCTATGATAACCTGCACCATCAAAGCAAGAGACAGAGCAGAATGGCGTTACATGGTAGCCAACCTTCGATGTGGAGATGGCACTCGATGATGATGATGATGAATTCATAAAGGATACAACATTCCCAAGGTTAGAATTAAAATGTCACTTTTAGGTGAAAACAAACAACTGTGATATCCATGTATGACAGTCACTGCTATTATGTGTCAGACTTTGCACAGGCCCCTCATTGTATCTCACCACACATCCCTGTTCTGGGTGAGTTGCTCAATCTCAACACAGGCCCCTCATTGTATCTCACCACACATCCCTGTTCTGGGTGAGTTGCTCAATCTCAACACAGGACCCTCATTGTATCTCACCACACATCCCTGTTCTGGGTGAGTTGCTCAATCTCAACACAGGACCCTCATTGTATCTCACCACACATCCCTGTACTGGGTGAGTTGCTCAATCTCAACACAGGACCCTCATTGTATCTCACCACACATCCCTGTTCTGGGTGAGTTGCTCAATCTCAACACAGGACCCTCATTGTATCTCACCACACATCCCTGTTCTGGGTGAGTTGCTCAATCTCAACACAGGACCCTCATTGTATCTCACCACACATCCCTGTACTGGGTGAGTTGCTCAATCTCAACACAGGACCCTCATTGTATCTCACCACACATCCCTGTTCTGGGTGAGTTGCTCAATCTCAACACAGGACCCTCATTGTATCTCACCACACATCCCTGTTCTGGGTGAGTTGCTCAATCTCAACACAGGACCCTCATTGTATCTCACCACACATCCCTGTTCTGGGTGAGTTGCTCATTCTCAACACAGGACCCTCATTGTATCTCACCACATATCCCTGTTCTGGGTGAGTTGCTCAATCTCAACACAGGACCCTCATTGTATCTCACCACACATCCCTGTTCTGGGTGAGTTGCTCAATCTCAACATAGGACCCTCATTGTATCTCACCACACATCCCTGTTCTGGGTGAGTTGCTCAATCTCAACACAGGACCCTCATTGTATCTCACCACACATCCCTGTTCTGGGTGAGTTGCTTAATCTCAACACAGGACCCTCATTGTATCTCACCACACATCCCTGTCTGGGTGAGTTGCTCAATCTCAACACAGGACCCTCATTGTATCTCACCACACATCCCTGTTCTGGGTGAGTTGCTTAATCTCAACACAGGACCCTCATTGTATCTCACCACACATCCCTGTTCTGGGTGAGTTGCTCAATCTCAACACAGGACCCTCATTGTATCTCACCACACATCCCTGTTCTGGGTGAGTTGCTCAATCTCAACACAGGACCCTCATTGTATCTCACCACACATCCCTGTTCTGGGTGAGTTGCTCAATCTCAACACAGGACCCTCATTGTATCTCACCACACATCCCTGTTCTGAGTGAGTTGCTCAATCTCAACACAGGACCCTCATTGTATCTCACCACACATCCTTGTTCTGGGTGAGTTGCTCAATCTCAACACAGGACCCTCATTGTATCTCACCACACATCCCTGTTCTGGGTGAGTTGCTCAATCTCAACACAGGACCCTCATTGTATCTCACCACACATCCCTGTTCTGGGTGAGTTGCTCAATCTCAACACAGGACCCTCATTGTATCTCACCACACATCCTTGTTCTGGGTGAGTTGCTCAATCTCAACACAGGACCCTCATTGTATCTCACCACACATCCCTGTTATGGGTGAGTTGCTCAATCTCAACACAGGACCCACATTGTATTTCACCACACATCCCTGTTCTGGGTTAGCCTCCCAATTTCGACAAGAGAGCTGATGCCTGCTATTCTTGCTTTCCACCTCAGTTTTCTTGTTTTTTTAGTGGTTCTCTAGATCGGCCTCATTTCACTTGACCTTCTGGTTCCCATTTCTCTTCTAGGCTGTCAATGATGACAGTCTTCATGTTGTCACTTCTGTAGCTCTCTAACATTATATCCAGACAAAAGCAGTGAAGGTGCACAACTCCCACACATCGTTATCTATTGTGTTATAATGGGTGGGTCTCCAAACATTGTTCAGATTGGCTAAATCTATTCTTGTGATGGTTGAGTATTTTATTAACCTCATCTATTACATCAGTTATTGGGTGTGTTGAGTGGATGGGTAGGTTGTGAGGAGTTAGGAGAAGGTCTTTTAAAATATTGGTGGACATGAGTGTGTCAAGTTAGCTCCCCCTGGGTGTGTTGAGTGGATGGGTGGGTTGTGAGGAGTTAGGAGAAGGTCTTTTAAAATATTGGTGGACATAAGTGTGTCAAGTTAGCTCCCCCTGGGTGTGTTGAGTGGATGGGTAGGTTGTGAGGAGTTAGGAGAAGGTCTTTTAAAATATTGGTGGACATGAAAGTGTCAAGTTAGCTCCCCCTGGGTGTGTTGAGTGGATGGGTGGGTTGTGAGGAGTTAGGAGAAGGTCTTTTAAAATATTGGTGGACATAAGTGTGTCAAGTTAGCTCCCCCTGGGTGTGTTGAGTGGATGGGTAGGTTGTGAGGAGTTAGGAGAAGGTCTTTTAAAATATTGGTGGACATGAGTGTGTCAAGTTAGCTCCACCTGGGTGTGTTGAGTGGATGGGTGGGTTGTGAGGAGTTAGGAGAAGGTCTTTTAAAATATTGGTGGACATAAGTGTGTCAAGTTAGCTCCCCCTGGGTGTGTTGAGTGGATGGGTAGGTTGTGAGGAGTTAGGAGAAGGTCTTTTAAAATATTGGTGGACATGAAAGTGTCAAGTTAGCTCCCCCTGGGTGTGTTGAGTGGATGGGTGGGTTGTGAGGAGTTAGGAGAAGGTCTTTTAAAATATTGGTGGACATAAGTGTGTCAAGTTAGCTCCCCCTGGGTGTGTTGAGTGGATGGGTAGGTTGTGAGGAGTTAGGAGAAGGTCTTTTAAAATATTGGTGGACATGAGTGTGTCAAGTTAGCTCCACCTGGGTGTGTTGAGTGGATGGGTGGGTTGTGAGGAGTTAGGAGAAGGTCTTTTAAAATATTGGTGGACATGAGTGTGTCAAGTTAGCTCCACCTGGGTGTGTTGAGTGGATGGGTGGGTTGTGAGGAGTTAGGAGAAGGTCTTTTAAAATATTGGTGGACATGAGTGTGTCAAGTTAGCTCCACCTGGGTGGGTTGTGAGGAGTTAGGAGAAGGTCTTTTAAAATATTGATGGACATGAGTGTGTCAAGTTAGCTCCCCCTGGGTGTGTTGAGATGGGATTATTCATGTGTTGTTGTCTTAGTCTTGGCACTGCTTACAATTAGATCATGACTTGCTCTATTCTTCTTTCTCAATGAGGTGTGTTCTGAATTAAGATATTTATAACAAAGTATTATTCAGAGAAATTGTTGTTTACGCAGGAAAATATTATACAGCAAAATAATTGTCAATACAGTAAAATATTATACAGAAAAATAATTGTCAATACAGTAAAATATTATACAGAAAAATAATTGTCAATACAGTAAAATATTATACAGAAAAATAATTGTCAATACAGTAAAATATTATACAGCAAAATAATTGTCAATACAGTAAAATATTATACAGCAAAATAATTGTCAATACAGTAAAATATTATACAGAAAAATAATTGTCAATACAGTAAAATATTATACAGCAAAATAATTGTCAATACAGTAAAATATTATACAGCAAAATAATTGTCAATACAGTAAAATGTTATACAGCAAAATAATTGTCAATACAGTAAAATATTATACAGCAAAATAATTGTCAATACAGTAAAATATTATACAGCAAAATAATTGTCAATACAGTAAAATATTATACATAAAAATAATTGTTTACATAACACATTATTATACAGAGAAATAATTGACAATACAACAAAATATTATACATAAAAATAATTGTTTACATAACACATTATTATACAGAGAAATAATTGACAATACAACAAAATATTATACAGAGAAATAATTGACAATACAACAAAATATTATACAGAGAAATAATTGACAATACAACAAAATATTATACAGAGAAATAATTGACAATACAACAAAATATTATACAAAGAAATTATTGTTTATGTTGTAACAAAATATCATCATCATCATCATGTGCCATACCGGTTGGCGTAGCCGATCATGTCCCTCCACAATCTTCTATCTACAGTGCATCGTATCAGTTCTGTTGTTGACTGTTTTCCATGCCATGACACCAAGCTATCCAGTATTTTCTCTCTTTGTCGTCCGCGATCTCTCTTTCCTTTTATTTTGCCAGTTGTAACCAAGTATTCCAACTTTCCTCTTCTCACAATGTGCCCGAAAAATGTTCATTGCTTCTTTCTGATGTTTTTAAGAGCTCCTTTTTTGTGTTGGCCTCTTTGAGAACTTCCTCATTGGTCTTTTTATCTGTCCAGGAAACTTTCAACATTCTTCTGAGAAATCCCATCTCTGTGGCCTCTAATCGTCTTTTCATTACAAAATATTATACAGAGAAATAATTGACAATATTAACAAAATATGATACAGAGAAATAATTGACAATATTAACAAAATATGATACAGAGAAATAAGTGACAATATTAACAAAACATGATACAAATAAAGTATATAACAGGATATTTAACAGCAGCAGCAGTTACCATTTTGAGAGGCCTTGTATTTGGTTTGATACAAGTGGTAGGCCTCAGCATGGGCCTTGAGTAGATTGTGGGCCGAACGATAGGGACCATCTTTGTCCTTTAAACCTGGGGCATCTTGTCCTGTCCCATGTCCCAGAACAGTGACCACCCATGGCTCATTGAAGGTAATCCATTTCTTAATCTAAATCAGAAAAACATTTTCAGAAGTGTCATTTCTCATGCATTATGATTCTATACAAGACCTCAAATAATGAAACAGAATATTTATTTGTGTGGATTTTTAGTGTTAACTGTTACTAACAGGTAAAGTAGGTAGCAACGCCTTCACAAAACATTGCTATTACCCCAGCATTTTTTTGGCTGTGTAATTGTCTAGGTATTATACGCTTTCGATAGAATACACCATAATCAATTTATAGACTGCCTAAAAGATATAAATCTAGATGACACAGACATACGACTAATATGTAATTTGTACTGGGAGCAAACAGCAATAATAAAATATAACAAGGAGAACTCTACACCCATTGATATAAAAAGAGAAGTAAGACAGGGATGCATCCTATCACCAAGCTTGTTCAATCTATACACTGAGCAAATCTTTAAAAGCATCTCAGAGATGCCAGGCCTAAACATTAATGGAAAGATAATCAATAACCTAAGATATGCTGATGATACTGTTCTACTAGCAGAAAATCCTAAAGACCTACAACAATTGCTTAATGTGATAAACACAACAAGCAAAAAATATGGACTAGATATGAATATCAAAAAGACTAAAACTATGATCATAAACAAAGAAAATTCTCAAGACCTACAATTAAATATCACAGTTGAAGGAATACATCTGGAGACAGTCCAGAGCTACAACTACCTTGGACATAATATAACCAATGATGGAAAATGCAAAATTGAAATAATCAAAAGAATAGGTATGGTAAAAAGTAATTTTAATGCCATGAAAAATATACTAACATCAAAACAAATAACAGCAGGGCTGAAACTAAGAATAGCAAAATGTTACATCGTCTCAATATTCCTGTATGGTGCAGAAACATGGACATTAGACAAGAAAACAGAACAGAAAATTGAAGCCTTTGAAATGTGGATTTATAGAAGAATAGGTAGAATTTGGTGAAAAGAAAAGAAAACAAACAATGAAGTTTTAAAACAACTAAAAATAAAAATAGAACTACTAAATACAATTAAAAGTAAAAAGTAGTAAAGTACCCCCGTCACGCCAAGTGGCGACGTATAGGGAATATAGTGTTAGTGACCATAAATTTTACAGACCTTCGGCACATGGTTTTTGGTGTAATGTGGTCGGTATTACGCCCGTGCCGCTTTACTTTCCCAGAAAAAAATCCGGTACCCATTTAAGGCTGGGTGAACCCGGAAGCCATCTGTTGGGATCGAACCCTACCCCTTGTCTTTTGTAGTCCAGTTCACTAACCATTGAGCTATCTCGGCTCCCTAAATACAATTAAGACAAGACAAATGAAATTTTGGGGCATGTTAAAAGACACAACAGTCTACTAAAAGTAATATTAGAAGGGAAAATACAATGTAAAAGAGGCAGAGGCAGACCAAGACTAACATGGACAAGTAACATCAAAAGATGGACAAGTCAATCTATGACAACCTGCACCATCAAAGCAAGAAACAGAGTGGAATGGCGATCCATGGTAGCCAACCTTCATTGCGGAGATGGCACTCGATGGTGATGATTATACATCAGTGGTTTACCATTGCTATCTGATGGTAGGTAGCTGGTCGTAAGGACATTAATTCCACAAGTTTCAATTTCTTTAAAAACCTTGCACAGCGGGACTTCCATGGACCTTGAGGTTGTGAAACCAAGTTCACTACCTCGATATAATAACACAAACGGTTACGTCTCCTGTTGATCAATAATCTCAAGAAGTTTTCAACATTGACAAGTTCAGCTGAAAATATAATCAGACCAATCAAAACTAAAAAAAATAATCAGACCAATCAAAGTTTTAAATAATCAAACAAAACTAAAAAAATAATCAAAACTAAAAAAAATAATCAAACCAACCAAAATTAAAAAAATAATCAAAACTAAAAAAAATAATCAAACCAACCAAAACTAAAAAAAAATAATCAAAACTAAAAAAAATAATCAAACCAACCAAAACTAAAAAAAATAATCAAACCAACCAAAACTAAAAAAAATAATCAGACCAATCAAAACTAAAAAAAAATAATCAGACCAACCAAAACTAAAAAAAATAATCAAATAAACCAAAACTAAAAAAAATAATCAGACCAACCAAAACTAAAAAAAATAATCAGACCAACCAAAACTAAAAAAATAATCAGACCAACCAAAACTAAAAAAAATAATCAGACCAACCAAAACTAAAAAAATAATCAGACCAATCAAAACTAAAAAAAATAATCAGACCAACCAAAACTAAAAAAAATAATCAGACCAACCAAAACTAAAAAAATAATCAGACCAACCAAAACTAAAAAAATAATCAGACCAATCAAAACTAAAAAAATAATCAGACCAACCAAAACTAAAAAAATAATCAGACCAACCAAAACTAAAAAAATAATCAGACCAACCAAAACTAAAAAAAATAATCAGACCAATCAAAACTAAAAAAATAATCAGACCAACCAAAACTAAAAAAATAATCAGACCAACCAAAAGTAAAAAATATTAATCAGACCAACCAAAACTAAAAAAATAATCAGACCAATCAAAACTAACCTTATGGCCAAATTCATTAAAGAGAAGGTCAGCATAATCTTTAAACCACTGCACAATAGCAGGATTGTACCAGCCCCCAGATCTTGTAAAGCTTGTGGTAGATCCCAATGGTAGATGGTCAACATTGGTGTCACTCCTAAAAAAGAAAGATTTACGTATTTCTTATGGTTAAACTAAGTTATGAATTATTTATAAATGTCCATCTCCTACCAAGAAAAATCAAATTAATCACAAGAAAAAATATCTTCATCTTCTTCTACCTTTCAACTCCCTGTGGAGCATAGGTCTTCAATAAAGACTTTCAGCTCCCTGTGAAGCATAGGTCTTCAACAAACATTTTCAGCTCCCTGTGAAGCATAGGTCTTCAACAAAGACTTTTCAAGCTGTTCTGTTTATTGCCATTCTTTAAAGATCATTCCATGTCTTCCCCATCATCTCATCTCTGCTTCCACCTGTCGTCTCCACAAATTGTTTGGTCTTCCTCCTAGTCTCTTGCCCTGGGGATTGCAAAAAAAAAAGGTCTGTTGTGTATTACTCAGTTGGTTTCCACAGTGTGTGTCCTATCCGATGCCTTTGTCTTAATTGTATCTCTGGATACATACCTGGATAGTAAATCAGTGGAAGAAGTAAATCACTTCATATATCTTGGTAGTTGGATAAATCAAGGAGACACAATGAAGAAAATTAGAATTGGAATTATTGGCCAAAATCCCACATATCTTGGCATAACCATGAATCACAGAATGACTTGGAAAAATCAGATAGACAGAGCAAGGAAAAAAGCCACAAAATGAACAAATATTATGAAGAAATTGGCAGGAACGGACTGAGGGGCAGACAGCAATATTTTGAAAAGATTATATGTAGGAAGAGTCAGACCACTTCTAGAGTATGGAGTCACAGCCTGGGCTATGGCTTCAAATCACACCTTAGCAAAATTAACAGAACACAGAACCAAGCTGCCCGTATCATCACTGGTGCTGTGAAATCTACACCTATCAAGACTCTAGAAACAGTAACAGGTTTCCAACCCTTAGATGACAGACGGGTCACTAAAGTATTGCAACAAGCGAAGAAATATAGAAGACTCCTTAGCCACCCCATGCATCAAAGAATAACTGGTTCCGGAATTGTAAGACTAAAGAGGAGCAACTTCGCTGCAATTGTCAATGAACTAACTACTGGAGACCCAGTTCTTTCCCAAACAATATCGAAACCCTTGGGCCCATCTGATATGTCTCCTCATGGAAAACATAAAATACCAGAACTTAAGGACAATATAATAGGAATCATGAAAAAGGCACCCAATCAGACACAGAAAGAAAACACGTAGCAGAAAAACACATACACGATACCTACCCACAGGACTCTTGGTCCCACATATACACAGATGGCTCTGCTAAAAATGCCACCAGAAATGGAGGGGGAGGTGTGTTCTTGACGCTGAATAATCAGGATGAGATCACCAAGTCAATAACTACTGGAAAACTCTCAAACAACTTTAAAGCAGAAACTGAGGCCATCAGAGATGCAGCAACACTGGCTACTCAACACAAAAATAACATGCACAATAAATTGGTGATTCTGACTGATGCACTGTCAGTATTATCAGCTCTAAAAAGTCCCAAGAACGATGAACTAGATGACTTGAGAACAACCCTGGACCAACTATGCAATAATAGTTGATAGTACATTTGATTTGAATAGCCTAAGTTTTGTGTTTGTGCTGATGAGTTTTGATTTCCACAACTTTTCAAGGCTTCTGAAAAACATTGCTGCTTTAGCAATTCTGATTCTAATTTCTTTGCTTGTATCCCCTTCTTGATCAATGTGACTTCCAAGATAGATAAGTGATCGATCTCTTCCACTGGTTTGTTTTCCATGTATATTGTGTCATCAGTTGGAATTAAGCTTTTCATGACTTTAGTCTTTTCATGATTGATCTCAAGCACAACTTTGCTGGCTATTGATGATAGTTTATTTGTGTTTTCCTGCATCGTTTTTATCTGACTGCTGATGAGAATTTGACTTTTACAGTGTCATAAATCTGGACATATTTGTCTGTTGTTAGAATCATCATCACTGCATACCCGACAAACCCATAGGTGCTTCGATATCCCCCTCAAGAATCTAAGAAAAACAAAGGAGAATCCTGGTCCATGTGCATGAACTCCGTAGCACGGCCTGGGATCCACGATGTGGGTTTCTGCTGAAAATTTTGCCCAGGCACCAACCAAATTGTATGGTCTTAGTTTCAACTGTTGAGGAATCTTTAACATGTGCGGGTGCACATGGGACCTCTTCTAATTGCCATTATTCGAGAGGGCCAGACATCAGATCTCACTACCCAGAGGGGAAGGTAACGTCATAAAGAAACCATGAATTAATTTTTCCTATTTTTAAAATATCACCACCGCTTCTGGTAGGCTTTGAACCCAAGTCATTCCTTTTCAGAGGCTGAAGTCATACCTTTAGACTACCCAGTCACAGCACAGTCTTGACACATGTTAAGTTAAAAGTTAAATAAATAAGCATTGATTGGGCACTGAACCCATTCTTTACTGATGGAGTACTTGAAAGTTTATACACAAAAGGTTTGTACCGATGGCAATGAGCTTGTCTATGAGACGGTTGTAGTAATCCAGGCCAAGTCTGTTGGATGGCAGAGTTCCATTTGGCATCACTCTGGACCATGCTACTGAGAAACGGTAGTGGGTCATCTGTGATGTAAATTAATGTAAAATGTAGAGCTTTTATAAGGCTATAAAGCAAGAGTTTGGATAAAACACTTAGAAAATCAAGAACAAAGTGTTATATCAGACAATAAGACAAGAACAAAATGTTATATCAGACAATAAGACAAGAACAAAATGTTATACCAGACAATAAGACAAGAACAAAATGTTATACCAGACAATAAGACAAGAACAAAATGTTATATCAGACAATAAGACAAGAACAAAATGTTATATCAGACAATAAGGCAAGAACAAAATGTTATACCAGACAATAAGGCAAGAACAAAATGTTATACCAGACAATAAGGCAAGAACAAAATGTTATACCAGACAATAAGACAAGAATAAAATGTTATATCAGACAATAAGACAAGAACAAAATGTTATATCAGACAATAAGACAAGAACAAAATGTTATACCAGACAATAAGACAAGAACAAAATGTTATGATCAGGCATCAAAACACAAAATTAAAGTGTTATGATCATCATTATCATTAAGTGCTGTCTCTGCATCAAAGGTTGGCTACCCTGGAATGCCAGTTCATGGCTCTATCTCTAGCTTTGATGGTGCAGGTGTTGATTTGTTGATTGGCTGATTTGTCCATCTTTTGATGTTACTCGTCCATGTTAGTCTTGGCCTGCCTCTGCCTCCTTTACCTTGTATTTTCCCTTCCAAGATTACTTTTAGTAGGCTGCTATGTCTCTTAACAATCTCCCAAAAATCTCATTTGTCTTGTTTGAATTGTGTTTAGTAGTTCTCTTTTTATTTTTAGTTGTTTTAAGACTTCATCGTTTGTTTTCTTTTCTTTCCATCCATTTTATTTCTATTCTATTATAAATCCACATCTCAAAGGCTTCAATTTGTTGTCCTGTTTTCTTGTTTAATGTCCATGTCTCTGCTCCACACAGGTAGGAATGTTAAGAGCATACAACGCTTTGCTATTCTTAGTTCCAGGCTTGGTATTTTTTGTCATGAAGTTAGTATATTTTTCAAGACATTTAAATTGGTTTTTTTTGCTACTCCTATTGTTAGGATCAGATAGGAAGAAAAATAAAAAAAAATAACAAAGATCAAATAGCAGATAGCAGAATAAATGAAGAACACAAAGAAAAGCTTGTTTGCAAGAAGGCTACATCCATGATAGGATTATTTACATGTTATGAGAAGATTATTTACACAAAAAATTACATATATCAGAGGATAGCTTACAATATAAGATGGCTACACCATGAGAAGATTATTTACACAAAATTACATATATCAGAGGATAGCTTACAATATAAGATGGCTACACCATGAGAAGATTATTTACACAAAAAATTACATATATCAGAGGATAGCTTACAATATAAGATGGCTACACCATGAGAAGATTGTTTACAAAATGGCAAGGTCACTAAGAAATGAGCACTTACTCCCATATCCTTAATGAACTGAATGTCCTCATCAAGTTTATGGTAGCTGTCACAAGCAATATCACCATTATCTCCATTTTCTATAACACCTGGCACGTGAGAAAAGGTGTCCCAAATGCTTGGCCCCTTGCCTGTAACAAACATAAATGGTACGAAAATGAAGATGTCCTTTTTTTAGATAGCGGGACCACAGTTGCTCAATGGTTAGTAAACTAAAGTACTAAGGATAAGAGGCACTGTTGAATTTCATTTGGTGGTTTCACAATTTTACCAGACTTAAAAAGGTACCACATTTTTCTAGGACAGTAGAAAAGATACAGCAAATGATATATATATATATATATATATATATATATATATATATTATATATATATATATATATGGCCCTTTTCGTCTTGTCAGACGGTCTAGTGGAGGCTATTGCGTATTTTTTTGAGGTATTGTTTTTGCCGAACAGCTTCTCTCGTGGCTAATTCTACCAATGTTTGACAAACACACGCGGTCACATAATGAACAGGTCAGGCTCGCTGGTCCACAGGGTTTACCATCCTTTTTCATGAGTCTCTTCTCTTCTAAGTCCTGTCTTAGAACAGTCTCAAATGTTGTTATACCGTTCCTTATACGTGCTCTCCATGATGTGCGATCACTTGCCAGATGTTGCCAGTCGTTTTCACAGATGGCGAAGTCTTTCAGAGATGATTTGCAGATATCTCTATATCGTAGTTTAGGTCTGCCGATTTGTCTTTTTCCGTGTTTTAGCTCGCCATATAGTATTTGCCTAGGAATGCGTTTTTCTTCCATCCGTTGGACATGCCCCAGCCATCTTAGCCTTCGACTTCTGAGCATCGACATGATTGTTAGGGTCTTATCACGTTGCAGGACAGTTAAGTTGGTTATTTTGTCCTGCCATTTGATGTGCATTATTTTGCGGAGACATCGCAGTGGAAGACATTTAGTCTTTTTACCTGGTTTGAGTATGTTGTCCAGGTTTCGGATCCATATAGTAGTGTGCTAAGCACACAAGTTTGATATATTAAGAGTTTAGTCTTTTGAGTTAGTTTCGTGTTGTTCCATGCCCTTTTGTGAGTTTGCCGAAGGTCGTAGCTGCCTTACCAATTCGACAGTTTATTTCTTCATCAAGAGAGATGGTTTGCGTAACTGTGGATCCAAGATATGTAAATTTCTGTACTGATTCTAGTGGGCAGTCTTTTAGAGTAATAGATAGAGGTTTGAAGTCACCTTGATTTAGTATTACTGTCTTCTGAACATTAATTGACAGTGAAAAAGGTCGCATGCTTTATCCAGGTTGTTGATCAGCGACTGTAGGGTGGCCTCACTATGAGCGACTAGGTCTGCATCGTCAGCAAATAAAAATTCTTTAAGTAGGGCAACATTTGTTTTGGTTTTTGCTCTTAGTCGTGCTAGGTTGAACAGTGAGCCATCTGGTCTAGTGCGAATGTAAATATCTCCTGAGCTGTTTTCGAAGGTGTAATTTAGGAGGGCAGCAAAAAATATACCAAAAAGGGTGGGGGCGAGGACACATCCCTGTTTCACTCCTTTGTTGACTTTGAAATTCTCTGATGGACTCCCATCAAAATGGACTTTGCCATTCATGTCTTCATGGAAGGAAATTATCAGCCTAAGTAATTTAGGAGGGCAGCCTATGCCTTCTAACACCTTGTAGAGACCATCTCTGTTTACTGTGTCGAATGCCTTTGTGAGATCCACAAAGGCAATATAGAGCGGCATATTTTGTTCCCGACATTTTTCCTGCAGTTGTCTAAGAGTGAAGATCATATCTATGGTTGATCTCCCGGGTCTGAAACCGCATTGGGACTCGGGAAGCACCCGTTCTGCAAGTCTATGCAGGCGATTAAGTACGACTCTAGCAAAAGCTTTGCCTGTTGTGCTAAGGAGAGAAATGCCTCTGTAATTGTTGCAGTCACCCCTGTCTCCTTTATTCTTGTACAGCGTTATAATCTTGGCATTTCTCATATCATGAGGTATTTCTCCGTTTCTCCAGCATTTAATTAGCAGTTTGTATAGGTGTGGAAGTAGTACGCTTAGGTTGTCCTTTAGTACATCTGTGGGAATGTTGTCATTTCCTGCAGCTTTTCCTCTTGAGAGGGCATTTATAGCGTCAGCAAGTTCGTTCATAGTAGGCTCAACATCCAGTTCAAACATTGTAGGATATTTGGGTATTGATTGTGCTAGAGCTGTGTTTGCTGGTCTGTCGTCACTGTATAGATTAGAGTAGTGTTCAACCCATCTTTGCATTTGTTGTCCCTTGTCAGTAATAGGTTCTCCAAACTTGGATTTTAGGGGGGCTAATTTTGTTATTTTGGTCCAAGGGCCTTTTTTATATTGTCATGCATGGTTTTTGAGTCGCCCCTGTCTGAGGCTTTCTGTATTTCAGAGCATAGATTGTTCCAGTATTCGTTTGCGCATCTTCTTGCTTCGCGTTGTAGGGTGGCTTGCGCATGTTTGAGCTGATCCTTGGTGATTTGATTGGATTATTATTGAAGTTCAGTAAAGCCTTTTTCTTATTAGCTATTAGTGGGTCTAGTCTTGCTGCATTTTCTTCGACCCAGTCGTTCTTTGAGAACCGTTTCTGGCCGTAGGTAGATAGAGCGCAGTTATAGATGTGTGTTCTCAGGGAGCACCAGTTGTCATCCACACTTGATGCATCTTCTACTTCTTCTACCAGTTCATCAAACTTGGATCTAAAAATATCTTCGGTTGGTGTGGTTTTTGTCGCTGTGATTTTGATCTTGGCTGCTGCAGGCTCTCTTGATTTGTAGATACGACTACTTCTGGCTTTGATCTTACTAATGACTAGAGCGTGGTCTGTGTTGCAGTCTGCACTGTGATATGTTCGTGTTATTCTGATGTTATTTAAAGACTGCCTACGTGTAAGAACTAGGTCTAGTTGGTGCCAGTGACCACTTCTAGCATGACGCCATGCTACTTTATGCTTGTGTTTCACATTAAAGTATGTATTTGTTACACATAGGTGGTTATTTGAGCAGAATTCTAGGAGTCGCTGGCCATTTCCGTTGATTTTTCCAATGCCGTGGTGACCTAGACATGTTAGCCAATATTGCTGATCAGATCCTGTGCGTGCATTGAAATCACCGAGTAAGTATAATAGTTCCTCTTTTGGAAGTGAGTCAATGGTCATTTGCAGTTGTTGGTAGAAGTTGTCTTTCTCTTCGTCTGATGCAGCCAACGTTGGTGCATAGGCACTAATGATATTTATTGATCCACTCTTCGTATGTAGCTGGAGTATCATCAAGCGTTCAGACACTCCTTTTGGCGTGGTTATGGAGTTTATGTGTTTGTTATGTACAGCAAAGCCTACTCCATGTATACGTGGTTTTTCAGGGCTTAGGCCTTGCCAGAAAAAGGTATAGTTTTCTTCCTTTACAGAACCACAGTCTGAGAGTCTTGTTTCTTGTAGGGCAGCAATATCAACATGTAGCCTATTTAGTTCTTTATCTATGAGTGCTGTTGTTCTAATTTGTCCTTCTTTCAGTGTGCTTGTTTTAGTAAGTCCAGGGCACATGGTCCTTACGTTCCATGTGCCAAGTTTAAACATTGGTGCTTTCTTCCTCATTTCACTTTGCCTACTTTGCCTGGGCACAGGATATGGAGATAGTGCTTTACCCAGTCGCACTATCCCCCTCTCGACTTCGTTTCAAGGATTTCCGAAGGAGGGACAAAGTCCATACGTTCGGAATATATATATATCATCAAAAGAATATTGAATGAAAAAGCTAAAGAAATTAATACAGATATGTAACTAAGTTTCATTGACTATAGTAAGGCATTTTACTAAGTAAAACACAAGAAAATAATAAAAATGTTAATCCACATAAATAGAGATGGGAAAGATCTAAGATCAAGGAGATTTATGGCAGAAAATCAATAGTAGTCAAAGTAGATAACCAAATAGGAGAATACCAGAATATAAAAAAGGTATATGCTACACGGATGTGTCTTATCGTATGACCTTTTCTCATTGTACAGTGAAACATTATTAAAGACATAGAATACATAATTGGAATAACAGTAAGGTGATTTAATTTTAACAACTTGAGATATGTTAGATGATACACTAGTATCCATGAGCAAAAAATTACTTTAATCATTAAAAGATACAGCTATTGAAGAAAGTGAGAAAAATGGATTCAGTTTAAAATGAAAATAAAACAGAAGTAATGGTGGTCTCAAAAGACAAGATTTCACCAAGTACAATATTTATGGAAATGAAAACAAGCTCAGACTAGTAGACTTTTAAGCATCTGAAAACAGTGTTAACATCAGATGGAAGATGTCTTACGTGAAAAGTATATTTGCACAGGCCAAGAATATTTGAATAAAATGAGAAACATGTTATGCAACAAGTCTTCATTGTTGAACGTTAAAAAGAGAGTTGTACAGTGCTACATCAAACCAATTCTACTTTATGGTTGTGAATCATGGACAGTAAACAAAGAGATGTTATTTTGTTTATTTGCATGCACCAACTTTATACCTCTAGCAAAGTCTTCAGTGACTAGATTTTGCATGAATATCACTGTTTCCTATTGTTGACACCAGCAGCAGCATGCTCAGATGTCCCCTGTCAAACAGGCAGATATTCTCTGACTTTAGAGCTACTCTCATTTTTTTTTTTTAATCATTCAAAGTTGTGACCTTTTTTAATTCCAACTGCCAAAAGTTCTCTAACGGGCGCAGAATGCACATGGGATCTCCTTTTTTTTGCCATTGTCCGAGAAGGCTAGACATTGGATCTCATTACCCAGAGGTCAGGATATCAGGGGAGAGTAAAACCATGAAGAAACCATGAATTCAAAGTTAAAAATAACTAGGGAACAGGCAAATCCTCTGATATGTAGCACATCTCTTTCTCTTGTTTCATCTTTTCATCTCTTGTCCCTCTGTTTACTTCTCCTTGACTTACCTGCCCGATCATCCTAGATGTAGTAGAATTTATCTGTTTTTCCTTGTTTGTTGATGTTGTCCTCATTTTCTGAAGAAGGCCGCATGTAGGCCAAAACGTCAGTATTTTGTTGTGTTCCTTTTTTTGTAAAGCTGTCACCATACCTTGCAGGAGTGTGCATTACACCCCACTACAGGCTCCCTGAAAATTAACTACCATCTGTGGTGGGATTTGAATCCAGGACCTTTTTTCTTGAAGCTGACATCATACCACTAGATCACACAACCCACCTAAACAAAGAGATCCCATGCCAGATAGAATCAGTTATGATGCTGTCTTTTCTACAAAAAATGGTAAAGATAGTATCCAGTGAGAAGGTATTAGAAGATGCAGGTGAAAAGAGAAAGATTATAAAACAAAATAGTAAATGGCTGTCCAGATTTGTGGGATATGTATGGAAAGGCTGGAATACTTAGAAACACTGAAAAATAGAAGCCAGAGAGATAGACAAAATGAAAAAAGAAATCCATAGAAATTAGGTTAAATACAAAAATAAAAATGTTAAACTCCAATGTTAAGCCAGTTCTATTATGTGGCTGTGAAACATGGAGAACAACAAAAATGACAATGACAAGATGCAGACCTTCATTAATGGATGCCTGCGCAAAATAAAATGATGGAAATGGCAGGACAAAATGAATAAAGAGATACTGTGAAGAAGATGGCACTGGTTAGGACACACACTGCGGAAGTCAACTGAGAGTATTGCGCAACAGGCCCTTTTTGGAATCCCCAAAGAAAAGACAAAAAGGTAGACCAAAGTAATCTTGGAGAAGACGGAATCAGAGATGAAGATGATGGGGAAGACATGGATTGATCTTAAAAGAATGGCAAGAATCAGAATGACTTGGAAAGTGTTTGTTGAAGACCTATGCTGCACAGAGAGCTGAAAGTGTTTGTTGAAGACCTATGCTGCACAGAGAGCTGAAAGTGTTTGTTGAAGACCTATGCTGCACAGAGAGCTGAAAGTGTTTGTTGAAGACCTATACTGCACAGAGAGCTGAAAGTGTTTGTTGAAGACCTATGCTGCACAGAGAGCTGAAAGTGTTTGTTGAAGACCTATGCTGCACAGAGAGCTGAAAGTGTTTGTTGAAGACCTATGCTGCACAGAGAGCTGAAAGTGTTTGTGAAGACCTATGCTGCACAGAGAAATGAAAGGTAGAAGAAGAAAAGAAAGAGTTCAAGGTATACACATAAACATAAATAGAAATGACAGACAGTAATAGAAAACTCTTTATACAGAGCTTCACAGCAGGAGGCCATGTGATCGTCAGAAGAAAACTGGGTCAAGCAAGTGTTTCAGCTCTTTAGCTTTTTGACACTCTAAGGGAGGTGGTCCACCTGGGTCATGACTCCCAGGCATAAGTCTCCTTCTAATTTGAAGCTTGCAATATATTCAGTATAAAATAACTAAACTTATACTAAGCATCATTTCTGGTCAAATCTACGGTCTAATCTATCTATCTTTCGTTCGCCCGAAGTATTGTCTATATCTGCAATGTCGTTAGATACGGTCTAATAAATTAAACAATAAGTATTAATAAAATAAAAGAAGTAAAGATTCATTGCCTTGCTAGGTACATAAGGAATATGGTGTTAGTGACCATTTTTTTCCATGACCACAGAACATTTTTGGTCAATATCACGCCAGGTTTTTTTTACTTCTCTGAAAAATCCCTGGTGTCAATTTTTAGAGACTGGGTGAACCTCACAGCCTTACCAATCTGAAAAAAAAACTTCCACTTCTGGGAATTGAGCCCAGACCCTTTGTAAATGAAGTAGGAATAACAAAACAGGAAGTAAATGCAAAATGTGACAGAAGGAAACATCAACATTAATGATGTTTTACAAATTGTTATAGAAATGGAAGAGGTTATAATAGTGCAAAAAGAAACAGAAGTGAAAGAATTTAGAAGTGACAGAGAGAACATGTGATCAGCTACAAAAAGATTTAGATGCTTAAAATTAAGTGAGACACAAAACCAGATGTAACAGAGTGAAAGAAAGATTTCAATAATTGCTGTATTTACCATCTTCATTCCAACCTCCTTCAATCTGGTAGGCAGCTGTAGCCAAACCCCAGCTAAAACCTTCAGGAAAAGTTCCATACAGGAAGTCATCAGTCAATCCGACAGCTGTTCCCCAGCCTGCCTTGTGAGTGTAGCCAGGTTTGAATCTGCAAGATCAACATTTTCAAATTATTGTTTGTTTGTTTATTTGTTTAGCATTGTCATCATTGAACATCAGATGAGCCCATAGGTGATCAAATATTCCCATGAGAATCTCAAGAAAATCCGAGGAGAATCCTGACTCACTTGAATGAACTCTGTAGTATTGCCTGGGATCAACATTTTCAAATTAATCAACAAAATGTTGGCTTAAGAAATCATGTTTGACTCCAGTGTGACCTGCTTCTCTGTGGAGTACACTACATCAGGATAAGTTTGCCTTTCCTCTCAGAGATAAAGTCATCAAACCAGGTCAGGAACATTTAAAAGTTGCCTAAGGAATACTTAGAAACACTGAAAAAATAGAAGCCAGAGAGATAGACAAAATGAAAAAAGAAATCCATAGAAATTAGGTTAAATACAAAAATAAAAATGTTAAACTCTAATGTTAAGCCAGTCCTATTGTGTCCTTAAGTTAAAGGTTTAGGCAAATAGCTGATTGGTCCACCATAATTGGGAACCAGCAAAGAAGTATTGTAAAGAAGGGATAGAACATTATAACGAAGAGTGAATATCATAATGAAGAGGTGATTACCACAATGAAGGGAGAGATTACAATAATGAAGGGGAGATTACCACAGTGAAAGGAAAGCTTACAACAATGAAGGGAGAGATTAACACATCCAATGGAGAGACTATCTATCTATCTATTGACCTTTCGAGCCGTAGCCGGCCCATAGGGCATAGACCAAGATACACCTTCTCCTATATGAATTTTTGTTCTAGCTGTTTTCTTTTAAAGATATTTTATCAAATCTCGCCATTTGTCTCTGTTCTGTGCAAGCAGCTCTATCTCATTGAGGGAGCCGAATCCTGCTGCTCTTGCCTCTCTCATCAATGTTCTTCTCAGTGTCTCCCTGGGTCTTCCTCTTTTTCTCTTACCTGTTGTTTCCCATATGAGGGCTTGCTTTGCTATTCGGTTATTATCTCTTCTCATCACATGTCCAACATATGACCATCGTCTTTTCTTTATTACTGAAGATATTAGTGGTTGATTGGCGATTTATCTAATTTCCTCGTTTGTTTTGAATCCATTCCACGCTATACCAACTAAGTTTCCTTAGACATTTATTTTCGAATGCGTTCAACTTTGTTTCTATATCTCTTGTTGTTTCCAGCTTTCACACGCATACGTAAGGGTTGATAGTACATTTGATTTGAATAGCCTAAGTTTTGTGTACTGATGAGTTTTGATTTCCACAACTTTTCAAGGCTTCTGAAAGACATTGCTGCTTTAGCTATTCTGATTCTAATTTCTTTGCTTGTATCCCCTTCTCGATCAATGTGACTTCCAAGATAGATAAAGTGATCGATCTCTTCTACTGGTTTGTTTTTCCATGTATATTTTGTCATCTGTAGGAATTAAACAATTAAAAAATGGACAGACTACTACAATAATATAAGAGTTTAAACACTGAATGGAGAAACTGGGGCAATGAAAGCAGAGATTAACACAATGAAGGGAGAGATTATAATAATAAAAGGGGAGACTAACACAATAAATAGAGAGACGACTACAATAATAGAAGAGATTATAAAACTGAAGGGAGATTTTGCCACAATAAAGGGAGAGATTAACACAATAAGTAAGTAGAGTGACTACCACAATGAAAGGACATGTGAAGGGAGAGATAAATATAATGAAGGGAGAGATAACACCAGGCAGAAAGTTACAAACAAATGAAGAAGAGTGAATAATAGAAAAAAAATTGCTTATAATATCAGAGAGCTTTGCACACACAAACAAAATGGTTTCATAATAAACTGGGATGAGAGCTGCTAATATAAGGGAACTAAATAAAGTGATAGCAAAGCAAGCCCTCATATGGGAAACAACAGGTAAAAGAAAAAGAGGAAGACCCAGGGAGACACTCAGAAGAACATTGATAAGAGAGGCAAGAGCAGCAGGAATCGGCTCCCTCAATGAGATAGAACTGCTTGCACAGAACAGAGACAGATGGCGAGATTTGATAAAATATCTTTAAAAGAAAACAGCTAGAACAAAAAAAAATTCATATAGGAGAAGGTGTATCTTGGTCTACGCCCTATGGGCCGGTTACGGCTCGAAAGGTCAATAGAATAGATAGAGAAATAAAGTGTGGTCAAAGAAAGCGAAGGCTTTTAGAAAAAGAGATATAGGGAGAGAGCTGCTAAATTAAAGGAGAGGTTGTTAAATAATGGGAAAGGTTGTTAAATAAAAGGGAGAGGTTGATAAATATGGGAAAGGTTGTTAAATAAAAGGGAGAGGTTGTTAAATATCCCATCACTTAGATTTTAAGTTTAACGTTTACCATACCATAAAAAAAGAATAAATATAGTCGTGTTTGCCGATTCTACCCTGCAGGTGCTAGGGAATAACACAAATAAACCAGAACTCACACAGCTCCCCATAGACATTGATAACCTCATTAACACACATAAGGCTAGAGATGGATCCCAGGACACTCCAACACACCAGGAAACGATAAGGCAGATACATTAGCTAAGAGAGGATCCAGACAGACACAATTTAACACAGACATCTCACTAAACACAGCCAAATCATAAACTCCAACAGTAGAGAAGGTTGGCTGAATGGATGGACCTCGGAAAAAAAGGGAGATATATTTTTAAATACATGTCAAGACCAAACCCTCATGACAACATTAACAACCTAAAGAAGAAGAGACTAACCACCATCTTCAGACTGAGAACAGGTCATGTACCGCCGAACAATCTCATCAATAGAATAAAACGAAACCAAACTCCAGCATGTCCACTATGTGAACACCCACATGAAACAGTAGAACATCAACTTTGTTGACTGTCCAAAGCTCACTGATATCACAGCAACTCTACGTCCTCAAAGACCTGATAAACTTTATACATTGTACAGAACTAAACGGAACTTGAAAATGCCTGCAGATATCATTACACGGCATTGGGCTGAAGGCGTCAGCTCACAGGTTTCTGGATCCACAACAACGACAAGAAGAAGAACAACAACAAAAACAACAACAACAAAAACAACAACAAAAACAACAACAACAATGACAACAACAACAACGAGTTTGACATTTGCTATATCTACTGCAGACATTTGACATTCTTACCCGCCATCATCAATGAGTGTTCTAAACCACAAGGCTGATGCCTTAGGAGTTCGAGGTCGGCTGGGATCGCTAAAATTGACATAATGAAGGCCAAACTTCTGATCATAGCCAACATTCCACTCCAGGTTGTCCATCAAGGACCAGGCTGTGTAGCCTTTCACATTGCACCCATCCAGTTGATAGCTTTCAT
Organism: Megaustenia siamemsis; assembly: GCA_032433765.1. Taxonomy (NCBI): domain Eukaryota; kingdom Metazoa; phylum Mollusca; class Gastropoda; order Stylommatophora; family Ariophantidae; genus Megaustenia; species Megaustenia siamemsis. The sequence continues at coordinate 85,369,450 of JAVIAB010000106.1, read as the reverse complement.
GGGAGAAGCAAAAGCAGAGACAAGATAAACAGCGGGAAAAATGGCAAATTTGTATCACTTTCAAATATAGCATTATCATCAGATACTATGTTTATGTTCATGACCATGTCTCCTCTTTTATCTCTGTCATTGCTGTTATTTATCAGTTCTATTGTTACCTTGTTTGTTAATGACCAGAAGCATCTGCATTCGCTTATCAAATGTGAAGTATTTTGTTCAGACTTGAGACTCACTTAGTCTCTGAAAATAGCTCTTGGAGATTTGTATTTCTGGACAAGAAGAATGACTCTTGGCGTGACACTCAACGCAGTGTGATCACCTTATAAATGAGCGGTGGTCACTGAAAGATACAGGCACTATCATCGTGTTCCCTATACACCAGACATAGTGTGAACCCTTAATTCACTTGCTCACTGTGGCCTTGTTACATGTAAGAAACACTGAACTAGTACCCATATTTTCCCACATAACCATTAATGCATGTATGTATTTCATCTGACTATCCAACTTTCAAAGGGAATACTGTCGAGTACCCATTTTTAGAGACTGAGTGCTGAGTGACATTCCGTAAACACCCCCCCCCCCCCCCCACCACTCGGCCACCTCCCTCAATACCATAATTTTAGTTTGAAATAAAATCAAAGATGGGAATAAACACAAACATAAAATATGGGCAGAAATACATATAATGGCAGGGAGTTCCAGCAAAGCTGCTGTAGATATAGTTTGACAATCACTATTCTTGTCTTAGAATTTGTACATGACCCAGCACTGATAGTCTGCAACCAGTGGTGGGGTGTAATGTAAACCCCTACAAAGTATGGTAACAGCTTTACAAAAGAGGAGAGAAACAAAATCATGACGTTTCGGCCTACTTCCGGCCTTACTTAAGAAAACACGACACAGAAACAGACAATGAAATGAAAAATAACTAAAGTAGATGTTCTAGAGCAAACGGAACTAGAAACTAGAAACAGACTAACCAATCTGGCCAAGTGAGTAGGGAATGAAGATGGAAGATAACCTGGTCACCAAAAATGCCGTGCTGAAGTTGAATAACTGGGCCAAATGCAAAAAATATCACAGCTTGCTGTAGACCAGGAATGGCCAATAAGGTGACCGCGGGCCACGAGTGGCTCGCGACGTCCTTTTTTTTGACCCGCGGCGGATAAAACATAAAATCAGGTTGCATTGAGCAAAATGTCCTGGGTAAAATTGATTAAAAATTTGTTACATTAACTTCTACTGTGGAGAAAGCTAACTCAAATATTCCCTAGTAGTTTGTTTAAAATAAAGTATAATTATTGGTGGAAACATCCGAGGTAAATCAAAGAAGAATAATAGTACAAGTAGACCTATGTTTAACACTCGGAACACTCTAGTAGTTAGTTTGACGTCGCCTTCCCATCATTCCCGACCTATCCTTTTTTCCGTTTTGATCATCCTGCGATCGACTGAAACAAAGGAAGAAGCCGACGAATGGTTCTAGAACCAACTCTCGGTTCGGCGCGTTCAAACAGTTTCCGCCAAGAAATACTGTCAGTCACCCACCTTCTCCTCCCCAACACATTCACCTCACAATTATTTTACTTTCAGTTTCTTTTTCTCCAATCCTCTTTTCATCAGTCAAAATTATATATCCGATCTGATCATTCTGATTTTGTCGAGTTACAGTGGACAGTTCCATTTTTAACAGGAAACAGTGCTATTTTTGTAATGTGTTTTCATTGTCTGTTGCTCCGGTCGTGGTATAATATGAGCAATAAACGTCAATTAAATGAAAACAAAAATCAGATTTTTAAAATGAGAAATGGGAACATGATTTTTTATTTATCAACAATAAGGATAGCAAACCGCAGTGCCTTGTGTGTTTGCAAGTGTTCTTAAACGGCATTACACACAGCACCACGCCGCTAAATACAAGGACTACATTGGTACAATACGTTCTACACTTGTGTGCGATTTGAAGAAAAAGGTTAGTGCTCAAAAATCTGTTTTTACTACATTAACAACAAAACAAACAATCTTCTTAATGGCATCGTTTGTTGTAAGCGCAGAGATAGCGAAGTAAAAAAAATCATTATGTGACGGTGACTTCGTAAAGCGTTGTTCTATTAACATGGCGCGTGCATTTGGGGAAGAAAAAATTGCCAGTCATTTTGAGAGCGTTCCACTATCAAAACAGACAGTCACTAGAGGGGTTGGGGTAATAAGTTCTCATATATCTAGTAAATTAACGAGTGTCGTTACAAATTCCACTTACTTTTCTCTGGCTTTGGATTAATCTACTGACATATCAGACACAGCACAACTTTTAATTTTCATAAAAACTGTTTCAAAAAACTTTATTATCAATGAAAAGCTACTAGCTTTAGATTCATTGCATAATACGACTAAAGGTCAAGACATTTATGACTCAGTTATGAAAGTTGTTAACGGTATTGGTGACATAAACAGACTTTCAGCAATAATGACAGATGGCGCTAAGTCAATGTATGGTACTCAAACAGGTTTAGTTGGATTGATAAGGAAGGCTGGAATCCATTGCCCAGCATTACATTGCATTATACAACAGGAGGCGCTGTGCGGCAAGATTCTAGACGTGGAGGATGTTATGAAAACTGTAATAAAGTGTGTGAATTTAATCAAAGGCGGAATCGGGCTTTGACACACCGACAGTTTGAAATTTTCTATCAGAAGTTGAGGCGGAATATGGCGATTTAGTGCTCTACACACAAGTACGCTGGCTAAGCAGATGGAATTGTTTGAGGCGGTTTTTTGCTTTGAGAAACGAGACAAAGCAGTTTTTAGAGAAACATGATACCAACAAAGAACTGATCAGAAAAATGTCTGATCCACATTTTAACAGCGTATTGGCCTTTTTAACTGATATCACCCAGCACATGAATGAACTCAAAGGGAAGCTATAGGGACGTTCCCAAACAGTTTCAGATTTGGTAGGACACCTAGATGGATTTATAAGTCAACTACAAGTTTTTAGATTTACCCTGGCCAAAGAAAACTTAATTCATTTTCCTTCGTGCAAAGAATTGATTGAGGAACACAGTGACACTGATTTCAAATTTTCTGTATTAATGTTAGACAAACTATTGGAGCAATTCAATGAACGATTTTCTGACTTCAGTGGTATACGACCAGAACTGGCATTGTTTAACAACCCTATGAAGTGTGACATTTTCCAACAACATGCCACTTTTCAGTTGGAGTTATGTAACCTCCAAAGTGACCCCTTTTTTCCAATCAAGGATGGAGATAGGAGTTGACTTTTGGAAACTTGTGCCACAGGAAAAATATCCCGCATTGAGTGATTTCAATTTGAAAATTACTTCTATGTTCAGAAGCACTTATATATGTGAATGCGCTTTTTCAACAATGAAGGAGATTAAATCGTCACAAAGAAACCGACTCACTGATGGCCACCTTCAGGATTTATTACGAATATCATCATCATCTTTACACATTGACTTTGATGAACTTGTTGCTGCACATGAACGTCCACATTGTTCTCATTAAGGTTTGTTACATGTCAACTTTAAAATGACCTCACTAAAACATGTTTGTTAAACAATATAAATAGCAACTTTTATTCATTTTTATAAATCAACTAGGCATTTTCAACTCTGTTGCAACAAAATGATTTATGTAAGCAAATAATGCCGATAAATAACAAAAATATTACCTTAAACAAATGCCAAGTTTATTTGTATTGATGTTGTTATGTGTGTGGCCTGCCACACAAAAAAATAATTAAAAAGTGGCCCGCAATTTGAAAGAAATTGGCCATCCCTGCTGTAGACAACAATACAATAAATGTACACCCATTTGAGCATCCTGACAGGAAAATGAAGAAATTTGTCATCAAGCAACAAATTGTTTATAATAAACTTTCACTTGCTAAAACCATCCTACAGGGCACAGTTCTAGACAAAAGAAGCAAAGGAGACAGAGGAAGAAGCGGGAGCACACCATCAGAGAATGGACAGGACTGTCCTTCATGACATCTCAAAAAGCAACTCTTCATTATAGAGGTAGGAGGAAACTTGTAAAATCATCAAACGTGTTTTAACAAATGGTCAAGATTATGGGACTAATGAATGAAACTTGTGAAATCATCAAAAGTGTTTTAATAAAGGGTCAAGATTATGGGACTAATGAATGAAACTTGTGAAATCATCAAACGTGTTCTAACAAATGGACAAGATTATGGACTAATGAATGAAACTTGTGAAATCATCAAAAGTGTTTTAATAAATGGTCAAGATTATGGACTAATGAATGAAACTTGTGAAATCATCAAAAGTGTTTTAATAAATGGTCAAGATTATGGGACTAATGAATGAAACTTGTGAAATCATCAAAAGTATTTTAATAAATGGTCAAGATTATGGGACTAATGAATGAAACTTGTGAAATCATCAAAAGTGTTTTAATAAATGGTCAAGATTATGGGACTATGAATGAAACTTGTGAAATCATCAAAAGTATTTTAATAAATGGTCAAGATTATGGGACTAATGAATGAAACTTGTGAAATCATCAAAAGTATTTTAATAAAGGGTCAAGATTATGGGACTAATGAATGAAACTTGTGAAATCATCAAAGTGTTTTAATAAATGGTCAAGATTATGGGACTAATGAATGAAACTTGTGAAATCATCAAAAGTATTTTAATAAAGGGTCAAGATTATGGGACTAATAATTAAACTTGTGAAATCATCAAAAGTGTTTTAATAAATGGTCAAGATTATGGGACTAATGAATGAAACTTGTGAAATCATCAAAGTGTTTTAACAAATGGTCAAGATTATGGGACTAATGAATGAAACTTGTGAAATCATCAAAAGTGTTTTAATAAATGGTCAAGATTATGGGACTAATGAATGAAACTTGTGAAATCATCAAAAGTGTTTTAACAAATGGTCACGATTATGGAACTAATGAATGAAACTTGTGAAATCATCAAAAGTGTTTTAACAAATGGTCACGATTATGGGACTAATGAATGAAACTTGTGAAATCATCAAAAGTGTTTTAACAAATGGTCAAGATTATGGGACTAATAAATGAAACTTGTGAAATCATCAAAAGTGTTTTAACAAATGGTCAAGATTATGGAACTAATGAATGAAACTTTCACTCGATGTTAACCTCTTACAGGACCGTCTTGTTAGCCAGACAGTTGTAGTTGTCTATGAAGCTATTGCTCGTCATCATCATCATCATCATCAAGTACCGGGCCTGCTGGTGTAGGTGCTCATGTCTCTCCACAATTTTTGATCTCGACAGTTATTTATCATTTTTGTTGTTGACCTTCTGCCAAGCCATTTTAAGCTGTCTGGTATTTTTTCTCTTTGCTTCCCTCTATCCCTTCGTCGCACAATTTTTCCTGTTGTCACAATATATTCCAGCTGTTCTCTTCACATTACATGGCCAACAAATGATGATTGTTTCTTCCTAATATGGGAAATTAGCTCTCTTTTTGCTTTGGCCTCTTTCAGAACGTTTTCATTACTCTTCTTAGCTGTCCCTATTATTCTCAACATTCTTCTGTAAAACCACATTTCTACAGACTCCAGTGATTTTCTTGTTTGCTCATTATAGCAAATCCATAATGAATATCTTGATTCTTCCAACACCATTAGACATCACATACAGTGCTTGTCACCTTTCATCTCTATTCTGGCCGAGATTTTCAGTTTATCAATGTCTAAGTTCCTCCCAACTTGGTTTCTTTTGTTTGAAGGAATATGCAGAATCAATGTTAAACAACAGAATCAATGTTAAACAACAGAATCAATGTTAAACAACAGAATCAATGTTAAACAACAGAATCAATGTTAAACAACAAAAAGAGTCATATAGATACATGTGTCAGCTGAAAACAATAGTATGAAGTGTGCTAACCTTTAAGGAGCTCACTCAAGTAGAGACGGTAATAATGTATTCTGTGCCAGTCATGCAGGGTACCATTGAGGTCACTGATTCCATTTTCTGTTACGTAGACTGGAATATTGTTGTAGTTGTACTTGAACCAGTTCATGACTTTTCGAATTCCAAATGGAGTAACCTTCAGCCAGCTAGAACCAGATCTGTGAAGAAAGTAAACAACCACCCATTGGACACGAGAACTTGTTTACAACCTGTTGGAAGATGTCCCACTGCAAGATTCTGCTTCTTTGTTCCAGCTTTTTTCTTTGATTATTTTCATACAATCCATTAATTTTAACACACCCTACCCACTTTCATACAATCCATTAATTTTCACAGACCCTACCCACTTTTACACACCCTACCCACTTTCACACACCCTACCCACTTTCACACACCCTACCCACTTTCACACACCCTACCCATTTTCATACAATCCATTAATTTTCACAGACCCTACCCACTTTTACACACCCTACCCCTTTTCACACACCCTACCCACTTTCATACAATCCATTAATTTTCACAGACCCTACCCACTTTCACACACCCTACCCACTTTCATACAATCCATCAATTTTCACAGACCCTACCCACTTTCACACACCCTACTCACTTTCACACACCCTACCCACTTTCATTTCAGGCCACCAACTTTCACACACCCTACAAACTTTCATACAATCCATTATTTTCACATACCCTACCCATTTTAACACACCCCATTCACTTTCACACCATTCACTATCACACACCTCACCAACTTTCACACACTCCACCACTTTCACACAACCCACCTACTTTCACACACCCCATTCACTTTCACACACTCCACCAACTTTCACACACCCCACCTACTTTCGCACACCCCATTCACTTTCACACACCCCCCACCAACTTTCACATACTCTACTCAGTTTCAGATATCGTAATCAGTGTTCAAATCTCAATCCCATACATCAAATCCAATATTATCTATTCACTCACCTCTTTCCACACACACACACATGCACGCACACACACACACACACACAACAGTAGCTAAGTGTCAAAACCATATCCATATTGACATACCCCAACCATTTTGGATCCAACTCGCCCTTGGTTGCCTTGTCATTATAGTAGTTGGGTGGGTTTGATGGAGGCCATGTGTCATCACTTTCAAGGTCAGCCACATAAAAATTGGAACCAAGAAAATCCAGGGAGCCTACACACACAAATATACAAAAGCAGAACACCTTCGTCAATATTTGGAAAGTTGATTCATCTAATTTGACATTATTGATAACAATAACTCTTATAGGGATGCTTGTACTAACAATGAAACGATACACTTCTTTCTTTGCTCATTTTCCCCTCAGCATTGAAGGCAGATATAGTTCACAGTCTTTTCTCTTCTGTTAGCTTTTCTTTGCTGTTCCTTCTTCATTTGTCTTTCAGCATCAATGGAAGAAATAATTGACTATATGTTTGCTGTTGTGTTTCTTATATTCCATCAATCAATCTTATTTGTGGTTGACTCTTGGGCCCAATGATATATATATATAGATATAAGCATATATTAGTATCTATTCTTCACGAACAGATCTACAGGCCAATAAGAAGCCATCACACAATAGTCAGGATATATTTTTCACCATTGTCTACAAAAGACATGTCTATTATATCACCTATGATATCTTAGGGGAATAAAATTATAGTTCACTGTACCATAGAAATTAAATAATACTTCACTGTACCAAGGGAATGAAATACTACTTCACTGTACCAAGGGAATGAAATAATACTTCACTGTACCATGGGAGTGAAATACTATTTCACTGTACCAAGGGAGTGAAATAATACTCCACTGTACCATGGGAGTGAAATAATACTTCAATGTACCAATGGAATGAAATAGTACTTCACTGTACCAGGGAAAAGAAATAATACTTCACTGTACCAATGAAAAGAAATAATACTTCACTGTACCAAGGAAAAGAAATAATACTTCATTGTACCAAGGAAAAGAAATAATACTTCACTGTACCAAGGAAAAGAAATAATACTTCACTGTACCATGGAAAAGAAATAATACTTCACTGTACCAAGGAAAAGAAATAATACTTCACTGTACCAAGAAAAGAAATAATACTTCACTGTACCAAGGAAAAGAAATAATACTTCACTGTACCAAGGAAAAGAAATAATACGTCACTGTACCAAGGAAAAGAAATAATACTTCACTGTACCAAGGAAAAGAAATAATACTTCACTGTACCAAGGAAAAGAAATAATACTTCACTGTACCAAGGAAAAGAAATAATACTTCACTGTACCAAGGAAAAGAAATAATACTTCACTGTACCAAGGGAGAAAACAACTATTGCATTACAACAATATCGACTGACAATATATGAAGCCACCAAGAGGGCGAGAACCAGAACTTTCTATCTCCCTTGACAGCCAAAAGGGTACAAGAGAAAGTGAAGAAAGAAATACTTCAATGTTCTAGGCCGCAGCATTTGGAAGTGGGGATGCCTGGTTTTCCAGTGTTCTTCCTCACTGTCATCACCTTTCCCCAACTCAGGTACCTATTTCTTTATCTGCTGGGTGGATATGAGAGTGTCTAGCCACTTTCTAACCCGTGTTTATTATGCCACTTTCTAACCCATGTTTATTATGCCACTTTCTAACCCATGTTTATTATGCCACTTTCTAACCCATGTTTATTATGCCACTTTCTAACCCATGTTTATTATGCCACTTTCTAACCCATGTTTATTATGCCACTTTCTAACCCATGTTTATTATGCCACTTTCTAACCCATGTTTATTATGCCACTTAGCCAATACATTACCGATGATCGTAAACTGACACTCTCAACATATCTATGTTATCGAATTATTTGCTGGTCATCATCATTGCACTCTGAACATGTCCATTGGTGCTCAGATCCCGTCCTCAGAAAGTCCCGCAGTGTTCAACAACTGACGACTCCAGTTCTGTGTTGGTTGGTAAGTCTTCTTTTACATCTACTATGATTCTCGTTTCTGGCTGTGCTCATTTTAACTCCCATCTCTTTCATCCAAAGGAGGGACGTGGGCTCGTGGTTGTCACAGTCTTGTGTCCTTCCCACATTCCGGAGGGCATTGAATATCTTCAGATCATCGCTTCCTGTGCGTCCCACAATGGTGGTTTTCACCGGTTCGTTGGCAAGGAAGTGTGATTTATGTGTGCTTCTAAATAAAGAAAATGGCTCACAGTGCATCCACGTGCCAAAGAGCTGATTGACTGGGGCTGGCCAGTCTATAACGCGGAAAGGGGTTCTGGACCGAGTGACTGAGTGCACGTGAGTCTAGACTATTTAAGCATCGACTTTCAGCGACAATATCCACGTACCGTTATGAAACCAACACACCCTAGTCATGTTTCTATTCTTCATAAACACACTGATGACGTACCTTTAACTATCTGCTTCTCTGCATCTGTAAAGGCAGGGAGACGACTCTCGGGTAACCCCTGGGCCAAGCTGTTTGCTGCTATTCTCTGTTTCATCTCCTGTGACATCACATTGTCATTTACAAAAGAAACATCAGAACATGTTGGCACATCAAATCTTGAAATATAAAAATTAATACTAAAGAAAAACACGTCCTCAAACATGAATAAATAATGATAGAATCGTCCATGGTTGTACAGTCTTTCTCCTACCAGAGATTAGAAGGCTTGGATGCTGATAATTCATGCAGTTTGACCGATGCATTCATTCACTCTTGAGCTGACTCTTCAGCTATCTGCTTCTACCTGCACAATGCGTGGCTACTTATTCTCTAAGTCATTTCTCATCCATCAGTTTGTGTGTCTTTTATTAATATACAACTAAATATGCAAACACATACGCACATATATGTACACACACTATGTGAATTAAAATGTTAATGGTACTGTCTCAGTTATGTTTATCTCAGATTGAATTGTATTTACTAATATTATAGTCCCTATACAACATAGAACGCTGATAAGAGAGACAATGTTAACTGGCATGAACTTTTATCATCATCATCATCTCGTGCCTTCTCCACAACGAAGGTTGGCTACCATGGATCGCCATTCTACTCTGATTCTTGCTTTGATGGTGCAGGCTGACATAGATTGACTTGTCCATCTTTTGATGTTACTCGTCCATGTTAGTCTAGGTCTGCCTCTGCCTCTTTTACCTTGTATTTTTCCTTCGAATATTACTTTTAGTAGGCTGTTGTGTCTTTTAACATGCCCCAAAAATTTCATTTGTCTTGTTTTAATTGTATTTAGTAGTTCTCTTTTTATTTTTAGTTGTTTTAAAACTTCATCATTTGTTATCTTTTGTTTCCATCCAATTCTACCTATTCTTCTATAAATCCACATTTCAAAAGCTTCAATTTTCTCTTCTGTTTTCTTGTCTAATGTCCATGTTTCTGCACCATACAGGAATATTGAGAAGATGTAACATTTTGCCATTCTTAGTTTCAGCCCTGCTGATATTTGTTTTGTTGTTAGTATATTTTTCATGGCATTAAAATTACTTTTTGCCATACCTATTCTTTTGTTTATTTCAATTTTACATTTTCCATCATTGGTTATAGTATGTCCCAGGTAGTTGTAACTCTGGACTGTCTCCAGATGTATTCCCTCAACTGTGATATTTAATTGTAGGTCTTGAGAATTTTCTTTGTTTATGATCATAGTTTTAGTCTTTTTGATATTCATTTCTAGTCCATATTTTTTGCTTGTTGTGAACTTTTATAATGAGATATATATGCTGCTCAGAGTAAGGACTGATCAGGATGTAAAACGTATGTTTTATAGCAATGGAAGGATGTGAAAATATAGCAAACAGATGAAGTCACAAACTGGCCACAGCTATATAATAGCACAAATATGGCCATGGAGACAGAGATGTAGACCTTGGTATTTTGCAATTCTTTTCTGGGTGAAATAGTCATATGATCATATGCACATATGAGTTGTGAGTTCAAATCCCGGCTGCACCAGTTAGGATGTTTTATTTGTGATTTCTCTTTGCGGCAATCACACCTGATCTCAGCAGTGAGCCCCGGCAAAATATAAGTACCACCGAAGACAGAGTTATCTGCCTGTGCGGCGAGGGACACACAGCTGCAGGGGAAAAACGGATTAACGTGCAAAATTCAGTTCCTAGTCCTGAGGTTCCTCTAAGGATTTCACCAGAGATGAAAGCTGGTGGACGCCAAAAAAAATAATAAAGAGCAGTTTATCTCAAGAACAAATACATTTTGTGACAAGCTAACATTTATCTGTTCTTGGTAAATACAAGTCTTTGGTTATAATTAGATGATCTGTAACAAGCTAACATTTATCTGTTCTTGGTAAATACAAGTCTTTGGTTATAATTAGATGATCTGTGACAAGCTAACATTTATCTGTTCTTGGTAAATACAAGTCTTTGGTTATAATTAGATGATCTGTGACAAGCTAACATTTATCTGTTCTTGGTAAATACAAGTCTTTGGTTATAATTAGATGATCTGTGACAAGCTAACATTTATCTGTTCTTGGTAAATACAAGTCTTTGGTTATAATTAGATGATCTGTGACAAGCTAACATTTATCTGTTCTTGGTAAATACAAGTCTTTGGTTATAATTATATGATCTGTGACAAGCCAACATTTATCTGTTCTTGGTAAATACAAGTCTTTGGTTATAATTAGATGATCTGTGACAGACTTGAACACTTACTTCTGGATAGTCTCCATTGACCAGAATGGGATGACCAAACCATCCACCATAAAAACTGATGCTTCTCTCCGAGGCATCGATATCGGCTGGGTTCAGAGGATCTTTGGGTTCAGGCCAGCCCTGGTTGATGGAAATACCAATCTCACCTGTGGATACAGTTTGGCTCAGATCATATAATTATAATTAACATAATGTAGATTGCAAAGTAGCAAGTCAAATACTAATATATTCAGTTGTGAACTTACAAAATATTAATTAATACGTTTTTTTATAACAAATTATACCAATCTTTTTAACCCTTAGGGTATAAAAGGTGAATTTCTAGGACACAATCTCTGAATTTACATGCAAACATTTGTTTTAAAATCTTTCAAGTCAAATACGTACTGACGATGTGAAAAATTGTGTACTTTTTGTATTTTGGCATGGACCCAAGTGTTAAATAACAGAAGGTGAGAAATAACAAGAATGCCATAATTTCTGATAACATGTTCAATACAAATATGATTTAAATATTTGGAAAAGCAGAGAAAGCAACAAAGAAATTCTCAACATGATAGATCAATATAAACAACACACAAGTGATAACAGTAAACGGAACTGAATAGGCCATGTGGTCCGAAATGATTCAGAGTCAGTCACAAGAACTGTACTGAGGTGGATAAAGGAAAGGTGAAAGAGATTCAGCACAAAGATAGCCAGGCAAATTACAGTGGGTGGAGTAGAGATATAAGAGATTCAGCACAAAGACACCCTGGCAAATTACAGGGGGTGGAGTAGAGATATAAGAGATTCAGCACAAAGATAGTCTGGCAAGTTACAGTGGGTGGAGTAGAGATATAAGAGATTCAGCACAAAGATAGCCTGGCAAACTACAGTGGGTGGAGTAGAGATATAAGAGATTCAGCACAAAGATAGCCTGGCAAATTACAGTGGGTGGAGTAGAGATATAAGAGATTCAGCACAAAGATAGCCTGGCAAATTACAGTGGGTGGAGTAGAGATATAAGAGATTCAGCACAAAGATAGCCTGGCAAGTTACAGTGGGTGGAGTAGAGATATAAGAGATTCAGCACAAAGATAGCCTAGCAAGTTACAGTGGGTGGAGTAGAGATATAAGAGATTCAGCACAAAGATAACCTGGCAAGTTACAGTGGGTGGAGTAGAGATATAAGAGATTCAGCACAAAGATAGCCTGGCAAATTACAGTGGGTGGAGTAGAGATATAAGAGATTCAGCACAAAGATAGCCTGGCAAACTACAGTGGGTGGAGTAGAGATATAAGAGATTCAGCACAAAGATAGCCTGGCAAGTTACAGTGGGTGGAGTAGAGATATAAGAGATTCAGCACAAAGATAGCCAGGCAAGTTACAGTGGGTGGAGTAGAGATATAAGAGATTCGGTACAAAGATAGCTTGGCAAGTTACAGTGGGTGGAGTAGAGATATAAGAGATTTAGCACAAAGATAGCCTGGCAAGTTACAGTGGGTGGAGTAGAGATATAAGAGATTCAGCACAAAGATAGCCTGGCAAGTTACAGTGGGTGGAGTAGAGATATAAGAGATTCAGCACAAAGATAGCCTGGCAAACTACAGTGGGTGGAGTAGAGATATAAGAAATTCAGCACAAAGACACCCTGGCAAGTTACAGTGGGTGGAGTAGAGATATAAGAGATTCAGCACAAAGACACCCTGGCAAGTTACAGTGGGTGGAGTAGAGATATAAGAGATTCAGCACAAAGACACCCTGGCAAGTTACAGTGGGTGGAGTAGAGATATAAGAGATTCAGCACAAAGACACCCTGGCAAGTTACAGTGGGTGGAGTAGAGATATAAGAGATTCAGCACAAAGACACCCTGGCAAGTTACAGTGGGTGGAGTAGAGATATAAGAGATTCAGCACAAAGACACCCTGGCAAGTTACAGTGGGTGGAGTAGAGATATAAGAGATTCAGCACAAAGATAGCCAGGCAAATTACAGTGGGTGGAGTAGAGATATAAGAGATTCAGCACAAAGACACCCTGGCAAGTTACAGTGGGTGGAGTAGAGATATAAGAGATTCAGCACAAAGACACCCTGGCAAGTTACAGTGGGTGGAGTAGAGATATAAGAGATTCAGCACAAAGACACCCTGGCAAGTTACAGTGGGTGGAGTAGAGATATAAGAGATTCAGCACAAAGATAGCCTGGCAAATTACAGTGGGTGGAGTAGAGATATAAGAAATTCAGCACAAAGATAGCCAGGCAAATTACAGTGGGTGGAGTAGAGATATAAGAGATTCAGCACAAAGATAGCCAGGCAAATTACAGTGGGTGGAGTAGAGATATAAGAGATTCAGCATAAAGATAGCCTGGCAAATTACAGTGGGTGGAGTAGAGATATAAGAGATTCAGCACAAAGATAGTTTGGCAAATTACAGTGGGCGGAGTAGATATATAAGAGATTCAGCACAAAGATAGTTTGGCAAGTTACAGTGGGTGGAGTAGAGATATAAGAGATTCAGCACAAAGATAGCCTGGCAAATTACAGGGGGTGGAGTAGAGATATAAGAGATTCAGCACAAAGATAGCCTGGCAAATTACAGTGGGTGGAGTAGAGATATAAGAGATTCAGCATAAAGATAGCCTGGCAAGTTACAGTGGGTGGAGTAGAGATATACGTGATTCAGCATAAAGATAGCCTGGCAAATTACAGTGGGTGGAGTAGAGATATAAGAGATTCAGCATAAAGATAGCCTGGCAAATTACAGTGGGTGGAGTAGAGATATAAGAGATTCAGCACAAAGATAGCCAGGCAAATTACAGTGGGTGGAGTAGAGATATAAGAGATTCAGCACAAAGATAGCCTGGCAAGTTACAGTGGGTGGAGTAGAGATATAAGAGATTCAGCACAAAGTCACCCTGGCAAGTTACAGTGGGTGGAGTAGAGATATAAGAGATTCAGCACAAAGACACCTGGCAAGTTACAGTGGGTGGAGTAGAGATATAAGAGATTCAGCACAAAGACACCCTGGCAAGTTACAGTGGGTGGAGTAGAGATATAAGAGATTCAGCACAAAGACACCCTGGCAAGTTACAGTGGGTGGAGTAGAGATATAAGAGATTCAGCACAAAGACACCCTGGCAAGTTACAGTGGATGGAGTAGAGATATAAGAGATTCAGCACAAAGATAGCCTGGCAAATTACAGTGGGTGGAGTAGAGATATAAGAGATTCAGCACAAAGATAGCCAGGCAAATTACAGTGGGTGGAGTAGAGATATAAGAGATTCAGCACAAAGATAGCCAGGCAAATTACAGTGGGTGGAGTAGAGATATAAGAGATTCAGCATAAAGATAGCCTGGCAAATTACAGTGGGTGGAGTAGAGATATAAGAGATTCAGCACAAAGATAGTTTGGCAAATTACAGTGGGCGGAGTAGAGATATAAGAGATTCAGCACAAAGATAGTTTGGCAAGTTACAGTGGGTGGAGTAGAGATATAAGAGATTCAGCACAAAGATAGCCTGGCAAATTACAGGGGTGGAGTAGAGATATAAGAGATTCAGCACAAAGATAGCCTGGCAAATTACAGTGGGTGGAGTAGAGATATAAGAGATTCAGCATAAAGACACCCTGGCAAGTTACAGTGTGTGGAGTAGAGATATAAGTGATTCAGCATAAAGATAGCCTGGCAAATTACAGTGGGTGGAGTAGAGATATAAGAGATTCAGCATAAAGATAGCCTGGCAAATTACAGTGGGTGGAGTAGAGATATAAGAGATTCAGCACAAAGATAGCCAGGCAAATTACAGTGGGTGGAGTAGAGATATAAGAGATTCAGCATAAAGATAGCCTGGCAAATTACAGTGGGTGGAGTAGAGATATAAGAGATTCAGCACAAAGATAGTTTGGCAAATTACAGTGGGCGGAGTAGAGATATAAGAGATTCAGCACAAAGATAGTTTGGCAAGTTACAGTGGGTGGAGTAGAGATATAAGAGATTCAGCACAAAGATAGCCTGGCAAATTACAGGGGGGGAGTAGAGATATAAGAGATTCAGCACAAAGATAGCCTGGCAAATTACAGTGGGTGGAGTAGAGATATAAGAGATTCAGCATAAAGATAGCCTGGCAAGTTACAGTGTGTGGAGTAGAGATATAAGTGATTCAGCATAAAGATAGCCTGGCAAATTACAGTGGGTGGAGTAGAGATATAAGAGATTCAGCATAAAGATAGCCTGGCAAATTACAGTGGGTGGAGTAGAGATATAAGAGATTCAGCACAAAGATAGCCAGGCAAATTACAGTGGGTGGAGTAGAGATATAAGAGATTCAGCACAAAGATAGCCTGGCAAGTTACAGTGGGTGGAGTAGAGATATAAGAGATTCAGCACAAAGACACCCTGGCAAGTTACAGTGGGTGGAGTAGAGATATAAGAGATTCAGCACAAAGATAGCCAGGCAAATTACAGTGGGTGGAGTAGAGATATAAGAGATTCAGCACAAAGACACCCTGGAAAATTACAGGGGGTGGAGTAGAGATATAAGAGATTCAGCACAAAGACACCCTGGCAAGTTACAGTGGGTGGAGTAGAGATATAAGAGATTCAGCACAAAGACACCCTGGCAAGTTACAGTGGGTGGAGTAGAGATATAAGAGATTCAGCACAAAGATAGCCTGGCAAATTACAGTGGGTGGAGTAGAGATATAAGAGATTCAGCACAAAGATAGCCAGGCAAATTACAGTGGGTGGAGTAGAGATATAAGAGATTCAGCACAAAGATAGCCAGGCAAATTACAGTGGGTGGAGTAGAGATATAAGAGATTCAGCATAAAGATAGCCTGGCAAATTACAGTGGGTGGAGTAGAGATATAAGAGATTCAGCACAAAGATAGTTTGGCAAATTACAGTGGGCGGAGTAGAGATATAAGAGATTCAGCACAAAGATAGTTTGGCAAGTTACAGTGGGTGGAGTAGAGATATAAGAGATTCAGGACAAAGATAGCCTGGCAAATTACAGGGGGTGGAGTAGAGATATAAGAGATTCAGCACAAAGATAGCCTGGCAAATTACAGTGGGTGGAGTAGAGATATAAGAGATTCAGCATAAAGATAGCCTGGCAAGTTACAGTGTGTGGAGTAGAGATATAAGTGATTCAGCATAAAGATAGCCTGGCAAATTACAGTGGGTGGAGTAGAGATATAAGAGATTCAGCATAAAGATAGCCTGGCAAATTACAGTGGGTGGAGTAGAGATATAAGAGATTCAGCACAAAGATAGCCAGGCAAATTACAGTGGGTGGAGTAGAGATATAAGAGATTCAGCATAAAGATAGCCTGGCAAATTACAGTGGGTGGAGTAGAGATATAAGAGATTCAGCACAAAGATAGTTTGGCAAATTACAGTGGGCGGAGTAGAGATATAAGAGATTCAGCACAAAGATAGTTTGGCAAGTTACAGTGGGTGGAATAGAGATATAAGAGATTCAGCACAAAGATAGCCTGGCAAATTACAGTGGGTGGAGTAGAGATATAAGAGATTCAGCATAAAGATAGCCTGGCAAGTTACAGTGTGTGGAGTAGAGATATAAGTGATTCAGCATAAAGATAGCCTGGCAAATTACAGTGGGTGGAGTAGAGATATAAGAGATTCAGCATAAAGATAGCCTGGCAAATTACAGTGGGTGGAGTAGAGATATAAGAGATTCAGCACAAAGATAGCCAGGCAAATTACAGTGGGTGGAGTAGAGATATAAGAGATTCAGCACAAAGATAGCCTGGCAAGTTACAGTGGGTGGAGTAGAGATATAAGAGATTCAGCACAAAGACACCCTGGCAAGTTACAGTGGGTGGAGTAGAGATATAAGAGATTCAGCACAAAGATAGCCAGGCAAGTTACAGTGGGTGGAGTAGAGATATAAGAGATTCAGCACAAAGACACCCTGGCAAATTACAGGGGTGGAGTAGAGATATAAGAGATTCAGCACAAAGATAGCCTGGCAAATTACAGTGGGTGGAGTAGAGATATAAGAGATTCAGCATAAAGATAGCCTGGCAAGTTACAGTGGGTGGAGTAGAGATATAAGTGATTCAGCATAAAGATAGCCTGGCAAATTACAGTGGGTGGAGTAGAGATATAAGAGATTCAGCATAAAGATAGCCTGGCAAATTACAGTGGGTGGAGTAGAGATATAAGAGATTCAGCACAAAGATAGCCAGGCAAATTACAGTGGGTGGAGTAGAGATATAAGAGATTCAGCACAAAGATAGCCTGGCAAGTTACAGTGGGTGGAGTAGAGATATAAGAGATTCAGCACAAAGACACCCTGGCAAGTTACAGTGGGTGGAGTAGAGATATAAGAGATTCAGCACAAAGACACCCCATGTTGAAGGTCTCCTTGATGTCTTGAAACCAGCTTCTTCTTGGTCTACTCCTGATTCATCGTCTATGAACTATGTCTTTGATTATTGTTCTTTACAGTCCGTTTTTTTTTACTGTCCACATTTCATGGCAGTCTGCAATCAGTGGTTTGCTGTTGCTTTCTGTTTGATTCTAACCATATTTTACCTTAGGTTCCTATTGTGCTTTCTGATTGGTTCTAACCATATAACACCTTAGGTCCCTATTGTGCTTTCTGATTGGTTCTAACCATATAACACCTTAGGTCCCTATTGTGCTTTCTGATTGGTTCTAACCATATAACACCTTAGGTCCTTATTGTTCTTTCTGATTGGTTCTAACCATATAACACCTTAGGTCCCTATTGTGCTTTCTGATTGGTTCTAACCATATAACACCTTAGGTCCCTATTGTGCTTTCTGATTAGTTCTAACCATATAACACCTTAGGTCCCTGTTGTGCTTTCTGATTGGTTCTAACCATATAACACCTTAGGTCCCTATTGTGCTTTCTGATTGGTTCTAACCATATAACACCTTAGGTCCCTATTGTGCTTCCTGATTGGTTCTAAACATATAACACCTTAGGTCCCTATTGTGCCCTGAGCCTGGCACCAGGCCATCCCAGCTCCTGCCTTCGAGGCTGATGTCGACCGAGTCGATCCACTGCCCATTCTGCCAGCAGCTGTGTCTGTACTATGGAAAAAAGAGTTCCTTCCTTAACTTGTTCTCCGTAGTTTAGCCGTCGAGCCAAAGCCATTACCCGGAGGGTGGTGTTGCCTACACAAGCAGACACGAGGAGCCATACTTGGACTGGACAGGAGTGGGGGAACCAAATAATCTCCAGGTCCATCCCGGAGAACGTGTCTGCCTCTTGCCATGAGCGTTAGACATAAATAGTCTAGAATCTCTGCCCTATGTTCTGCTTTGGCTCAAAGGGTCAATAGATTGATAGATTAGACAAAGAGATAGACAGAAATCTATGTACCTTTCTGGGAAGGTTTGAAGACTGTTTCGTACAACCTGTACGCCTTAGCATGGGACAAAATCAGGTTGTGTCCAGCGATGTACTGTCCCTTTGCCAGGTCTTTGTGGCCTGGGGCTGAGGTCCCATCTCCATAGCCAAAAATTGTGACAATTGGTGGCTCATTGAATGTGATCCATAACTTCACCTACGTAACATGTAATTACAGTACAATTGATAGTCTAATTTCACCTATATAAAATATAATTACAGCACAATTGATAATCTAGCTTCACTTACATAAAATGTAATTACAACACAATTGATAGTCTAACATCACCTACATAATATGTAATTACAGTACAATTGATAATCTAGCTTCACCTACATAAAATGTAATTACAATACAATTGATAGTCTAGCTTTACCTTCACAAAATGATGACAGAACAATTACAACCACATTCTTACTAAAAGATCCAGATTCTTACTAAATACCTACAGTCTTACTACATTTTCTATATCTAACAATACATTCACAATCTTATTACATTTTCTATATCTAGCAATACATTCACAATCTTACTACATTTTCTATATCTAACAATACATTCACAATCTTACTACATTTTCTATATCTAACAATACATTCACAATCTTACTACATTTTCTATATCTAACAATACATTCACAATCTTACTACATTTTCTATATCTAGCAATACATTCACAATCTTACTACATTTTCTATATCTAGCAATACATTCACAATCTTACTACATTTTCTATATCTAGCAATACATTCACAATCTTACTACATTTTCTATATCTAACAATACATTCACAATCTTACTATATTTTCTATATCTTGCAATACATTCACAATTTTACTACATTTTCTATATCTTGCAATACATTCACAGTCTTACTACATTTTCTATATCTAGCAATACATTCACAATCTTACTATATTTTCTATATCTTGCAATACATTCACAATCTTACTACATTTTCTATATCTTGCAATACATTCACAATCTTATTACATTTTCTATATCTAGCAATTCATCCCAACGTTGTGCTACCAATGACAGACCTGGACTCTAGATGCAAGAACAATAAGAAAAATAACCTCTACAGAGATGAAATGTGTTAGACGAATGACAGGAAACAGTCTGAGAGATAAGATCAGAAATGAAGAACTGAGAAAAAAGCTAGGAATAGCCCCAGCCGTAGAATATATAAGGAAACAACAGATAAAATGGTTCGGCCACGTGACAAGGAAGAAAGAACAAAACACAACACAACGAGCCTTCAACAAACGTTGTGAGAACAACAGACCCAAGGGTCGACCACGAAAAAGATGGATCGATGGAATATTAGAAGCACTGGAAACATAACAGCAGCAGAGGCGAACAGAAGAGCAAAAGACCGCAAATTATATCTCCCCTCGACGCTGAAAGGCAGATGAGGAAGGAAAGAAGAAGAAGCAATACATTCACAATCTTACTACATTTTCTATATCTAGCAATACATTCACAATCTTACTACACATATTCCTACTCTTCCTACAAATGACTCACTATATTTGATAAAAATATAAGTTGACAGAATAAAAACTAAAAACTATCTTCAGGACACACATTGCTGGTGTATCTCGGCTCACGACAAGACCGGATGGATAATGACTGCTTGGTCAAAGCAATACGACATGTGAGACTCAGGATTTTGATTTCATACCTGATAGAAAAAAAACCTTTCTGTATCCCCGGGTTTCGAACACCCCTCGCCAGCTTTTCAACCAGCGAAACAGTTGATTTCGCCACACGGCCACACGCTCCTCTGAATGACAGAATTGAAAAAAAAAAAGTAAAGAGCCTTATCACGCCAAGTGACATATAGGGAATATATGTATCGGTATTACGCCCGTGCCGCTTTACTTTCCCAGAAAAAAATCTGGTACCTATTTAAGGCTGGGTGAACCCTCATTATGAGGGAAGTAATGAATAGTGACACTGTGACCTTCCAGGCATGTCGTAAGAGGCGACTAAGGAGGTTGATCGATGGCTTGACAAGCTGTTATTGTAAAAAGTATTGTTATGGAAACAGCGCCATATATTTTAGAGCAATCATCTCTGCAATATGTGCCACTTTGACACGCAAGGTTTCTGTTTATGAGATTGTGGTTCTGCCCTATTTGCCGTCTTAGGCTCGAAAGGACGATAGATAGATAGATAGATAGATAGATAGATAGATAGATAGATAGATAGATAGATAGATAGATAGATAGATAGATAGATAGATAGATAGATAGATAGATAGATGGATGGATGGATGGATGGATGGATGGATGGATGGATGGATGGATGGATGGATGGATGGATGGATGGATGGATGGATGGATGGATGGATGGATGGATGGATGGATGGATGGATGGATGGATGGATGGATGGATGGATGGATGGATGGATGGATGGATGGATGGATGGATGGATGGATGGATGGATGGATGGATGGATGGATGGATGGATGGATGGATGGATGGATGGATGGATGGATGGATGGATGGATGGATGGATGGATGGATGGATGGATGGATGGATGGATGGATGGATGGATGGATGGATGGATGGATGGATGGATGGATGGATGGATGGATGGATGGATGGATGGATGGATGGATGGATGGATGGATGGATGGATGGATGGATGGATGGATGGATGGATGGATGGATGGATGGATGGATGGATGGATGGATGGATGGATGGATGGATGGATGGATGGATGGATGGATGGATGGATGGATGGATGGATGGATGGATGGATGGATGGATGGATGGATGGATGGATGGATGGATGGATGGATGGATGGATGGATGGATGGATGGATGGATGGATGGATGGATGGATGGATGGATGGATGGATGGATGGATGGATGGATGGATGGATGGATGGATGGATGGATGGATGGATGGATGGATGGATGGATGGATGGATGGATGGATGGATGGATGGATGGATGGATGGATGGATGGATGGATGGATGGATGGATGGATGGATGGATGGATGGATGGATGGATGGATGGATGGATGGATGGATGGATGGATGGATGGATGGATGGATGGATGGATGGATGGATGGATGGATGGATGGATGGATGGATGGATGGATGGATGATGGATGGATGGATGGATGGATGGATGGATGGATGGATGGATGGATGGATGGATGGATGGATGGATGGATGGATGGATGGATGGATGGATGGATGGATGGATGGATGGATGGATGGATGGATGGATGGATGGATGGATAGATGGATAGATAGATAGATAGATAGATAGATAGATAGATAGATAGATAGATAGATAGATAGATAGATAGATAGATAGATAGATAGATAGATAGATAGATAGATAGATAGATAGATAGATAGATAGATAGATAGATAGATAGATAGATAGATAGATAGATAGATAGATAGATAGATAGATAGATAGATAGATAGATAGATAGATAGATAGATAGATAGATAGATAGAACCGGAAGCCGTCGATCAGGATCGAACCCGACCTCTTGTCACTTGTAGTCCAGTTCACTAACCACTGAGCCATCGCGGCTCCCAGAATGATAGAATGCAATGATAAAATCAAAACCAATTTTGTGTGCGACAATAATCTTTACCTTATTGCCAAAACGGCTGAAGCATAGCCTACTGTACTCCACAAAGTAATCTTGGATGCTTGAGTTGAGCCAACCACCGTAATCTTCAAGTGCCTGAGGCAGATCCCAGTGGTAGAGTGTCACCATTGGTCTGTTAACACAAATAAATAATTAACTCATGCCACAATGCACATGTCATATCATGTCACACCTTGTCATGTCATATCATGTCACACATTGTCATATCATATCATATCATATCATATCATATCAGATCATATCATGTCATGACACATCACATGTCTCTATACATCAAGGTAGGACTGTCATAAAATGTCCAGCCTCACTGTTCTTTGATCGGTTAATCAGTCAAAGCTTTTCTGGTACTTTTAGAAAGCATAGGCCATAACAAGGTCTCTGCCTACACCTCAACTGTTACCATAACAAGGTCTCTCCCTACATCTCTATTGTTTGTCATAACAAGGACTCTCCCTACATCTCTATTGTTTGTCATAACAAGGACTCTCCCTACATCTCTATTGTTTGTCATAATAAGGACTCTCCCTACATCTCTATTATTTGTCATAACAAGGTTTCTTCCTACATCTCTATTGTTTGTTATAGCAATATCTCTCCCTACATCTCTATTGTTTGTCATAACACGATCTCTCCCTTCTCTATTGTTTGTCATAACACGATCTCTCTCTACATCTCTATTGTTTGTCATAACAAGGACTCTCCCTACATCTCTACTGTTTGTCATAACAAGGACTCTCCCTGCATCTCTATTGTTTGTCTAACACGATCTCTCCCTACATATCTGTTGTTTGTTATAGCAATATCTATCCCTACATCTCTATTGTTTGTCATAACAAGGGCTCTCCCTACATCTCTATTGTTTGTCATAACAAGGACTCTCCCTACATCTCTATTTTTTGTCTAACATGATCTCTCCCTACATCTCTATTGTTTGTCATAACACGATCTCTCCCTACATCTCTATTGTTTGTCATAACAAGGACTCTCCCTACATCTCTATTGTTTGTCATAACAAGGACTCTCCCTACATCTCTATTGTTTGTCATAATAAGGACTCTCACTACATCTCTATTATTTGTCATAACAAGGTTTCTTCCTACATCTCTATTGTTTGTTATAGCAATATCTCTCCCTACATCTCTATTGTTGTCATAACAAGGTCTCTCCCTACATCTGTATTGTTTGTCATAACAAGGTCTCTCCCTACATCTCTATTGTTTGCCTTAACACGATCTCTCCCTACATCTCTATTGTTTGTGATAACAAGGACTCTCCCTACATCTCTATTGTTTGTCATAACAAGGTCTCTACCTACATCTCTATTGTTTGCCTTAACACGGTTTCTCCCTACAACTCTATTGTTTGCCTTAACAAGGTCTCTCCCTACATCTCTATTGTTTATCATAACAAGGTCTCTCCCTACATCTCTATTGTTTGTCATAACAAGGTATCTCCCTACATCTCTATTGTTTGTCCTAACAAGGTCTCTCCCTACATCTCTATTGTTTGCCTTAACACGATCTCTCCCTACATCTTTATTGTTTGCCCTAACACGATCTCTCCCTACATCTCTATTATTTATCATAACAAGGTCTCTCCCTACATCTCTATTGTTTGTCACAACACGACCTCTCTATACATCTCTATTGTTTGTCACAACACAACCTCTCTATACATCTCTATTGTTTGTCACAACACAACCTCTCTATACATCTCTATTGTTTGTCACAACACGACCTCTCTATACATCTCTATTGTTTGTCATAACACGATCTCTCCCTACACCTCTATTGTTTGTCACAACACGACCTCTCTATACATCTCTATTGTCCCAGTACGAGGGACACAAATAACAATGACTTTCCCTATATCGCGGATAGAAGGGAAAAGGACTATATAAAGGACTTTCCTTTTCTGCTTAGTATTTTTGATTTACATATTTTGTCCAGGAAATAGAGCCTGGGAATACTCACTTAATATTATTAGCCAGGAGAGCATCGATGAGGTTGTTGTAATACTCTATGCCCTTCTCATTGACTGTTCTGTTGGTGCCATCTGACATCACACGTGACCAGGAGATGGAGAACCGGTAGTGTGTGGACTGAAATGAAACATTAATGAGTAATGTAAAATGTGGACGGAAATGAAACATTAATGAGTAATGTAAAATGTGGACTGAAATGAAACATTAATGAGTAATGTAAAATGTGTTCTGAAATGAAACATTAATGAGTAATGTAAAATGTGGACTGAAATGAAACATTAATGAGTAATGTAAAATATGGACTGAAATGAAACATTAATGAGCAATGTAAAATGTGGACTGAAATGAAACATTAATGAGCAATGTAAAATATGGACTGAAATGAAACATTAATGAGCAATGTAAAATCTGGACTGAAATGAAACATTTTTATTAGAAATGTAAAATGTGGACTGAAATGAAACATTTTATTAGAAATGTAAAATGTGGACTGAAATTAAACATTTTTATTAGCAATGTAAAATGTGGACTGAAATTAAACAACAAATTAATTTACATTGCAACAATAGAATTAATAAAGTCAAGAGCAACAACAGAATAAACATAACCCACCCTCTCTTTATATTTCAAAGTGAACATAAAGAATAGGTAGAACTGAATGGACAGAAGAGAAAACAAATGATGAAGTCTTACAACAACTAAAAATGAAAAGAGAACTACTAAACATAAACAAGAAAAATTATTTTTTTGGGCCATGTTAAAAGACACAACAGCCTACTAAAAGTAATCTTGAAAGGGAAAATACAAGATAAAAGAGGCAGAGGCAGACCAAGACTAATGTGGACGAGTAACATCAAAAGATGGTCACGTCAGCCTATGATAACCTACACCATCAAAGCAAAAGACAGAGCGGAATGGCGCTCCATGGTAGCCAACCTTCGATGCTGAGACGGCACTCAATGATGATGATGAACATCAAGTCCAGTAATGTGATGACACAAACAAAGTTCAATTTTTTCAAAGTGAAAATAGAAAGGATTTAAAGTGAACACAACTCACCCCCAAATTTTTGATCAACTGAACATCCTCATTGTACTTGTGGTAGCTGTCACAGGCCACATCACCTGTCTCCCCGTGGGCTATCTTGTTGCTGTGGGCCCAGGTGTCCCAGATGCTGGCACCTTTACCTGTACACACACACACACAAAGAAACAAAATCACATACAGATAAACTTTAAAATCAGTGCTTCACAACTAAACACGTCTATTCACATCTTCACAACTAAACACGTCTATTCACAACTTCACAACTGTGACAACTAAACACGTCTATTCACATCTTCACAACTAAACACGTCTATTCACATCTTCACAACTAAACACGTCTATTCACAACTTTACAACTAAACACGTCTATTCACATCTTCAGAACTAAACACGTCTATTCACAACTTTACAACTAAACACGTCTATTCACAACTTTACAACTAAACACGTCTATTCACATCTTCAGAACTAAACACGTCTATTCACATCTTCAGAACTAAACACGTCTATTCACAACTTTACAACTAAACACGTCTATTCACAACTTTACAACTAAACACGTCTATTCACATCTTCAGAACTAAACACGTCTATTCACAACTTTACAACTAAACACGTCTATTCACATCTTCAGAACTAAACACGTCTATTCACGACTTCACAATTAAACACGTCTGTTCACAACTTCACAACTAAACACGTCTATTCACATCTTCACAACTAAACACGTCTATTCACAACTTCATAACTAAACACGTCTATTCACAACTTCATAACTAAACATGTCTGTTCACAACTTCACAACTAAACATGTCTGTTCACAACTTCACAACTAAACACGTCTATTCACAACTTCACAACTAAACACGTCTATTCACAATTTCACAACTAAACACGTCTATTCACAACTTCATAACTAAACATGTCTGCTCCCATAAAATAACCTGAGACTACAGGACTGTACAGTACCAGCTGTTTCTAAACATGTCTGATCCCATCAGAGAACCAGAGACTACAGGACTGTACAGTACCAGCTGTTTCTAAACATGTCTGATCCCATCAGAGAACCAGAGACTACAGGACTTTACAGTACCAGCTGTTTCTAAACATGTCTGATCCCATCAGAGAACCAGAGACTACAGGACTGTAAGTACCAGCTGTTTCTAAACATGTCTGTGTCCAACAAAGATCGATTTAAGATCTCTGGCTCATTTCTTATTCGTAGTTACCTGCTCTCTCTCCTTCATTCTGACTATCTCAAAGTTTCACATCTGCTTTTACCTCACTGTCACTGTATGAATATCCTAGCTACTTTTATTTCCCTCCCTTTCCTGTATTTCTATACTGCCTCTTTTCTCCCTGTTTGACTCTACAATATACTTGTTAACCAACCTTCACCCATCTATCCTTTCTTGTTTTATCTTCGTTACTTTTACTCGCTATCTTATATCCTCTGTCTTATGCTTTTCGATTAATTTCTAAAAATGTTCTTCATTTCTCACACATGTTTGTCTCTCTCTCATCCCCTCACCTACCTCTCATCCGCTCACCTACCTCTCATCCCTCACCTACCTCTCATCCCCTCACCTACCTCTCATCCCCTCACCTACCACTCATCCCCTCAAATACCTCTCATCCCCTCACCTACCTCTCATCCCTCACCTACCTCTCATCCGCTCACCTACCTCTCATCCCCTCACCTACCTCTCATCCCCTCACCTACCACTCATCGCCTCATATACCTCTCATCCCAAAACCTACCTCTTATCCGCTTAAGTACCTCTCGTCCCTCACCTACCTCTCATCCCCTCACCTACCTCTCATCCCTCATCTACCTCTCATCCCCTCATCTACCTCTCATCCCCTCACCTACTTCTCATCCCCTCACCTACCTCTCATCCCCTCACCTACCTCTCATCCCCTCACCTACCTCTCATCCCCTCACCTACCTCTCATCCCCTCACCTACCTCTCATCCCCTCACATATCTCTCATCCCCTCACCTACCTCTCATCCCTCACCTACCTCTCATCCCCTCACCTACCTCTCATCCCCTCACCTATCTCTCATCCCCTCACCTACCTCTCATCCCCTCAACTACATCTCATCCACTCACCTACCTCTCATCCCCTCACCTACCTCTCATCCCCTCACCTATCTCTCATCCCCTCACCTACATCTCATCCACTCACTTACCTCTCATCCCCTCACTAACTCTCATCCCTCACATATCTCGCATCCCCTCACCTATCTCTCATCCCCTCACCTACCTCTCATCCCCTCACCTACCTCTCATCCCCTCACCTACCTCTCATCCCCTCACCTATCTCTCATCCCCTCACCCTCCTCTCATCCCCTCACCTACATCTCATCCACTCACCTACCTCTCATCCCCTCACCTACCTCTCATCCCCTCACCTACCTCTCATCCCTCACCTATCTCTCATCCCCTCACCTACATCTCATCCACTCACTTACCTCTCATCCCCTCACCTACATCTCATCCACTCACCTACCTCTCATCCCCTCACCTACCTCTCATCCCCTCACCTATCACTCATCCCCTCTCCTACCTCTCATCCCCTCACCTATCTCTCATCCCCTCACCTACCTCTCATCCCTTCACCTACCTCACATCCCCTCACCTACCTCTCATCCACTCACCTAACTCTCATCCCCTCACCTACATCTCATCCACTCACCTACCTCTCATCCCTCACCTACCTCTCATCCCCTCACCTATCTCTCATCCCCTCACCTACCTCTCATCCCATCACCTACCTATCATCCCCTCACCTACCTCTCATCCCCTCACATACATCTCATCCCCTCACATATCTCTCATCCCCTCACCTACCTCTCATCCCCTCACCTACCTCTCATCCCCTCACCTACCTCTCATCCCCTCACCTACATCTCATCCCCTCACCTACCTCTCATCCCCTCACTTACCTCTAATCCCCTCACCTACCTCTCATCCCCTCACCTACCCCTCATCGCCTCACCTACCCCTCATGCCCTCACCTACCCCTCATCCCCTCATCTACCCCTCATCGCCTCACCTACCCCTCATGCCCTCACCTACCCCTCATGCCCTCACCTACCCCTCACCTACCCTTCATACCCTCACCTATCACACATCCTTTCACCTACCACTCATCTAACTCTCATCCCCTCACCTATCCGTCATCCATTCACCCATCCCTCATCCACTCACATAACTTTCATCCCCTCACATACCCCTCATCCCCTCACCTACCCTTCATCGCCTCACTTACCCTCATGCCCTCACCAACCCCTCATGCCCTCACCTACCCCTCATCATCTCACATACCCTTACCTATCCCACATCCTTTCACCTATCCCTCATCTATCTCTCATCCCCTCACCTATCCGTCATCACCTCACCTACCTCTCATCCCATCACCTACCTCTCATCCCCTCACCTACCTCTCATCCCCTCACCTACATCTCATCCCCTCACCTACCTCTCATCCCCTCACCTACCTCTCATCCCCTAACCTATCTCTCATCCCCTCACCTACATCTCATCCACTCACCTACCTCTCATCCCCTCACCCACCTCTCATCCCCTCACCTACCTCTCATCCCCTCACCTACCTCTCATCCCCTCACCTACCTCTCATCCCCTATCCTATCTCTCATCCACTCACCTACCTCTCATCCCCTCACCTACCTCTCATCCCCTCACCTACCTCTCATCCCCTCACCTACCTCTCACCCCCTCACCTACCTCTCATCCCTCACCTACCTCTCATCCCCTCACCTACCTCTCATCCCCTAACCTACCTCTCATCCCCTAACCTATCTCTCATCCCCTCACCTGCCTCTGATCCCCTCACCTACCTCTCATCCCCTCACCTACCTCTCATCCCTAACCTATCTCTCATCCCCTCACCTGCCTCTCATCCCCTCACCTGTCTCTCATCCCCTCACCTGCCTCTCATCCCCTCACCTGCCTCTCATCCTCTCACCTACCTCATTCCCTTACCTACCACTCATCTACCTCTCATCCCCTTACCTACCCCCATCCCCTAATCTACCTCTCATCCTCTCACCAACCTCTCATTCCCTCACCTACCTCTCATCCCCTCACCTACCTCTCATCCCCTCACCTGCCTCTCATCCCCTCACCTAACTTTCATCCCCTCACCTACCTCTCGTCCCCGCACATACCCCTCATCCCCTCACCTCACTTTCATCCCCTCACTTGCATCTCATTCCCTCACCTACCCCTCATCCCCTCACCTGCCTCTCATCCCCTCACTTACCCCTCAGCATTCCGCTCATCTCCTATCTACCTTTCATCCCCTCACCTACCCCTCAACTACCTCTCATCTCCTCTCCTATACCTCATCCTCTCACCTACCCCTCATCTATCTCTCATTCCCTCACCTACCCCTCATCCCCTCACCTATCCATCATCCACTCACCTTCCCCTCATCCCCTCACCTGCCCCTCATCCCCTCACCTGCCCCTCATCCCCTCACCTGCCCCTCATCCCCTCACCTGCCCCTCATCCCCTCACCTGTCCCTCATCCCCTCACCTACCCCTCATAACCTCACCTATTCCTCATCCCATCACCTACCCCTCATTCCCTCACCTACCCCTTAACCCCTCACCTACCCCTCATCCCCTCACCAACCACTCATCCCCTCACCTATCCCACATCCCCTCACCTACCTCTCATCCTCTCACCAACCCCTCATCCCCTTACCTGCCTCTCATCCCCTCACCCCCTCAACTACCCCACATCCCCTCACCAACCTGTCATACCCTCACCTATCACGCATCCTTTCACCTACCCCTCATCTATCTCTCATCCCCTCACCTATCCGTCATCCACTCACCCATCCCTCATCCACTCACCTACCTTTCATCCCCTCACATACCCCTCATCCCCTCACCTACCCCTCATCGCCTCACCTACCCCTCATGCCCTCACCTACCCCTCATGCCCTCACCTACCCCTCATGCCCTCACCTACCCCTCATACCCTCACCTACCTGTCATACCCTCACCTATCCCACATCCTTTTGCCTACCCCTCATCTATCTCTCATCCCCTCACCTATCCGTCATCCACTCACACATCCCTCATCCCCTCACCTACCCCTCAACCCTTCACCTACCCCTCATCCCCTCACCTATTCCTTATCCCCTCACCTACCCCTCATCCCCTCACCAACCACTCATCCCCTCACCTATCCTTCATCCCCTCACATACCTCTCACCCCTCACCTGCCTCTCATCCCCTCACCTACCACTCATCCCCTCACCTACCTCTCATCCCCTCACCTGCCTCTCATCCCCTCACATGCCTCTTATCCTCTCACCTGTCTCTCATCCCCTCACCTACCCCATATCCACCTCTCATCCCCTACCTACCTTATCCCATTACCTACCCCTCATCCCCTCATCTACATCTCATCCCTTCACCTACCCCTCATCCACTCACCTATCCCTCATCCCCTTACCTACCTCTCATCCCCTCACCTATGCCTCATCCACTCACTTGCCCCTCATCCCCTCACCTGCCCGTATTCTCTCACGTTTTCCCTTTTCTTCTGTTTCTCTACCAAACACATTGCATGCTCACTCTCACTTTCATCTCTAACCTCCCTCTTGCTCTCATCTTCTCCCCTCTCTAAAATTATCCCACCTCTCTCCATCCACCTACCATCAGCATTCCACCCTCCCTCCATCCCCACCTACCATCAACATTCCACCCTCCCTCCATCCCCACCTACCATCAGCATTCCACCCTCCCTCCACCTGATAGGCTGCTGTAGCTGTCGACCAAGCAAATCCTGCCGGAAACTGGTCGTACAGAATCTCAAACTCATTCTCCATTTGGACAATGCCTGTTGGCTGCCCACCTCTAGCACTGTGGACACAAGGAACACCCTGATCAAACATTTCCAATCTATTTAATCAATTTATCATATTCAGAAATAACAAATCATAAATGATTTGGACACGTAACAAAACCACAGCCAGAAAGCGTCACTCAGAATCTTATTACTCAGAAGCAACGAAAAGCGAGAAAGGAGGGTTGGGCATGGGTCTGGCTATCCCATACTGTAAAAGACATAAGCCGAAAACACTTCACAAACATGGACATATGAAAGCCAACTGAGAATATTACACAACAGGCCCTTTTTTGGAATCCCAAGGGGAAAATAGAAAGAGGACGGCGAAGGAATTCTTGGAGAAGACAGATAGAAGCAGAGATAAAGATGATGAGGAAAACATGGAATGATCTTAAAAGAATGGCAAGAAACAAAACGACTTGGAAAGTGTTTGTTGAGGACCTATGCTCCACGGAGAGCCGAAAGGTAGAAGAAGAATGAAAAGAAGGGAAAAGTTAGACCTAAATGATGGTGAATTTATAAAAGTAGTCAACATCGCAATGAACACATTGCAGGAATCTGAAGCGCACAAAACTGAGCATGGGGGCGGGGGGGGGGCTGGGTATTCTAGAGGTAACGTCGGCCTTAGGACTGTGAAAGGACCCGGGTTCTAAGGTCACCAGAAGCGGTGGTGACTTTACAAAAAATATTTTCCCTTCCAATATCACTTTTAGTAGGCTGTTGTATCTTTTAACATGCCCCACAAATTTCATTTGTCTTGTCTTAATTGTTCTCTTATAGTTCTCTTTTTATTTTCTGTTGTTTTAAAACTTCATCGTTTGTTATCTTTTCTTTCCATCCAATTCTACCTATTCTTCTATAAATCCACATTTCAAAGGCTTCAATTTTCTCTTCTGTTTTCTTGTCTAATGTCCATGTTTCTACACCATACAGGAATATTGAGAAGATGTAACATTTTGCCATTCTTAGTTTCAGCCCTGCTGATATTTGTTTTGTTGTTAGTATATTTTTCTTGGCATTAAAATTACTTTTTGCCATACCTATTCTTTTGTTTTTTTTCAATTTTACATTTTCCAACATTGGTTATAGTATGTCCCAGGTAGTTGTAGCTCTGGACTGTCTTCAGATGTATTCCCTCAAAATGTGATATTTAATTGTAGGTCTTGAGAATTTTCTTTGTTTATGATCATAGTTTTAGTCTTTTTGATATTCATATGTAGTCCATATTTTTTGCTTGTTATGTTTATCACATTAAGTAATTGTTGTAGGTCTTTAGGATTTTCTGCTAGTAGAACAGTATCATCAGCATATCTTAGGTTATTGATTATCTTTCCATTAATGTTTAGGCCTGGCATCTCTGAGATGTTTTTAAAGATTTGCTCAGTGTATAGATTGAACAAGCTTGGTGATAGGATGCTGAACTGTCTCCAGATGTAATCCTTCAACTGTGATAGTTAAATGTAATTCAGAAAGGTGGAAAACATTTTTACAATGATGCCAGATTGGCTAGCGATTGCATTGAATTTGTGGCTGGACATGCGGACAAATTTTTCCAATTGTTAAGTTGTTTTCAATAGTTCTGCTTATTTTTACGTGAAAAGAAAACATGTAAGTGAGATATTAAAGGTTTTTAGTCGTTTTTTTAAAAAAATAGATCTAGGCAATTAATTTTATAGAACGTGAGAAAAACGGTTACTGCCAATAAATCAAAAGACACCCATTCTCAGAAGAAAGAAACGTTATTATTTATTGTTACTATGCCACTATGGCAACTGTCACTGACTGTTGTTGATATAACCTCAAATTGTTAAACGTTACTGGTAAAACCAGTAAAAGCTTCACAATGGTATAACAATCTCCCATAACTACTTGCCTATAGCTGATCAGCACTTACCTGTAACCTTTCTTGAATCCATTATCTTTTATCACCGCGGCATAGTACAGAGCTGATGCTTTCGGCGTCCGGGTCCTGTTAGCGTCTTTGAAATCAACAAAATAAAGTCCAAACTTCTCTGAAAAGCCTCGTGCCCACTCAAAGTTGTCCATGAGCGACCAGGCAGTGTAACCTCTGACATCACAACCATCCAACTTAATGGCTGAAACGTAGCAAAGTTTGATGGTAAGAAAGTAACAGTGTTAGCCAGGCTACTGACAAAATAGTTGCCAAATGTTATATGAGCTTTTGCCATACTGTCCAAATTGGGTATTTTGTTATATTCTGTATCCTTAACTGAAGACATCTATGAGCATCTGCGGAAGGAAGATACTATAGATAAGATGACTTGATGCCACTAGAAATGAGGAGCTGTGGTGAAGAACAAATCAATCCACAGTGGAAGGAATGATGAAGTGGGATGTAGAACAAATCAATCCACAGTGGAAGGAATGATGAAGTGGGATGAAGAACAAATCAATCCACAGTGGAAGGAAAGATGAAGTGTAAAGAACAAATCAATCCACAGTGGAAGGAATGGTGAAGTGGGATGAAGAACAAATCAATCCACAGTGGAAGGAAAGATGAAGTGTAAAGAACAAATCAATCCACAGTGGAAGGAATGGTGAAGTGTAAAGAACAAATCAATCCACAGTGGAAGGAATGGGGAAGTGTAAAGAACAAATCAATCCACAGTGAAAGGAAAGATGAAGTGTAAAGAACAAATCAATCCACAGTGGAAGGAATGATGAAGTGGGATGAAGAACAAATCAATCCACAGTGGAAGGAATGATGAAGTGGGATGAAGAACAAATCAATCCACAGTGGATGGAATGATGAAGTGAGAAGAACAAATCAATCCATAGTGGAAGGAATGATGAAGTGTGAAGAACAAATCAATCCACAGTGGAAGGAATGATGAAGTGTGAAGAACAAATCAATCCATAGTGGAAGGAATGATGAAGTGTGAAGAACAAATCAATCCATAGTGGAAGGAATGATTAAGTGGGAAGAACAAATCAATCCATAGTGGAAGGAATGATGAAGTGGGAAGAACAAATCAATCCATAGTGGAAAGAATGATGAAGTGTGGTGAAGAACAAATCAATCCATAGTGGAAGGAATGATGAAGTGGAAAGAACAAATCAATCCACAGTGAAAGGAATGATGAAGTGGGATGAAGAACAAATCAATCCACAGTGGAAGAAATGATGAAGTGAAGTGAAGAACAAATCAATCCACAGTGGAAGGAATGATGAAGTGGGAAGAACAAATCAATCCACAGTGGAAGGAATGATGAAGTGTGAAGAACAAATCAATCCATAGTGGAAGGAATGATGAAGTGGGAAGAACAAATCAATCCATAGTGGAAGGAATGATGAAATGTGAAGAACAAATCAATCCATAGTGGAAGGAATGATGAAGTGGGAAGAACAAATCAATCTACAGTGGAAGGAATGATGAAGTGGGATGAAGAACAAATCAATCCACAGTGGAAGGAATGATGAAGTGTAGTGAAGAACAAATCAATCCACAGTGGAAGGAATGATGAAGTGTAGTGAAGAACAAATCAATCCACAGTGGAAGGAATGATGAAGTGTAGTGAAGAACAAATCAATCCACAGTGGAAGGAATGATGAAGTGGGATGAAGAACAAATCAATCTACAGTGGAAGGAATGATGAAGTGTGAAGAACAAATCAATCCACAGTGGAAGGAATGATGAAGTGGGAAGAACAAATCAATCTACAGTGGAAGGAATGATGAAGTGGGATGAAGAACAAATCAATCCACAGTGGAAGGAATGATGAAGTGGGAAGAACAAATCAATCCACAGTGTAAGGAATGATGAAGTGGGAAGAACAAATCAATCCACAGTGGAAGGAATGATGAAGTGGGAAGAACAAATCAATCCACTTTGGAAGGAATGATGAAGTGGGAAGAACAAATCAATCCACAGTGGAAGGAATGATGAAGTGGGATGAAGAACAAATCAATCCACAGTGGAAGGAATGATGAAGTGGGATGAAGAACAAATCAATCCACAGTGGAAGGAATGATGAAGTGTGAATAACAAATCAATCCACAGTGGAAGGAAAGATGAAGTGTAAAGAACAAATCAATCCACAGTGGAAGGAATGATGAAGTGTAGTGAAGAACAAATCAATCCACAGTGGAAGGAATGATGAAGTGTAGTGAAGAACAAATCAATCCACAGTGGAAGGAATGATGAAGTGTAGTGAAGAACAAATCAATCCACAGTGGAAGGAATGATGAAGTGGGATGAAGAACAAATCAATCTACATTGGAAGGAATGATGAAGTGTGAAGAACAAATCAATCCACAGTGGAAGGAATGATGAAGTGGGAAGAACAAATCAATCCACAGTGGAAGGAATGATGAAGTGGGAAGAACAAATCAATCTACAGTGGAAGGAATGATGAAGTGGGATGAAGAACAAATCAATCCACAGTGGAAGGAATGATGAAGTGAAGTGAAGAACAAATCAATCCACAGTGGAAGGAATGATGAAGTGGGAAGAACAAATTAATCCACAGTGGAAGGAATGATGAAGTGTGAAGAACGAATCAATCCATAGTGGAAGGAATGATGAAGTGGGAAGAACAAATCAATCCATAGTGGAAGGAATGATGAAATGTGAAGAACAAATCAATCCATAGTGGAAGGAATGATGAAGTGGGAAAAACAAATCAATCTACAGTGGAAGGAATGATGAAGTGGGATGAAGAACAAATCAATCCACAGTGGAAGGAATGATGAAGTGGGATGAAGAACAAATCAATCCACAGTGGAAGGAATGATGAAGTGTAGTGAAGAACAAATCAATCCACAGTGGAAGGAATGATGAAGTGTAGTGAAGAACAAATCAATCCACAGTGGAAGGAATGATGAAGTGGGATGAAGAACAAATCAATCCACAGTGGAAGGAATGATGAAGTGGGAAGAACAAATCAATCCACAGTGGAAGGAATGATGAAGTGGGAAGAACAAATCAATCCACAGTGGAAGGAATGATGAAGTGGGAAGAACAAATCAATCCACTTTGGAAGGAATGATGAAGTGGGAAGAACAAATCAATCCACAGTGGAAGGAATGATGAAGTGGGATGAAGAACAAATCAATCCACAGTGGAAGGAATGATGAAGTGGGATGAAGAACAAATCAATCCACAGTGGAAGGAATGATGAAGTGTGAATAACAAATCAATCCACAGTGGAAGGAAAGATGAAGTGTAAAGAACAAATCAATCCACAGTGGAAGGAATGGTGAAGTGGGATGAAGAACAAATCAATCCACAGTGGAAGGAAAGATGAAGTGTAAAGAACAAATCAATCCACAGTGGAAGGAATGGTGAAGTGTAAAGAACAAATCAATCCACAGTGGAAGGAATGGTGAAGTGTAAAGAACAAATCAATCCACAGTGAAAGGAAGATGAAGTGTAAAGAACAAATCAATCCACAGTGGAAGGAATGATGAAGTGGGATGAAGAACAAATCAATCCACAGTGGAAGGAATGATGAAGTGGGATGAAGAACAAATCAATCCACAGTGGATGGAATGATGAAGTGAGAAGAACAAATCAATCCATAGTGGAAGGAATGATGAAGTGTGAAGAACAAATCAATCGACAGTGGAAGGAATGATGAAGTGTGAAGAACAAATCAATCCATAGTGGAAGGAATGATGAAGTGTGAAGAACAAATCAATCCATAGTGGAAGGAATGATGAAGTGGGAAGAACAAATCAATCCATAGTGGAAGGAATGATGAAGTGGGAAGAACAAATCAATCCACAGTGGAAGGAATGGTGAAGTGTAAAGAACAAATCAATCCACAGTGGAAGGAATGGTGAAGTGTAAAGAACAAATCAATCCACAGTGAAAGGAAAGATGAAGTGTAAAGAACAAATCAATCCACAGTGGAAGGAATGATGAAGTGGGATGAAGAACAAATCAATCCACAGTGGATGGAATGATGAAGTGAGAAGAACAAATCAATCCATAGTGGAAGGAATGATGAAGTGTGAAGAACAAATCAATCCACAGTGGAAGGAATGATGAAGTGTGAAGAACAAATCAATCCATAGTGGAAGGAATGATGAAGTGTGAAGAACAAATCAATCCATAGTGGAAGGAATGATGAAGTGGGAAGAACAAATCAATCCATAGTGGAAGGAATGATGAAGTGGGAAGAACAAATCAATCCATAGTGGAAGGAATGATGAAGTGGGAAGAACAAATCAATCCATAGTGGAAGGAATGATGAAGTGGAAAGAACAAATCAATCCACAGTGGAAGGAATGATGAAGTGTAGTGAAGAACAAATCAATCCACAGTGGAAGGAATGATGAAGTGTAGTGAAGAACAAATCAATCCACAGTGGAAGGAATGATGAAGTGGGATGAAGAACAAATCAATCTACAGTGGAAGGAATGATGAAGTGTGAAGAACAAATCAATCCACAGTGGAAGGAATGATGAAGTGGGAAGAACAAATCAATCTACAGTGGAAGGAATGATGAAGTGGGATGAAGAACAAATCAATCCACAGTGGAAGGAATGATGAAGTGGGAAGAACAAATCAATCCACAGTGTAAGGAATGATGAAGTGGGAAGAACAAATCAATCCACAGTGGAAGGAATGATGAAGTGGGAAGAACAAATCAATCCACTTTGGAAGGAATGATGAAGTGGGAAGAACAAATCAATCCACAGTGGAAGGAATGATGAAGTGGGATGAAGAACAAATCAATCCACAGTGGAAGGAATGATGAAGTGGGATGAAGAACAAATCAATCCACAGTGGAAGGAATGATGAAGTGTGAATAACAAATCAATCCACAGTGGAAGGAAAGATGAAGTGTAAAGAACAAATCAATCCACAGTGGAAGGAATGATGAAGTGTAGTGAAGAACAAATCAATCCACAGTGGAAGGAATGATGAAGTGTAGTGAAGAACAAATCAATCCACAGTGGAAGGAATGATGAAGTGTAGTGAAGAACAAATCAATCCACAGTGGAAGGAATGATGAAGTGGGATGAAGAACAAATCAATCTACATTGGAAGGAATGATGAAGTGTGAAGAACAAATCAATCCACAGTGGAAGGAATGATGAAGTGGGAAGAACAAATCAATCCACAGTGGAAGGAATGATGAAGTGGGAAGAACAAATCAATCTACAGTGGAAGGAATGATGAAGTGGGATGAAGAACAAATCAATCCACAGTGGAAGGAATGATGAAGTGAAGTGAAGAACAAATCAATCCACAGTGGAAGGAATGATGAAGTGGGAAGAACAAATTAATCCACAGTGGAAGGAATGATGAAGTGTGAAGAACGAATCAATCCATAGTGGAAGGAATGATGAAGTGGGAAGAACAAATCAATCCATAGTGGAAGGAATGATGAAATGTGAAGAACAAATCAATCCATAGTGGAAGGAATGATGAAGTGGGAAAAACAAATCAATCTACAGTGGAAGGAATGATGAAGTGGGATGAAGAACAAATCAATCCACAGTGGAAGGAATGATGAAGTGGGATGAAGAACAAATCAATCCACAGTGGAAGGAATGATGAAGTGTAGTGAAGAACAAATCAATCCACAGTGGAAGGAATGATGAAGTGTAGTGAAGAACAAATCAATCCACAGTGGAAGGAATGATGAAGTGGGATGAAGAACAAATCAATCCACAGTGGAAGGAATGATGAAGTGGGAAGAACAAATCAATCCACAGTGGAAGGAATGATGAAGTGGGAAGAACAAATCAATCCACAGTGGAAGGAATGATGAAGTGGGAAGAACAAATCAATCCACTTTGGAAGGAATGATGAAGTGGGAAGAACAAATCAATCCACAGTGGAAGGAATGATGAAGTGGGATGAAGAACAAATCAATCCACAGTGGAAGGAATGATGAAGTGGGATGAAGAACAAATCAATCCACAGTGGAAGGAATGATGAAGTGTGAATAACAAATCAATCCACAGTGGAAGGAAAGATGAAGTGTAAAGAACAAATCAATCCACAGTGGAAGGAATGGTGAAGTGGGATGAAGAACAAATCAATCCACAGTGGAAGGAAAGATGAAGTGTAAAGAACAAATCAATCCACAGTGGAAGGAATGGTGAAGTGTAAAGAACAAATCAATCCACAGTGGAAGGAATGGTGAAGTGTAAAGAACAAATCAATCCACAGTGAAAGGAAAGATGAAGTGTAAAGAACAAATCAATCCACAGTGGAAGGAATGATGAAGTGGGATGAAGAACAAATCAATCCACAGTGGAAGGAATGATGAAGTGGGATGAAGAACAAATCAATCCACAGTGGATGGAATGATGAAGTGAGAAGAACAAATCAATCCATAGTGGAAGGAATGATGAAGTGTGAAGAACAAATCAATCGACAGTGGAAGGAATGATGAAGTGTGAAGAACAAATCAATCCATAGTGGAAGGAATGATGAAGTGTGAAGAACAAATCAATCCATAGTGGAAGGAATGATGAAGTGGGAAGAACAAATCAATCCATAGTGGAAGGAATGATGAAGTGGGAAGAACAAATCAATCCACAGTGGAAGGAATGGTGAAGTGTAAAGAACAAATCAATCCACAGTGGAAGGAATGGTGAAGTGTAAAGAACAAATCAATCCACAGTGAAAGGAAAGATGAAGTGTAAAGAACAAATCAATCCACAGTGGAAGGAATGATGAAGTGGGATGAAGAACAAATCAATCCACAGTGGATGGAATGATGAAGTGAGAAGAACAAATCAATCCATAGTGGAAGGAATGATGAAGTGTGAAGAACAAATCAATCCACAGTGGAAGGAATGATGAAGTGTGAAGAACAAATCAATCCATAGTGGAAGGAATGATGAAGTGTGAAGAACAAATCAATCCATAGTGGAAGGAATGATGAAGTGGGAAGAACAAATCAATCCATAGTGGAAGGAATGATGAAGTGGGAAGAACAAATCAATCCATAGTGGAAGGAATGATGAAGTGGGAAGAACAAATCAATCCATAGTGGAAGGAATGATGAAGTGGAAAGAACAAATCAATCCACAGTGAAAGGAATGATGAAGTGGGATGAAGAACAAATCAATCCACAGTGGAAGGAATGATGAAGTGAAGTGAAGAACAAATCAATCCACAGTGGAAGGAATGATGAAGTGGGAAGAACAAATCAATCCACAGTGGAAGGAATGATGAAGTGGGAAGAACAAATCAATCCATAGTGGAAGGAATGATGAAGTGGGAAGAACAAATCAATCCATAGTGGAAGGAATGATGAAATGTGAAGAACAAATCAATCCATAGTGGAAGGAATGATGAAGTGGGAAGAACAAATCAATCTACAGTGGAAGGAATGATGAAGTGGGATGAAGAACAAATCAATCCACAGTGGAAGGAATGATGAAGTGTAGTGAAGAACAAATCAATCCACAGTGGAAGGAATGATGAAGTGTAGTGAAGAACAAATCAATCCACAGTGGAAGGAATGATGAAGTGTAGTGAAGAACAAATCAATCCACAGTGGAAGGAATGATGAAGTGGGATGAAGAACAAATCAATCTACAGTGGAAGGAATGATGAAGTGTGAAGAACAAATCAATCCACAGTGGAAGGAATGATGAAGTGGGAAGAACAAATCAATCCACAGTGGAAGGAATGATGAAGTGGGAAGAACAAATCAATCTACAGTGGAAGGAATGATGAAGTGGGATGAAGAACAAATCAATCCACAGTGGAAGGAATG
The DNA here is from genome assembly GCA_032433765.1 of Megaustenia siamemsis. NCBI lineage: Eukaryota > Metazoa > Mollusca > Gastropoda > Stylommatophora > Ariophantidae > Megaustenia > Megaustenia siamemsis. The sequence continues at coordinate 85,328,081 of JAVIAB010000106.1, read as the reverse complement.
ATGAAGTGGGAAGAACAAATCAATCCACTTTGGAAGGAATGATGAAGTGGGAAGAACAAATCAATCCACAGTGGAAGGAATGATGAAGTGGGAAGAACAAATCAATCCACTTTGGAAGGAATGATGAAGTGGGAAGAACAAATCAATCCACAGTGGAAAGAATGATGAAGTGGGATGAAGAACAAATCAATCCACAGTGGAAGGAATGATGAAGTGGGATGAAGAACAAATCAATCCACAGTGGAAGGAATGATGAAGTGTGAATAACAAATCAATCCACAGTGGAAGGAAAGATGAAGTGTAAAGAACAAATCAATCCACAGTGGAAGGAATGGTGAAGTGGGATGAAGAACAAATCAATCCACAGTGGAAGGAAAGATGAAGTGTAAAGAACAAATCAATCCACAGTGGAAGGAATGGTGAAGTGTAAAGAACAAATCAATCCACAGTGGAAGGAATGGTGAAGTGGGAAGAACAAATCAATCCATAGTGGAAGGAATGATGAAGTGGGAAGAACAAATCAATCCATAGTGGAAGGAATGATGAAGTGTGGTGAAGAACAAATCAATCCATAGTGGAAGGAATGATGAAGTGGAAAGAACAAATCAATCCACAGTGAAAGGAATGATGAAGTGGGATGAAGAACAAATCAATCCACAGTGGAAGGAATGATGAAGTGGGATGAAGAACAAATCAATCCACAGTGGATGGAATGATGAAGTGAGAAGAACAAATCAATCCATAGTGGAAGGAATGATGAAGTGTGAAGAACAAATCAATCCACAGTGGAAGGAATGATGAAGTGTGAAGAACAAATCAATCCATAGTGGAAGGAATGATGAAGTGTGAAGAACAAATCAATCCATAGTGGAAGGAATGATGAAGTGGGAAGAACAAATCAATCCATAGTGGAAGGAATGATGAAGTGGGAAGAACAAATCAATCCATAGTGGAAGGAATGATGAAGTGTGGTGAAGAACAAATCAATCCATAGTGGAAGGAATGATGAAGTGGAAAGAACAAATCAATCCACAGTGAAAGGAATGATGAAGTGGGATGAAGAACAAATCAATCCACAGTGGAAGGAATGATGAAATGAAGTGAAGAACAAATCAATCCACAGTGGAAGGAATGATGAAGTGGGAAGAACAAATCAATCCACAGTGGAAGGAATGATGAAGTGTGAAGAACAAATCAATCCATAGTGGAAGGAATGATGAAGTGGGAAGAACAAATCAATCCATAGTGGAAGGAATGATGAAATGTGAAGAACAAATCAATCCATAGTGGAAGGAATGATGAAGTGGGAAGAACAAATCAATCTACAGTGGAAGGAATGATGAAGTGGGATGAAGAACAAATCAATCCACAGTGGAAGGAATGATGAAGTGTAGTGAAGAACAAATCAATCCACAGTGGAAGGAATGATGAAGTGTAGTGAAGAACAAATCAATCCACAGTGGAAGGAATGATGAAGTGTAGTGAAGAACAAATCAATCCACAGTGGAAGGAATGATGAAGTGGGATGAAGAACAAATCAATCTACAGTGGAAGGAATGATGAAGTGTGAAGATCAAATCAATCCACAGTGGAAGGAATGATGAAGTGGGAAGAACAAATCAATCCACAGTGGAAGGAATGATGAAGTGGGAAGAACAAATCAATCTACAGTGGAAGGAATGATGAAGTGGGATGAAGAACAAATCAATCCACAGTGGAAGGAATGATGAAGTGGGAAGAACAAATCAATCCACAGTGGAAGGAATGATGAAGTGGGAAGAACAAATCAATCCACAGTGGAAGGAATGATGAAGTGGGAAGAACAAATCAATCCACTTTGGAAGGAATGATGAAGTGGGAAGAACAAATCAATCCACAGTGGAAGGAATGATGAAGTGGGATGAAGAACAAATCAATCCACAGTGGAAGGAATGATGAAGTGGGATGAAGAACAAATCAATCCACAGTGGAAGGAATGATGAAGTGGGAAGAACAAATCAATCCACAGTGGAAGGAATGATGAAGTGGGATGAAGAACAAATCAATCCACAGTGGAAGGAATGATGAAGTGGGATGAAGAACAAATCAATCCACAGTGGAAGGAATGATGAAGTGTCAGTGTTCATACAACATACAAACTTCGTTCTCTTTTTTCATATGTGAACATTTTGTTTTTGATGTTCTTGTCTGTGTTTGCTTTTATGTGTGCACATGTTTTTCATGTCCATTTTAATGAATATTGTATACATTGTTTCTTTATTTTATTTTTGTGTGTCGACATATACTTTCTGATGTTTATGTATATGTGTGTTTTCATATATGCACATATAGTTCTTGATATTCACGTATATGTTTGTTTTCATTTGTGCACACATTGTTTTTGAAGTTTTAGCTTGTATTTACTTTAATTTGCCTAATTATTATTATTATTATTGTGTGTATGTTCTTGTTTTAATCATCATCATCATCATCAAGTACCGGACCTGCTGGCGTAGGTGATGATGTCTCTCCACAACTTTCGATCTCGACAGTTATTTATCATTTCTGTTGTTGACCTTCTGCCAAGCATTTCTCTTAAGCTGTCTGGTATTTTCTCTTTTTGCTTCCCTCTATCTCTTCGTCCCTCAATTTTTCCAGTTGTCTAAATATATTCCAACTGTTCTCTTTCATTACATGGCCAAAAATTGATGATTATTTCTTCCTAATATTGGAAATTAGCTCTCTTTTTGCTTTGACCTCTTTCAGAACGTTTTCATTACTCTTCTTAGCTGTCCATGGTATTCTCAACATTCTTCTGTAAAACCACATTTCTACAGACTCCAGTGATTTTCTTGTCTGTTGTCCTATTGTCCATGATTCACATCCATATGTTAAGACTGGTTCTACATAACATTTAAGAACTCTTTTTCTTGTTTCTATTGTCAAACATGGATTGCTTGTCTTAATAGGCGTACATATTGTTGTTGATGTTTTTGTCTTTTTTTTAAGCTTTAATGTGTGCATACTGTTTTTGATGCTCATGTCAGTGTTTTGCTTTGAATGTGTGTTCATTGTGTTTTTGATGTTCATATCAGTGTTTGCTTTAATGTATGTTCATTGTGTTTTTGATGCTCATATCAGTGTTTGCTTTGAATGTGTGTTCATTGTGTTTTTGATGTTCATATCAGTTTTTGCTTTAATGTGTGTTCATTGTGTTTTTGATGTTCATATCAGTGTCTTGCTTTGAATGTGTGTTCATTGTGTTTTTGATGATCATATCAGTGTTTGCTTTAATGTGTGTTCATTGTGTTTTTGATCCTCATATCAGTATTTGCTTTAATGTGTTTTCATTGTGTTTTTGATGTTCATATCAGTGTTTGCTTTAATGTGTGTTCATTGTGTTTTTGATGTTCATATCAGTGTTTGCTTTGAATGTATGTTCATTGTGTTTTTGATGTTCATATCAGTGTTTACTTTAATGTGTGTTCATTGTGTTTTTTGGGAGCCGTGATAGCTCAGTGGTTAGTGAACTGGACTACAAAGGACAAGGGGTAGAGTTCGATCCCAACCGACGGCTTTCGGGTTTACCCAGCCTTAAATATGTATCGGATTTTTTTCTGGGAAAGTAAAGCAGCACGGGCGTAATACCGACCACATTACCCCAAAAATCATGTGCTGAAGGTCTGTAAAATATATGGTCACTAACAGCATATTTCCCTATACGCCACTTGGCGTGACGGGGGCACTTTACATTTTTTTTTTTACATTGTGTTTTTTGATACTCATGTTTGCATCTTTTTTTTTATGCGAGAAACCATTTTGTTTTGGTGTGTATGTGTATGTGGATTGTTGTCAGCCAAGTAGTGCCATTATTCCTTCAGAGAGTAAGAAAGTTAATACGTCATACAATACGTCAGGAAATATTGTTTCCACATTTCGTACCTTTCAAAACCTGATTGAGATGCTGTCGATAATAGGTGATTCTGTTGGCATCTCTCAGTGTACCATTCCTGTCGGAGACACCGTTCTCTGTCAGGTAAACTGGAATGTTGTTGTATTTTGTCTTAATCCAGTTGAGAATGCCTCGATAGCCAAGGGGGGCGCTGTACAACCAGTCTGATCCTGACCTAAACAAAGTACACAATAGTTAATAACTCATTACACAAGTTACCATCCAGAACTAATTATAGTTGTTTTTTTTTACTTTTCAGTATTCTTGATTATAAAATTATTTCATCTCATGTGCTTTATCTCTCACACATTTAGTGGCTCTTCTTGTGTTTTATTTACAAACCATGAACTGCATGTGTTATTTATCTGATCAACAAAACCAAGCATTGTGATGTTTACAGATCATGTGTGTATGGTGTTTGGCGTCTTGATAGACGGTTGGTAGCAAGCAATCATGATTAAGTCAGCAGTTTGGCAAAATTGTAATGACTTATGCTAGATACTTTTTTTTTTGTTTGGTTTTTTTTTTTTGCTGAACTCTCGCGGTTGAATCTGCCAATATTGGATAGACAGATCCGGCCACAGAATGAACAAGATGTTTTCGTGGTCTCATCGCCTTCTGCCTGGGACTTTTCTCTTCTCAATTTGATATCAACGCTGCCTCGAATGTTGCTGTGCTACGATATTCAACCAAATGCTCCTAGCATTTTTCTCTGAATAGAGATTTCACCTAAGGATGCCTTGCAAACATCATATATACCAGGACTGGTTTTTTGGGGGTCTCTATTCGACCCTAGCAGTGATCTCTGCAGTATGTGCCATTTTGGCACGCAAGGTTTCTGATTTTTGAGATTGTGGTTCTGCCCTATGTGCCGTCTTCGGCTCGAAAGGACGATAGGTAGATAGATCCGACCCTAAGTTAACAATCAAATATATGTTTTGAATACGATTATTTGTCAAGCTTCTTACATGACCCAGCCACCTTAGTGTTCGACTCCTAATTGTTTGTCAAGCTTCTTACAGGACCCAGCCACCTTAGTGTTCGACTCCTAATTGTTTGTCAAGCTTCTTACAGGACCCAGCCACCTTAGTGTTCGACTCCTAATTGTTTGTCAAGCTTCTTACAGGACCCAGCCACCTTAGTGTTCGACTCCTAATTGTTTGTCAAGCTTCTTACAGGACCCAGCCACCTTAGTGTTCGACTCCTAATTGTTTGTCAAGCTTCTTACAGGACCCAGCCACCTTAGTGTTCGACTCCTAATTGTTTGTCAAGCTTCTTACATGACCCAGCCACCTTAGTGTTCGACTCCTAATTGTTTGTCAAGCTTCTTACAGGACCCAGCCACCTTAGTGTTCGACTCCTAATTGTTTGTCAAGCTTCTTACAGGACCCAGCCACCTTAGTGTTCGACTCCTAATTGTTTGTCAAGCTTCTTACATGACCCAGCCACCTTAGTGTTCGACTCCTAATTGTTTGTCAAGCTTCTTACAGGACCCAGCCACCTTAGTGTCCGGCTCCTAAATGTTGCCATTGTTCTAACATGACCCAGCCACCTCAGTGTCCGACTCCTAAATGTTTGTCAAGCTTCTTACATGACCCAGCCACCTTAGTGTCCGACTCCTAATTGTTTGTCAAGCTTCTTACATGACCCAGCCACCTCTTAGTGTCCGACTCCTAATTGTTTGTCAAGCTTCTTACATGACCCAGCCACCTTAGTGTCCGACTCCTAATTGTTTGTCAAGCTTCTTACATGACCCAGCCACCTTAGTGTCCGACTCCTAATTGTTTGTCAAGCTTCTTACATGACCCAGCCACCTTAGTGTCCGACTCCTAATTGTTTGTCAAGCTTCTTACATGACCCAGCCACCTTAGTGTTCGACTCCTAATTGTTTGTCAAGCTTCTTACATGACCCAGCCACCTTAGTGTCCGACTCCTAATTGTTTGTCAAGCTTCTTACATGACCCAGCCACCTTAGTGTCCGACTCCTAAATGTTTGTCAAGCTTCTTACATGACCCAGCCACCTTAGTGTCGACTCCTAAATGTTTGTCAAGCTTCTTACATGACCCAGCCACCTTAGTGTGCGACTCCTAATTGTTTGTCAAGCTTCTTACATGACCCAGCCACCTTAGTGTCCGACAATTAATTGTTTGTCAAGCTTCTTACATGACCCAGCCACCTTAGTGTGCGACTCCTAATTGTTTGTCAAGCTTCTTACATGACCCAGCCACCTTAGTGTCTGACTCCTAATTGTTTGTCAAGCTTCTTACATGACCCAGCATACTTAGTGTGCGACTCCTAAATGTTTGTCAAGCTTCTTTCATGACCCAGCATACTTAGTGTGCGACTCCTAATTGTTTGTCAAGCTTCTTACATGACCCAGCATACTTAGTGTCTGACTCCTAATTGTTTGTCAAGCTTCTTTCATGACCCAGCATACTTAGTGTACGACTCCTAAATGTTTGTCAAGCTTCTTTCATGACCCAGCCACCTTAGTGTTCGACTCCTAAATGTTTGCCATTATTCTTACATGACCCAGCCACCTTAGTGTTCGACTCCTAAATGTTTGCCATTATTCTTACATGACCCAGCCACCTTAGTGTTCGACTCCTAAATGTTTGCCATTATTCTTTCATGACCCAGCCACCTTAGTGTTCGACTCCTAAATGTTTGCCATTATTCTTACATGACCCAGCCACCTTAGTGTCCGACTCCTAAATGTTTGCCATTATTCTTACATGACCCAGCCACCTTAGTGTCCGACTCCTAAATGTTTGCCATTATTCTTACACGGCCCAGCCACCTTAGTGTCCGACTCCTAAATGTTTGCAATTATTCTTACACGGCCCAGCCACCTTAGTGTACGACTCCTAAATGTTGCCATTATTCTTACATGACCCAGCCACCTTAGTGTTCGACTCCTAAATGTTGCCATTATTCTTACATGACCCAGCCACCTTAGTGTCCGAATCATAAATGTTGCCATTATTCTTACATGACCCAGCCACCTTTGTGTTCGACTCCTAAATGTTGCCATTATTCTTACATGACCCAGCCACCTTAGTGTCCGACTTCTAAATGTTGCCATTATTCTTACATGACTCAGCCACCTTAGTGTCCGACTTCTAAATGTTGCCATTATTCTTACATGACCCAGCCACCTTAGTGTCCGACTTCTAAATGTTGCCATTATTCTTACATGACCCAGCCACCTTAGTGTCCGACTTCTAAATGTTGCCATTATTCTTACATGACCCAGCCACCTTAGTGTCCGAATCATAAATGTTGCCATTATTCTTACATGACCCAGCCACCTTAGTGTCCGACTTCTAAATGTTGCCATTATTCTTACATGACCCAGCCACCTTAGTGCCCGACTCCTAAATGTTGCCATTATTCTTACATGACTCAGCCACCTTAGTGTCCGACTCCTAAATGTTGCCATTAACATAGAAACAAGGAAAGGTACAAGTTACCAGTGGACAAAAAAGGTTTAAAGGTAAGGAAGAAGTAGTATTGCCATGATGGATTGGAGTTTGGCTCGTTGACTTACAGATGAACAAACCAAGAATTATGATCTTTACAGATCAACAAACCAATAATTATGTTCTTTACAGATCAACAAAACAAGAATTATGATCTTTACAGATCAACAAACCAAGAATTATGTTCTTTACAGATCAACAAACCAAGAATTATGTTCTTTACAGATCAACAAACCAAGAATTATGATCTTTACAGATCAACAAACCAAGAATCAACAAACCAAGAATTATGATCTTTACAGATCAACAAACCAAGAATTATGATCTTTACAGATCAACAAAATTAAAAAAACTGTGATGTTTACATATATTTAAAAAATAAGAACTGTGATATTTTAGATAAAAAAAAAAAATCCAATAAGTATCGACGTCTTATGATGAATAGTTTATACTTGTTGCTTACAAAAAGAGTTCTTCAAAAGTCCTTTTCTTATTTTACAACGCACTTGCACCTCTTATACTATGGTTTTATATTTGAGTCATTTATTTGATGCTCTTCACACATTCACGTCTGTAACTATTATATTCTCAAGCAATCACTGGCGATCCCACAAAGGTGTTGACGACCAAGAGAGAAGATACTAGATTGCTTGGTGTCATGGCATGGAAAGCAGTCGACAATAGAATTGATACGATTCACTGTGGATAGAAGATTGTGCAAAGCCAGGGTCACTACGCCAACCGGTATGGCACATGATGGTGATGACCATCATTTCAAGATGTCAAATATGATGGTTCTAAAATATTGTGACATATCTTAAAGTTCCTGACATTCAGGTCTATATCAACTTTTCTCTACATGTTATTTGCACATTTCTAAACACTGTTTTAGAACCGCTCTTCTTTTGGTACAATATGACATCTCATTTGTTGTGTACTTACACAACATAGTTAGACGACTGGCCACTGTATAGATTTCTGTTTTTTGCACGCCAGCTTTCACCTATGGCGAAGTTCCTTGTGACTAGGAACTGAATTTTGCATGTTAATCCAGTCTTCCTTGGCAGCCGTTTTCACAGAGATTCCTCGCCGCACAGGCAGATAACTCTGTTTTCGGAGGTACTCATGGGGGGTGTGTGATGTCCGCACTTGACATCACCAAAAGGTATTTGAAGCGTTCATAGCCTCTCATTTGCCAGGCTCAGTGGATGTCGGATGACAAAACTCTCTGTTTTGACAAAATCCTCTCTGGTTTTGATGGACTAAATTCAACTCCACTGGGCCACTGTGCCCAAGGCCACACCTACACGTGGTCCCTCTGTTATCGCAAAGTTGGTCTTGGGCGCGACCGAGTTCCCAGTGGTATAACTGGGTCGGGAGGAGGTGAGCCCCTATAGATGCAGGGCTAGAGCCAACCAACATGTGGTATACGCCATTGCCCTCATCTAATCACCCTCACTCTCCCTTGAGTGAGTGTCTTGTCTTCTATCTTATTACTATTTCTATAGGAACCCCCTGTGGACAGGGTGAGAGCTTCAGCGAAACCGCCTCGAGACCATCTACTGACATACTTGAAGACAAATGACTCTAGTACTGACAAGGAGTCCATCATGTTCCCTTCAACAGTCCTGTAGTACATCGCACAGACACAAGTGACCCAGGACGTGACGATCCTCTGTCGATACATTTGGCCCCCATGAGATACGCCTGAATGAACGGAGTAAGTGCCAGTGACAGTAGGTGGCGGGGAATGGGCTGTTGTGAATCCTGCTTGAATACAGGGCCTAGAAAGTGAACAAATGGATGGATGATATGTCAGCAGAGACAGAGACACAATACATGCCATGGATGGAATTGAGGCGAGGATTTGCAAAACCTTCACCCTGGGGTAGGAAGATAGCCCACAGGTCCCCCAGTTTTAACAATGCCATGTACAACAAGAATATAAATCAATACGAGCTCGGACGCCGCCTCGGTCAACAAGGTCCGCGCCAGACAGTGAGCGACCAGGCTGGACTGTGCGATAAATTAGCTACTGGAAGAAACACAAACAACTCATATAATAACCAGAAACCTCGGATCCAACAAAGTTCAATATATAAATATTTTAATGGAAGAAAGAGCATGAAAATTGGTCAGAGAGAAAAAACAAATAAATTAAACATACTACAACTTAATATTTCAGGCCTCAAAAACAAGAAAACAGAACTAACCAAAATCATGTACAAATACCAGATCCATATTGTCCTACTGCAGGAAACACTACACAAGAACATAGACACACATATAACAGGTTACACCAGCTATCCATGTAAGTGCACCTACAACTGCAGGGGTATAATCACCTACATCAAAAACAATATACAGGGAGATGTAGTTCCACTAAATAATGCAGAACTAACAGATGTTCAGAAAGCCACAATTTGGTTTGCATCCAGCAAATATAATATTTATAATGTTTACAACACACCAGGCACAAATTGTAACATAACAGAACTTGATCAAGTCAACTACCATAGAACTATCTTGGCTGGAGATTTTAATGGACATTCAACACAATGGGGATATTCTAACTCAAATCCCACAGGAAAATACATAGAAGATCTTTGCCAATCAACTAATCTTACAATCATGCAGGACACAGAATCAACACCAACTCTCCTACATAGAGCTCATCTCTCCCTTAGTAGACCTGATCTGACCATTTGCTCTGCTGATCTCATAAGCTACTGCCACATTGAAGTTATTGATGACATAGGTAGTGATCACAGACCCATAGTCACCATAGTAGACACAAAAACAACAAAAATCCAAACAAAACAGAGAACGAGATGGAATTTCAAGAAAGCTGACTGGAAGCTATATCAAGAAAAATCCGACCAACTCCTGAACAATCTGACAGACAACAGCGTAGAAAAATTAAACGAGATGTTCACACAAATAATACTCAACACTGCAGAACAAACTATACCTAAAGGATGTAGAACACAATATCGACCATTTTGGAACACAGAACTGGAGACAGCAGTATCAGAAAGAAAGAAAGCCAGAACAATACTTGAGCAGAACCCAACTTTGAATAATAAAATAAGCTATAACAAGGCTAGTGCTAAGGTCAAACTAGTTACTAAAAAGCAAAGAAAGAGAAATGGCAAGAAACATGCAGTAAACTCGATTTGCGACATGAAGGAAATAAAGCCTGGAGACTTATGCAACATCTGTCTGGTGATAAAAGAGAACCAAACCCTAAACCAATCAAATTTAATAATGAAATCATCAACTCTAAAAAAAATATAGTTAAAAAATGTAATAGTTACTTTGCTTCAGTCAACAGAGCGAACAAACTTACAGATAGCGATAAAATTCAGCTACATAATTTAAAATTAATTGAAAGAGCCCCAATAACAAATGCTGCAATATTTGAAGAAGATTTTAACATAAGGGAACTAGAAAAGGCATTAAGAAAATTAAAATGTAGAAAATCTCCAGGCCCTGACAAGGTACACAATGAGATGATAAAACATCTCGGCAAGTCAGGGAAAGAAACATTACTCAGACTGATCAACAAGTCATGGAAAGAAAGCAAAATTCCCAAGATATGGAGAAATGCCTATATAGTGCCATTGCTCAAAAAGAACAAGCCTCCAGATGACCCTGGAAGCTATCGTCCCCTATCACTAACATCATGCATAGGTAAAATAGCTGAGAGTATGGTCAATAGCAGACTATACTGGTATCTGGAAACCTCTAATACTCTGTGCTATGAACAAGCTGGTTTCAGGGCAGGCAATAACATAGAAGACCAAATCCTCAGGTTAATACAACAGGTCCAAGATGGATTTCAGAAGAGACAACATACTCTAGCCATCCTAGTGGACGACCTGCAGCAGGCTTATGATAGAGTCTGGCGTAAGGGGCTTTTATTGAAGATGAGAGATGCCGGAATACATGGGAAACTGTACAAATGGGTCAAATATTTCCTAGTTGACAGAACAATACAAACTAAATTAAATGAATCCATTTCAGACAAAGAGGTGCTAGAAGAAGGATTACCACAGGGATCACCACTCAGTTGTACCCTTTTTTTGATATATATCAATGATCTGACCAAAACCTTGATAAATAAAAAAGCTCTATATGCGGACGATCTGGTCATGTGGAGTACTAACGAAAATATTAGAACAGCTGAAGAACAACTAAACAAAGACCTGAGACACCTAGAAGAATACTGTAATACCTGGAAAATAAAAATAAATGTACAGAAAACAGTATATACAGTATTTACTAGAAGTAACAAAATAGCTAAGGCAAACATCAAACTCAATCTCCAACACAATAGTCTTCAAAAAGAGGTACACCCTACATACTTAGGAATACAACTAGACCGGCAACTGAACCTGAAGAAACACGTAGAGAATCTCGCTAAGAAAGCAACACAAAGACTTCAACTAATGAAAAGGCTTTCCAGCACCTTATGGGGAGCAGATAAAGAAACACTTAGAAATCTCTATCTGGGATATGTTCGCTCTGTGTTGGATCATGGTAGCTCGCTTCTAGTGACATGCAGCAAAACAACTAACATGGCACTGGACAAGATACAAAATAATGCATTACGACTCATCAGCGGTGCAATGAGGTCCACTCCAGTTGCAGCCTGCGAAATCCACTGCAATGTGGAACCTTTAGAGTTGAGGAGAAACAAAGCCGCTATGGTTCTCTATGAAAGACAAAAAAGAATGGAGAAGGACCACCCTAACAGAAAATTAGTAGATACATGGACTCCAAAACAAAGAATTAAACAGGTGTCAGTATTACATGTTAGAAATATACAAAAGAAATTCCATCTACCTGAAAAACGACTACAAACATCAAGAGTCATCAAAGAAATGCCACCAAGTACGAATTATAAAAAACCTGAAATAAATGTAGAGATATGTAACAGAACAGGTAAAAAAGCAGACCCAGTATCAGTAACACTAGCAGCAAGGAAAACAATAGATACTTATCCAGATGACTGGATACATATATACACAGATGGTGCAGCCACTAACGCTACTTCAAAAGCTGGATATGGAATACTAATACATTATCCAGATGGAACAGCAGAAGAAATTTGTGGCCCTTGTGGTGAAGTCTGTAACAATTATGAAGCAGAAATAACAGCTATTGAAACAGCAATTTATCATTTAAATACGATTTTCGATACCACACCATCGAAGAAAACAAACAGTTATATTTACGGATTCCAAGTCGGCTCTGCAAGCACTGGAAAACAACACGAACAAAACAGAACTCACACAGCTTATCATAGACACAGACAAACTCATTGAAACACATAACATAAGATTGGTAATGCAATGGATCCCAGGACACTCAAATATACCAGGAAATGATAAGGCAGATACATTAGCTAAGAGAGGATCCAAACAGACACAGATACATACATCCATCACACTGGACACAGCCAAACAAGTCATAAAATCCAACAGTAAGGAGGAGTGGCTGAATGGATGGGCCTTAGGGAAAACAGGGAGAGAGCTTTTTAAATATATGGCAAGACCAAATCCACAAGACAACATCAACAACCTAACAAGAAGAGACCAAACCACCATCTTCAGACTGAGAACAGGACATGTTATGCTAAATAACCACATTAATAGAATACAACAAAACCATACCCCAGTATGTACACTCTGTAATCACCCACAAGAAACTGTAGAACACCACCTGTTTCAATGTCCAGAGCTCACTGACATTAGAACAACAATACTTCCTCAAAGACCCTCCAAATGGAATACTCTGTACGGAACAACAGCAGAACTTCAAAATACCTGCAGATATTATTACATGGCATTGGGTCGAAGGGCATCAGCTCAAAGGTTACTGGATCCATAACAACAACAACAACAACAGGTACTCATATTTTGTCCGTCTATGAGTAATTAATGTCTCAAGCTTGGCTTCGCTGCTGAGACCAGTTGCTGCAGAAAGAAATCGCACACAAAAATCCCAACTGGTGCAGCCGAGATTTGAACCCACAATCTCTCTGTCTCGAAACCGGCGTCTTGCCTCGAGACCAGCCAGTCCCCAAGATTTCTTCTGATGTGTAAAGATTTGTATCATGTTATGTTTATTCTCATTCAGTTTGAGGAATTCCGTCTCCATGATGGCGGATCTAGTCCACGTTCTCTCGATCGCTGCAGAAAGTGCATTCGTGGTCTGATTAATTATGGTTCTCCGTTGCACTTTTCTGCGTTAGTCAGAATGATGATCTGCTTCTTACATCTGCGCCGCTAAAGCGAAGTCGTACGTCGGCAACAGTCCCTTTTTGACAAATCAAGTTTTGTGGAAGCGACCTTCAACCGTCTAGACTTGTTCTGCGCTTTACGTCACATTGGTGCTGTTCATGACCGTTGTTGGAATTCCTTGACGCAAGTTATTTACATGTTACTCATTAATGTGAAATGCTTCGTCAGCCGCAGTTTTATCTCTTTAGTGAATTTGTACCGTGTTTTGTTCGTCGTAGGCTACATTCACTAGAGTAATCAAGAATCTAAAGGGCGCGTCATTGCTGTGCTTGTGACATTGTTATGTGTGCTACGTCATCGTAATGGCTCATCGTAAACCCCAGACCGGCCTTACGCTAATCTCACGGTCTGTTGTTTGATGTGCGACGAGGATAATCTGATGACTAACTGTGTGTTTATATGTTCGAAATTGGAGTCAACAACGATGGCCTAACATCATCAAGCGCTATACATAAAAAAAATATGACGATCATCATTTTCAGGAGGACGTGAGCTTCAAGGTATATGGTGGATAGGCGGCAGGAACCATTGAAGGCTATGCATGAAAAGTGTTCCTTGTTGCCTCATATTCCCAGTACATAGGGGACTTGTTGGTCTCGATGCAAGACGCCGACCTTGGGACAGAGAGGTCGTAGGTTCAAATCTCGGCTACACCGTTGGGATTTTAATATATGATTTCTCTCTGCGGCAACCACCCCTGGTCTCAGCAGCGAGACCCGGCTTGAAACGTCAGTCACTCATCGACGGAAAAAACATGAGTACCTCCGAAGTCGGAGTTATTTGCCTGTGCGGCGAGGGACCCCTGTGCACACGGCTGCCAAGGAAAAATGGATTAACACGCAAAATTCAGTTCCTAATCTCTAGGGACTTCGTTAGAGGTCAAAGCTGGCGAACGCAACAACAACAACACCAACATTCAGTTTGAAAACCTTTTTGATTGAAACGATTATTCTTCATTTAGTCTTGTTTACAAAGCTGTAACATTCTAGTTGTGTTTTATTTGATATAAAAGAAACCTGCTGCTGTCACATTACTTGTCTTTCTTCTATATCTCTAATACATGTCGAGCTTTTTAACTGCTTGTATGAAGATCACTCAAGGTTAACAAGATTTTGTGTACCGTAAATAATTGATGTGTTGGACATGTGATGAGAAGAGATAATAACCGAATAGCAAAGCAAGTCCTTAACCGGGAAACAACAGGTAGGAGGAAAAGAGGCCAACCCAGATAAACACTGAGAGGAACATTGATTAGAGAGGCAAAGGCAGCAGGAATCGGCTCCCTCAATGAGATCGAGATGCTTGTACAGAACACAGACAAATGGACAGATGCAATTTGATAAAAGATCTTTACAAATCTTGAGACTCCAAGAAAAAAAATTGAAACAGGGAAAGAGTATCTGAGTCTATGCCCTTAGGGCCGACTACGGCTCGAATGTTGGATAGAAAGATAGGAATAATTGATGAACAACAGGTGCATGATAAAAACTGACTCTCTCTGTAGTATTACAATCAAAACATATCTAGAACATGCGCACAGCAGTTGCAGCTGTAATGGCGGCAGGTAGTGTGTCTGTAGCTGTGAGACAACAGCTCGTCACCACATTTCTCGTGAAAGAGAATGTCAAATCAGATGATAATTTAAAAAGATTGCAAGCGTATCAATGGGTACAAACAATGTGACATAGTGCACAGATGGTGTCAAGAGTTTCGCGAAAGGTGGCAGCTGGTGACAAGTGAAGCTCATAGACACATTTGCCTGACTTGCAATCGCACCAGTGAACATTGTAATGTTGAGTAGGAGATTGTTCAGAATTAGCGAGCGACTGCGGGACATTGCAAAAGAGGTAAACATCATTATCGGCAGTAAAAAAAAATGTAAAGAGCCCCCGTCACGACAAGTGGCGTATAGGGAATATGGTGTTAGTGAACATACTCTTTACAGACCTTCGGCACATGATTTTTGGGGTAATGTGGTCGGTATTACGTCCGTGCCGCTTTATTTTCCCAGAAAAAAATCCGGTACACATTTAAGGCTGGGTGAACCTGGAAGCCGTCGATCAGGATCGAACCTGACCTCTTGTCCTTTGTAGTCCAGTTCACTAACCAGCGAGCTATCGCGGCCTCCGTATCGGCAGTGCTGGGGACATCCAAAAGGGAAGTGATATCATCAATACAACATCTACAGACGTTAGATTATATTATACTCTATAATGTACTTAATATATTCATCATCATCATTGAGTGCCGTTTCCGCATCGAAGGTTGGCTACCATGGACCGCCATTCCGCTCTGTCTCTTGCTTTGATGACGCAGGTTGTCATTGGCTGATTTGTTCATCTTTTGATATTACTCGTCCACGTTAGTCTTGGTCTGCCTTTGCCTCTTTTACCTTGTATTTTCCCTTCCAAGATTACTTGTAGTAAGCTGTTGTGTCTTTTAACATGCCTCAAACCTCTCATTGGTCTTGTTTGAATTGTGTTTAGTAGTTCTCTTTTTAAATATAGTATTCCTCCGTTTTCCTGCAACGCTTCGAGGCATCAGCTGATGAACAAAACATTGTGCCAGATAGGGTCCCCGACAGCTGACATTTGATCAGAAGTAGATCAGCCCATGACATTGTCTGCTCTGACATGGCCAATTGGTTCCCCGACAGCTGACATTTGATCAGAAGTAGATCAGCCCATGACATTGTCTGCTCTGACATGGCCAATTGGTTCCCCGACAGCTGACATTTGATCAGAAGTAGATCAGCCCATGACATTGTCTGCTCTGACATGGCCAATTGGTTCCCCGACAGCTGACATTTGATCAGAAGTAGATCAGCCCATGACATTGCCTGCTCTGACACGGCCAATAGGTTCCCCGACAGCTGACATTTGATCAGAAGTAGATCAGCCCATGACATTGTCTGCTCTGACATGGCCAATAGGTTCCCCAACAGCTGACATTTGATCAGAAGTAGACCAGCCCATGACATTGCCTGCTCTGACACGGCCAATTTGGCAATAATTTTAGTTGAGTCCCTTTAGTGTGCATCTGGGAGGCGAAGAACTTCAAGACACATGAAGCACTCCAGAACGATGTCCTCTAATGGTTACAACAGCAGCATTGTTCTTTCTGGGAGCCGCGATAGCTCAGTGGTCAGTGAACTGGACTACAAAGGGCAAGAGATTCTGATCGTTCGATCCTGATCGACAGCTTCCGGTTCACCCAGCCTTTAATGGTTACCTAATTTTTTTCTGGGAAAGTAAAGCAGCACGGGCGTAATACCGAACACATTACCCCCAAAATCATGTGCTGAAGGTCTGTAAAATTTATGGTCACTAACACCATATTCCTTATACGCCACTTGGCGTGACAGGGGTACTTTACTTTACATTTTACTGTTCTTTCTACACTAAAGAAATCTGGGAAAGGATAACTGTGGCAAATGTGCATGGATGCACATGGTGAATACTTGGGGAAAAAAAACAAACAAACATAGATTAGTAGTTCTTGTACTAGTGATTTCCTTCACAGAAATAACGGTCTCAGTCAGCCTTGGACAACACTTGCAAATGAGACTTGTATTTTTGTAAAGGCCGGCCACAAGTAAAACATACCACAAGCGGTTACCTACCCTGTCCATGATGGGTCTATGCTTAGACCGATGTCCATGTCAGCGTAAAAATCTGGAGGGTCAAAAGATCCCTCAGTGGACCAGACAATGTTGGAGGAGTAGTAGTTGACACCGAGGAAGTCTGTGGTACCTGCAGGTGGACATTGAACACAACAAGACATTTATTGTGTTCACAATATAGCAACAAGACATTTATTGTGTTCACAATATAACAACAAGACATTTATTGTGTTCACAATATAACAAGACGACATGTATTGTGTTCACAATATAGCAACAAGACATGTATTGTGTTCACAATATAGCAACAAGACATTTATTGTGTTCACAATATAACAACAAGACATGTATTGTGTTCACAATATAGCAACAAGACATTTATTGTGTTCAGAATATAACAAGAAGACATGTATTGTGTTCACAATATATCAAAAAGACATTTCTTGTGTTCACAATATATCAAAAAGACATTTATTGTGTTCACAATATAACAAAAAGACATATATTGTGTTCACAATATAACAAAATGACATATATTGTGTTCACAATATAACAAAAAGACATTTATTGTGTTCACAATATAACAAAAAGACATATATTGTGTTCACAATATAACAAAAAGACATTTATTGTGTTCACAATATAACAAAAAGACATATATTGTGTTCACAATATAACAAAAAGACATTTATTGTGTTCACAACATAACAAAAAGACATATATTGTGTTCACAATATAACAAAATGACATATATTGTGTTCACAATATAACAAAATGACATATATTGTGTTCACAATATAACAAAAAGACATTTATTGTGTTCACAATATAACAAAAAGACATGTATTGTGTTCACAATATAACAAAAAGACATTTATTGTGTTCACAATATAACAAAAAGACATTTATTGTGTTCACAATATAACAACAAGACATGTATTGTGTTCACAATATAACAAAACGACATGTATTGTGTTCACAATATAACAAAAAAGACAAAAAAAGTCTTTGTCGGGCTCACATAGCTTGTCAAGCAGTGTTGTCATGTGTGTTTCTGTGGACCATATTTGTGTTCTTAGGGTGTTGATAGTGCTGTAGTCCTGTGGGATATGTTCTGAAGTTTGTCTGGATGCTCTGCAGTCGCATGTTGCAATGTCATTGAGTCCAGGCATGTGTCGGTGTGTTCTGAGTTGCCTGGTCTGAGGCCAAAGATCTTGGTCTGCTCATGTCTGCTGAGTTTATTTAAGCTGTCATGTTCTGTCTCATATTTTCTATAAAACTCTCATTCTGTTTTCTTAGTTTATTTAAGCTGTCATGTTCTGTCTCATATTTTCCATAAAACTCTCATTCTGTTTTCTTAGTTTGTTTAAGCTGTCATGTTCTGTCTCATATTTTCCATAAAACTCTCATTCTGTTTTCTTAGTTTGTTTAAGCTGTCATGTTCTGTCTCATATTTTCTATAAAACTCTCATTCTGTTTTCTTAGTTTGTTTAAGCTGTCATGTTCTGTCTCATATTTTCCATAAAACTCTCATTCTGTTTTCTTAGTTTGTTTAAGCTGTCATGTTCTGTCTCATATTTTCCATAAAACTCTCATTCTGTTTTCTTAGTTTGTTTAAGCTGTCATGTTCTGTCTCACATTTTCTATAAAACTCTCATTCTGTTTTCTTAGTTTATTTAAGCTGCCATGTTCTGTCTCATATTTTCTATAAAACTCTCATTCTATTTTCTTAGTTTATTTAAGCTGTCATGTTCTGTCTCACATTTTCTATAAAACTCTCATTCTGTTTTCTTAGTTTATTTAAGCTTTCATGTTCTGTCTCACATTTTCTATAAAACTCTCATTCTGTTTTCTTAGTTTATTTAAGCTGTCATGTTCTGTCTCATATTTTCTATAAAACTCTCATTCTGTTTTCTTAGTTTATTTAAGCTGGCATGTTCTGTCTCATATTTTCTATAAAACTCTCTCCGTTCTGCTTTCCCTGTTTGTTTCAAGGTTATCGTGATTGCATTGCTTGTCCATAAATAATAAATATACTTGTAATATTTCTATATGTTTGCATATATATGTGTATCTGTATGTGTCGGATAACCTTGTCTAAAGCAGTAAAACAATTCCATAGTTAACGAGTTCATCTACTACACACGAGTGGTGATACAACACTTACTGCCTATTGTTAATGATTGGGATAACAGTGCTAACAGTTTGTAAAATGTAGGCCCCTATTTTTCCTGTGAGTCGACAATGCTTCTTGTGAGAGATGCAAACATTCTGGCCTGGAATGCTCCTGCTACATACCTTTGTTCTGCGAAATCTCATCTCTTGTAAAAGATGGCAGTCTCGATTTTTGAAGTCCAAGCTTTTGACTTTTTTCAAGAACTTTTGCTTTAACAACACTTGGGTAGTCTCCTGTTTGATAAGAAAATGCAAAAGTTAAAACTTGTCCGTGAGTCTTACATTCAAGAGAGGAATGGCCATTTGAACTGGAGAAAACATAAAGTGAGATTTTAGAAAATTGTAGCACTAAATATTCGTGCAGAGGGGGGGGGGGGGGCCTAGGTAGTGTAGTTGGGAAAACCACCCGACTGGGCTACCGACGTTTGGACAACCATGTTCTATTCCCGTTGGATGTAGTGTGAACTGTACTTGTGGTTGGGAAAATAATATACCCCCGCGGTCGACCCAGCCGCTGGCAGAAATGGGTACCCATTTAGCACTTTGGGAGGGTGAGAAATGCCGCCTCGCATCGTGAGTTTCGATGCTTGAAAGGGCACTATGCAGAAGTCTCTGAACACTTATGGATAGGCGGCCGAGCACATAAGGGTGGAAACTTCGCGTGCTATGACGCTGGTTCAAGTCTCTTACTTGACCTTGACGTTTACTTGATTCAAGCAGCATGTTTCTATTGCACTTAGAGGGACATCTTCTAAAGGTATCATCACCTAAAGCTGCAGGAGAGTAGTAGACCAGGAAGGAAACGCTCTCGCTTTTTTAGTTGACCAAATAGTAGGAGGAAGGAGGAAAGATTTCCTCCTTCAAGTACAAGAGTTATATAGTAGGATACCACCACTTTCCCATGGTGGAAGGTGGTGGTGGTGGTGGAGCTTCTGTCATGATATATATGTATATATGAATAGGGCATGTATAGTGCATGAAGGGGTGAGTTGTTGAAGGGATAATTACTGAGTCATGTATTGGACATCAGTTTTTCGCGCCAAAGTGACTTCCAATAGGAGCTAGTGTGTGTGTGTGTTGTCCGGCTATAGACCACGCCCACTCCGGAAGTGAAACTACCATATTAGGGAGTAGTGATACGTTAGTTATTTCATAGTTATGGTGAGTATATATACATATAATAGTAATAAGTTAATAGTTATTATATCTACGTTAACGTAAATGGGCCCCGTATTTAAGATATGGACCATAAGTAGGTATATATACATACATATATTGGCAAATCATGCTGGCGGTATTAACGAACAGTCATTTTCTCCTACCGTGGCAGCTCAATATCTCCCACCGTTGCCGCTCTCGCGTGAGTTTATTGATTATTGTCTCCAGCGAGCGCGAAACGCAACAGGTTATGTAAAAAAAAGGCGCGTACACGACTAGCGTCGGTCGGGCAGTCAGTCACGAGGTACCCACAGTGATAACACTGCTAGATACGTGTCCATATCTGTAAATTATTAACAGATTCCGTGAACACTCTCAACGTTTCTATTTAGCGAGCTGAACATGGAGAATACTCGCCCACATCTAGGACAATTGTATCAATTACCAGCCATCGTGTTCCTTTAGGCTACCTCTCCAAAAGAGAGAGGAAAAAAAAAATATATATATATATATATAAAGCAACAAGCTAGAATAACTCAAAGCAATACGCTAATTGGGATGAGCGCTATGGATATTAGTGAGCAGAGTAATTTACAAAAAAACCGACCGCAAGGTTAGCATGTCTTATCTTATTCTCTCTCCATCGCTTTTTTTTTTAGGATATTAAGATACTCTAATTTTTTTAAAATATCAAATTACTTTAGGTGACGTTTGCCGAAGAGTTGGTGACAGTCCATCATTTGGATGATCTTACAGAGGATAGACGATCAACGTGGATGCAGGTTGCCTGTGACAGGCACAGATTTGCGAGAAGAATAGCAAAAATGGCATTAGTTATAGAGCCTATTCTTCAACAGCTAACGTCAAAATCAGGATAAATAGCGTCTCTTCCAAATTCGAGAAGGAAACGAGCGCCATAATTAAAGATGTAATAAGTAAAACGAACAAAAACCGCAACGTCTAAAGCTATCAAACGTATTATAAATCTAATACCCAACAAGTCCATGCTGCAACCGACAAACTACCAGTCATACACAACGCGTTTTTTTAAATAATTTTTTTTTTTTCACCTAGCGAAAAACCTACGATCCCCCCTTTACGATTCTGACGTGAACGCTAGACTCGCGATATAACAGTTTGCAACCGATGCCTCCAACTACACGGCGTAGAAAAACTACAACATGGATATTCTCACACGGCGGAGTTCTATTAAAATGTTTCCAAAACATATATATTAAAATATAAATTTAAAATGTTGGTTGTTATAAAGAAAAGAGCGTCTGTTTTTTTTTTTTGTGTTATACATTATTCTTATCAGGTTAATAAACTTTGTGGGAATCCATAGTGACTCACCAACTTCCAAACCATTCCTCTGTCTAAACTAGCAAATACCGTTTCGTAATCTTTGTTCAATTGTTATACGTAGAGTAGTTATGTGATCAGCACATGAGCTGTTCTTCCTAAAATACGGGCGCGTCTCTCAAATATTTCTCTGTGGCCTTTTTTTAGTCTCTCCAGAATAAATCTACTTAATTTTTTTTATTCATCCTGGCACTGATAGCAGCATAATTCCCATATAATATGTACACCCTTGTAAACTTCCTTTCTAATGGTAGTTGATCATATAACCTTCTTCCGTCCCCCCAAATTG
Organism: Megaustenia siamemsis; assembly: GCA_032433765.1. NCBI lineage: Eukaryota > Metazoa > Mollusca > Gastropoda > Stylommatophora > Ariophantidae > Megaustenia > Megaustenia siamemsis. The sequence goes on along the minus strand of JAVIAB010000106.1, from coordinate 85,305,753 downwards.
TATCTAATAGATTATGTAACATCATGGTAGAGGTGTTAATACTCCGAAGGAATTTCATCTGGCCCTATGGCCTTACCATTTTTTAAAAATAACTTCTGCTGGTAGTATATCTTGAGGATTATTTGAGCCGGGTCTGTTCCAAAAGTTCTTCAAAGTGCTATTTCCATCTCTCTAGGTGTTCCCTTATAGTACTAGGCAGATTTCCTGTCTTATCTCTAATAAAGGCAGCAATCTGTTTGCATTTTCCACACAAGTTTCTGTGTACGGTTGTACAGGGCTTTATAATTCCTTTTATTTGCTGCTTCCTCTGCCTCTTTAGCTAGATCATCTATATATTTCCTCTGGCCTCTTTTACTCTCTCCAGAATGATTCTGCGTAATATATTTCTTGGCACTGATAACAGCGACCATGGAGCGTCATTCTGCTCTGTCTCTTGCTTTAAATGTGCACGTTGTCATCGGTTGATTTGTCCATCTTTTGATGTTACTCGTCCATGTTAGTCGTGGTCTGCCTCTCCCTCTTTTACTTTGTATTTTCCCCTCCATGATTACTTTTAGTAGACTGTTGTGTCTTTTAACATGGCTCAAAAACTGCATTTTTTTATTGTGCTTAGTAGTTCTCTTTTCATTGTTAGTTGTTTCAAGACTTCATCGTTGTTTTTCTTTTCCTTCCATCCAATTCTACATATTCTTCTATATACCACATATCAAAGGCTTCAGTTGTCTGTTCTGTTTTCTTGTCTAATGTCCCTGTTTATGCACCATTTAGGAACGTTGAGAAGACAACATTTTGCTATTCTTAGTTTTAGCCCTGATCTTATTTGCTTTGATGTTAGTATATTTTTCATGGTATTAACGTTATTTTTCACCATTCATATTCTTTTGCTTATTTCAGTTTACCTTTTCCATTACTGGTTATAGTATGTCCAAGGTAGTTGTAGCTCTGAACTATCTCCAGGTCTATTCCTTCAATTTTGATATATTCACTTGCTGGTTTTGAATATTTTTTTTGTTTATTGTCATAGTTTTACTTTCTTTTGATATTCATATCTAATCCATATTTATTATTTTTTTTGCTTGTCATGTTTAATTCATTAAGTAATGTTGTAGATCTTTATATGATTTTCTGGTACTAATACAGTATCATCAGCATATTTTAGGTTAATGATCATCTCTCCATTAATGTTTAGGTATGGTATTTATGTGATGGTTTAAAGATTTTCTCGGTGTATATACTCCACAAGCATGGTAATAGGATGCATCCATGTTTTACTCCTCTTTTTATAAAATAGGTATCGAGTTCTCTTTGTTATATTTTATTATCGCTGTTTGCCCGCAGTATAAATTAGTTATCTCAGTCATCCTTTAAAACTGAGAACTATTGATATGGTGATACGAGGGATCAACAACAATATATTTTCCTGACACCGTAATCTCTGATAAACTCACAGACAGCGTTACGAGTGACGTCGATAATTTTTGTTTTGTTTGGAAAAGTTGAGATAGTTTAACATCTGTTGAACGGTTTTTTTTATTCAATATTGGATATTCAGATGAGACCAAAATCAAAACAGAATCCATAATTACCGAGCTAGGCGAAACACTGGATGTGCTGTTGGTGACACATATGAAAAAGATGATGGTGTTATTGTCGAAACACCATGATGGTTGAGTGAACATGTTGTTGACATGACAGATACTGTTGTCGTTAATTGTTCTGGCAACAGAGGTCTCTTTTGGTAATGAACATGCGAAGGATCGTAATGTCATGACAGACAGAGGTAGTTGAAACATAGTATTTCTACGTAAGTCCACAAAGTGGTACAAACATGTAGCTAATGGTTCTGGTGTAAGTAATGTAAAGTTTGTGTTGAGAGATTTATCACTGCAAATGTTGCTAGTGATGTGACTGGTGTCTACATGTGACTGTTCCTATACACTATCGGAACTGTGTTGTGTGTGAGATATATCATCTGAACTTCAGTTTGGATGTATCCTAGATATGTTGAAGCGAAGAGATTTCCATCTTGCAGACACACCTGCAAATGATCATCTTCTCCACCAACGTTCATACACAAGGGAGGGGGCTGATAGGTCTGTAATTCGTGGAGATCTTTTTTATCACTTTTCTGAGTCAATGTATGGTATGTAGAGATCTCCTCCCAACCAGATGATACCTGTCCTAAGTGTCAAATATGGTTAACGAGCCTGAAAACACAGTCATCGAGGCTACGTTGTCACCAAGCTTGAAGAAGGCAATTTCGAACTCTGACATTGTCAAATACCTGAACACTGTCCTTCACCCTCATTGTAATGTTTAAGTAAGGTTTCCTGGAATGAAAGTCGGCATCTAGGGATCTTCGCACCCAACATATCCTAAGCTGTGATTGAGCTCACAATGATGTTTTCCATCCTGTTGACGTGAAGATGATGAGCCTGTAAATCATGGGAGCCTTGTTGTCATCTCAATGGTCTAGGTATGGTATGTATAGCCCGCCTTCCTGCTAGATAATACCTGGCTTGAGTGTCAAATTTGGTTAACGAGCATGAAAAAGGACACGATGACGTAATCCTCGGGTGGGAGGAATATCATGATAAGACCATGATTAGCATGTACCATACCAACGGACGTAGACAATCAGCATCCCCGACCACATTTGTCTGTCCACTGTGCAACATATCAGGTCAGTTGTTGCGTGTTTTCCATGCCAAAACACCAAAGTATCTACCAACATCTCATTTTTTGTCGAACACGAGCTCACCTTCCCTATACTTTGGTAGTTGTACCAAAGGATTGGGACTGACTGTCCTTTTTTTTCATGATGTGCCAGTAAAACGTCGGTTGTTTCTTTCGACTGTTGACTAAGAGCTTTCTTTTTGTGTTGGACTCTTTTCAAAAACTCAGGGAAACGCTCTAATACTTCTGAAAAAGTTCACATCTATGACCTCTAATCGTCTTTTCAATCGGTTATCTGCTAATCATCGGTAAAACCACCAACCATGTATACTTGAGTCTGACAGGCGATGCGCGAAAAATAAGAGGGAAGCAAGTAGGTATGGACACCGTACACATACAAGACAGGATAATCTGTGGCAAAACCAAGCTAGCCACAGGTCTGATGGTGACATCTATCAAATGATTTGACACGAACCCACCACTTTTCAACAGCAACACTTTTAAAAGTAACAGGTGAGTCGACTAAGGTATAGATAGCACACTGCCCAACACAGACTTTTTTTTTAGTCTACTGTGAAGTTAGAGATAGTGGACACGATGTACCCGAACACCAAACTGAGTTTGCCCGAGTGTCAAGACAACGCTTTGAGAAGGAGTAATGGCTTACCAGACGAAGGCGACTCCATTTTGGGTCTCTCTGAGCAATCATATTGTCAACACATCTACAATAGTTGTAATAGTGGGTTCAGAATCTATAGCGAGGGTCCACAAAAGGCGGTGTTTCGGAAAACAATTTGATTGAAGTCTTGTTTTCAACCAACTCATAGATCAAGTTTTAAGGAAAGACATATACAGTGAGTTTTCACCAGCTGTTTATCCAGTTACCAAGCGATTACACACAACATAACCCGCGTCACCGTGAAAAAAAAAACTAAAAAGACACTCCATTCTTGGCGTAAAGCACAAACCAAAATACGACCAGCATACAATGAACCCGTTCCAATCATGCTAACAGCTCATACATTTTCCCTTCACTTCGAATGTCCAGGGACGAACAGTAACAGATCTTTACAATACTTTTCTCCATTCCAAAATTTCTCCATGACCAACTTACAACACACGACCAGACCACTGACCATGTGTGACACAAACTGACCACTCACAGATAGCAAGGACTATCACATTTTTTTTTTCAAGTACTTAGCGAATAGTCGCTTTCAGAGTTGTGAGATCACGAGTTGCTTCCCGAACATTGCACTTGTGGAAAACTTGAAGTCTGATTTGAGAAAGCCTACAGGCCGGTGGTGAATCTTTTGTGTATGTTTTTTTTTTTCTGAGCGATGGAAATATGTAAGTTTATTTCTGAGGAAATTGTCGTTCAAAATTTGTAGAAGTCTTTCTTGAATTTTGACGGTCACAAAGCTCGAGGTATGGTGTTTAGTCTAAACATAATCACTGAGAATGTTATAACACCAAAAGTACCCTTAGTCACATAAACAGAAGCGTGAAACAGAAATACCAGACGAGTTGTGTTAAAGCTTAAAGTTATTTTTTTTTTTGCGTTAATGAACGATTACGACAACATGTTGTCGAAGATTAATCACGGATTGGTCTACCTACCGCGAAGTTAGAGATAGTGGACATGATGCGCGCGAACACCAGACAGAACTTGTCAAATTGCTCAAAAATTGCTGTGAAAAAAAAGAGCACGGGTGAGCCAGACAAAGACGACTTCAAAATTGTATCTCTCCGATCAAAGATATTGTGAACACACCCACAACACTTGCACAAGTTGATTCAGAAACTATCGCGAGTACCCACGAAATACGGGTGAGTCGAAAAAAGTACGAGCCATCTTCAACCAAGAAAAAATTTCTCATTTGACCATGTTGATGTCGCATGTAACCACCACACGACGACGATGAGACATCAACATGGTCAAATGAGAAATTTTTTCTTGGTTGAAGGACACTTGTTGTTCGGTAATGACGCTGGACTAGCGGTGTTGTAAATATCTGTTTGCGATTCGTCACCAGACATTCGGTTGTAACGGGAAAATGACAGATGCTAGTTTTGTTGGAATGGTTGAATTGGTTGGTGGTCGTAATATGGCTCGTACTTTTTTCGACTCACCCGTATTTCGTGGGTACTCGCGATAGTTTCTGAATCAACTTGTGCAAGTGTTGTGGGTGTGTTCACAATATCTTTGATCGGAGAGATACAATTTTGAAGTCGTCTTTGTCTGGCTCACCCGTGCTCTTTTTTTTCACAGCAATTTTTGAGCAATTTGACAAGTTCTGTCTGGTGTTCGCGCGCATCATGTCCACTATCTCTAACTTCGCGGTAGGTAGACCAATCCGTGATTAATCTTCGACAACATGTTGTCGTAATCGTTCATTAACGCAAAAAAAAAAAATAACTTTAAGCTTTAACACAACTCGTCTGGTATTTCTGTTTCACGCTTCTGTTTGGGTTCGTATTTCTGAGATGTGAATGATGAAAGACCCTCACCACTCAACGTACAAGTGTCCCACAGTACAGCTGCCAGGACGTGACGTTCCTAGGGACCCGCCTCACACTGACTGAGTTAGTATTTCTGAGATGTGAATGATAATTCTCACCACTCAACGTACAAGTGTCCCACAGCTGCCAGGACGTGACGTTCCTAGGGACACTCCTCACACTGACTTATTTTCCTTTAGGGATGACGAGAAAAGCATCCTGAAAGTTCTCATCAACTCAACCACTTGTTGCTACATGCAACAGAACAGTTAAAGAGAATTTGCAACTTTCTGCGACAAGCCAGACCCTGTAAGAGCATCTAGCTCACGGCTAAAAGGGGTTAAGATAATCTCTTAACTTGCAGTTAAGATCAAAACCCGTAAAATCTTGTACATATCTACTCGGTAATATAGACAAAGAAGGAGGCACAGAGAATGATACTAAAATTAGGAAACGTAAAGCAAGATACATCTTCATTCTATTAAAAACATATGGAAATCCAAAGAAATTAGGTAAAATAAAAAACAAAAATAAAATTTTCAACAACGTTAAATCAGCGTTATAAGGCCGTGAAACATGAAGAAAACAAAAATGACAGTCATGAAGATACAGACCTTTATTAATGGAAGCTTGCTTAGAATAAAAGGATGGAAAAGACAGGACAAAATCACTAACTTAGAACTATGGAAATGTACCAGTCAAATATCAGTGGATAAAGAGATACAGCGAAGACGATGGCGCTGGATAAGACACACACTGCGGAAGCTAACTAAGAGTATTACACGACAAATCCTTTTTTTGGAATCCCCAGGGGAATAGACAATGGGGAAGACAGGTGGAAGCGGAGATGAGCTGACGGGGAAGACTTGTGGAAGCGGAGATGAGCTGACGGGGAAGACTTGTGGAAGCGGAGATGAGCTGACGGGGAAAACAGGTGGAAGCGGAGATGAGCTGATGGGGAAGAGAGGTGGAAGCGGAGATGAGCTGACGGGGAAGACATGAAATGATTTTAAAAGAATGGCAAGAAAGAGAACGGCTCAGAAAGTGTTTGTTGAAGACATATGCTCCACAGGGAGCTGAAAGTGTTTGTTGAAGACATATGCTCCACAGGGAGCTGAGAGTGTTTGTTGAAGACATATGCTCCACAGGGAGCTGAAAGTGTTTGTTTAAGACATATGCTCCACAGGGAGCTGAAAGTATTTGTTGAAGACATATGCTCCACAGCGAGCTAAGAGTGTTTGTTGAAGACATATGCTCCACAGGGAGCTGACAGTGTTTATTAAAGACCTCTGCACCACAGGGAGCTGAAAGTGTTGGTTGAAGACCTCTGCTCCACAGGGAGCTGAAAGGAAGAAGAAAAAGTCAAAACCACCCACAAAACGTTATTGTTATTTGTTTTTGTAGGATGGCAAGAAATTCTCTCCACTTTACGTAGCCTAAACTTCACTGACAATCTATCTTCAATTAATGTATTATCTGTATTACTCTTTGCTTGAAAAGTATTTGACATTTTTCTTCCTTTAGGGTCATTAAGATGGCAGCTCTTTGAATCGTATTGTTACCTTTCTGCAGATAGTGCCCACTGAATTCAAATGGCACAGTTAATGCCACAGACTGCACTAAGAACAGACGCTCTCACAAGCAAATAAATAGTACGAAGACTTATCATTTTCAGACTGACAGCTGGTTCCATAGATCATTTCTTAGACAGCAAAAAAGATGGTATCATAGACAAAATGACAACTGATTCCATAGATCATTTCATAGACAGCAAAAAAATGGTACTATAGACAGGATTACAACTGGTTCCATAGATCATTTCATAGACAGCAAAAAGATGGTATCATAGACAGAATGACAACTGATTCCATAGATCATTTCAGAGACAGCAAAAAATGGTACCATAGACAGAATTACAACTGGTTCCATAGATCATTTCATAGACAGCAAAAAGATGGTACCATAGACAGAATGACAACTTGTTCCATAGAACATTTCATAGACAGCAAAAAGATGGTATCATTGACAGAATGACAACTGATTCCATAGATCATTTCATAGACAGGGTGTCCGGTTAGCGCAATCGATAGGCGGTTGGCTTACCACGGCAACAGCCGGGGTTCGTTCCCTGGCGAGGACACCTGGGTTTTACTAATTCCCTAAAAATTAGTGGGAGCCGCGATAGCTCAGTGGTTAGTGAACTGGACTACTACGGACAAGGGGTAGGGTTCGATCCCAACCGACGGCTCCGGGTTCACCCAGCCTTAAATGGGTACCGGATTTTTTCTGGGAAAGTAAAGCAGCACGGGCGTAATACCGACCACATTACCCCAGAAATCATGTGCTGAAGGTCTGTAAAATATAGGGTCACTAACACCATATTTCCCTATACGCCGCCACTTGGCGTGACGGGGGTACTTTACTTTTTTTTTTTTTTTATTTCATAGACAGCAAAAAGATGGTATCATAGACAGAATGACAACTGGTTCCATAGATCATTTCATAGACAGCAAAAAGATGGTATCATAGACAGAATGACAACTGGTTCCATAGATCATTTCATAGACAGCTAAAAGACGGTATCATAGTCAGACTGACAACTGGTTCCACGGGCCATCTAACAGGAAAGATTTAGAATTAGCAAATTAAAAAAAAAATAATAGTAATTTGCAACAGCAGGATACAAACATATAATATCAGCAGTATATAAACCTGTTGCATTAATAGTATACATTCCTCTAACACAATTAACAGCAATCAGTATATTAACTTTTTGTAAACAATATTATACAAACCTTTAACATACATGACAGCTATCAGTATATTAACTTTTGTAAACAGTAGTATACAAACCTTTAACATACATGACAGCTATCAGTATATTAACTTTTTGTAAACAATATTATACAAACCTTTAACATACATGACAGCTATCAGTATATTAACTTTTTGTAAACAATATTATACAAACCTTTAACATACATGACAGCTATCAGTATATTAACTTTTTGTAAACAATATTATACAAACCTTTAACATACATGACAGCTATCAGTATATTAACTTGTTGCAAACAGTAGTATACAAACCTTTAACATACATGACAGCATGCAGTAGATGAAACAACGTTGGTATACAAACCTTCAACAACAGCATGCAGTAGATGAAACAACGTTGGTATACAAACCTTCAACAACAGCATGCAGTAGATGAAACAACGTTGGTATACAAACCTTCAACAACAGCATTAGCAAACAGCCCAAAGTTGAATTCGACCCCTCTATCTACAGCAGCTACGTCATCAGGGTCTGAGCTGTTCTTGGGGAAGCCATAGCTGACACTCAGTGTGATCCCAATCTGACCTGCAAGACAAGCACACCCAGACAGCACATTCATAAGCTCTGATCTTGGTCAGCCCATTGATTTACAAAGTTAGCTACTTGATAATGGATTCTTTCCCTCAAATGATCTTCAGTTAAAGGAGTTAGTGACTTTATAATAGAACCCTTTCCAGCAAATGATCTTCAGTTAAAGGAGTTAGTGACTTTATAATAGAACCCTTTCCAGCAAATGATCTTCAATTAAAGGAGTTAGTGACTTTATAATATAACTCTTTCCAGCAAATGATCTTCAATTAAAGGAGTTAGTGACTTTATAATATAACTCTTTCCAGCAAATGATCTTCAATTAAAGGAGTTAGTGACTTTATAATATAACTCTTTCCAGCAAATGATCTTCAATTAAAGGAGTTAGTGACTTTATAATATAACAATCACAAATGATCTTCAATTAAAGGAGTTAGTGACTTTATAATATAACTCTTTCCAGCAAATGATCTTCAATTAAAGGAGTTAGTTACTTTATAATATAACTATCACAAATGATCTTCAATTAAAAGAGTTAGTTGCATGATAATGGAACTCTTTTCAACTCTTCATTTACATATATTGAACAAGTCTAATTCGTCTTGGTATTATAAACAATCATAATTTTTTTTGGACCATGTAATGAGAAGAGAACAGCTGGAACATATTGTAACAACTGGGAAAATTGAGGGACAAAGAGGTAGAGGGAAGCAAAGAGAAATGATACCAGACAGTTTAAGAGAATGGCTTGACAGTAGGTCAACAGCAGAAATGATAAATAACTGTCGTGATCGAAAGTTATGGAGAGACATGATCGCCTACGCCAGTAGGCTTGGTACTTGATGATGATGATTATTATAGACATGAAATGTTTACAATAAGATGTAAATGTATCAAATTATTTATGTATATAGCAACAAATACAAATATTACAGTAAAATATGACTACTAGAGACGTGAAACATGGACAAGTAACTGCTAAAAGAAAAAAAACAGAAGAGGGCACAAAGATGTTGTTTCACAGAATAATGTTGAGCACTCCCTAGGCAAATTAAAAAAAATTAATATACATGCTTAATCATGCCAATATACAAATAGGGCTCCTAATACACAAAGAATGCTCCCAACATGCAAATAAGGTTCCTAGCACACAAAGAATGCTCCCAACATACAAATAAGGCTCATAGCACACAAAGAATGCTCCCAAATTACAAATATGGCTCCTCTCACACAAAGAATGCTCACAGCATACAAATAAGGCTCCTAGCACACAAAGAATGCTTTCAGCATACAAATAAGGCTCCTAGCACACACAAAAATGCTCCCAACATACAAATAGGGCTGCTAGCACACAGATTGCTCACAACATACAAATAGGGCTGCTAGCACACACAGAATGCTCACAACATACAAATAGAGCTCCTAGCACACAAAGAATGCTCCCAACATACAAATATGGCTGCTAGCACACAAAGAATGCTCACAACATACAAATAGGGCTGCTAGCACACAAATAATGCTCACAACATACAAATAGTGCTCCAAGCTCACATATACTATTTCAAACACACAGAGTGTTAAAACACATAAAGACTGTCCCAAACACCCTAAGAATGCACACAAAGAATGCCCCAAACACACAAAGATTTTTCAAACACACTAAGAATGCACGAAACACACTAAGAATGCCCCAAACACACTAAGAATGCCTCAAACACACAAAGAATGCCTCAAACACACTAAGAATGCCCCAAACACAAAAAGAATGCCCCAAACACACTAAGAATGCTCCAAACACACAAAGAATGCCCAAACACACTAAGAATGCTCCAAACACACTAAGAATGCCCCAAACATACTAAGAATGCCCCAAACGCACTAAGAATGCTACAAACACATTAAGAATGCTCCAAACACACTAAGAATGCCCCAAAAACACAATGAATGTCCCAAACATGCAAACATTGCCACAAACAGACTACGAATGCCCCAAACACACAAGTAATGCACCAAACTCACAAAGAATGCCCCTAACACACAAAAATTGCCCCAAACAGATTCAGAATTTCCCAAACATACTAAGAATGCCCCAAACACAAAAATAATGCCCCAAACACACTCAGAATGCCTCAAACACAAAAAGAATGTCTTAAACGCAAACAATGCATCAAACACAAAGATAATGCTCCAAACACACTAAGAATGCCCCAAACACACTAAGGATGCCCTAAGCACACTCAGAATGCCCCAAACACACTCAGAATTCCTCAACCGCAAAAATAATGCCCCAAACACACTAAGAATGCCCCAAAATCACTCAGAATGCCCCCAAAACACTCAGAATGCCCCAAACACACTAAGAATTTCCAAATACACTAAGAATGCCCCAAAAGCACTCAGAATTCACCAAACACACTAAGAATGCCACAAACACACAAGTAATGCCTCAAACACAAAAAGAATGTCTCAAACGCAAAAATAATGCATCAAACACAAAAATAATGTCCCAAACACGCTAAGAATGACCCAAACACACTCAGAATGCCCCAAACACACTAAGGATGTCCCAAACACACTAAGAATGCCCCAAACACACTAAGAATGCCCAAAACATACTAAGAATGCCCCAAACACACAAAGAAGCCCCAAACACAGTGAGAATGTCCCAAACACACTAGGAAAGCCTGAAACACACTAACAATGCCCCAAACACAGAAAGAATGCCCCAAACACAAAATGAATGCCCGTAGCACACAAAGAATATCTTAAACAGACAAATTCCCCACAAACAAAATGTGCACCAAGTACACACAAAGAGTGCTCCAAAATCACATAGAATGTTTCGAACACACAAATGACACTTCTGTGAATGAATAGCTTAGGGCTGGGTAAGTGGATCATTTGATGAGTTCATGAATAAATTGATGAGTAGGTGGATGAGTTCATGAATAAATTGATGAGTGAGTGTATGAGTTCATGAATAAATTGATGCGTGGGTGGATTAGTGCATGAATAAATTGATGGGTGGGTGGATGAGTTCATGAATAAATTGATGGGTGGGTGGATGAGTTCATGAATAAATTGATGATTGGGTGGATGAGTTCATGAATAAATTGATGATTGGGTGGATGAGTTCATGAATAAATTGATGAGTGAGTGTATGAGTTCATGAATAAATTGATGGGTGGGTGGATTAGTGCATGAATAAATTGATGAGTGAGTGTATGAGTTCATGAATAAATTGATGAGTGGGTGTATGAGTGCATGAATAAATTGATGATTGGGTGGATGAGAGCATGAATAAGTTGATGATTGGGTGGATGAGAGCATGAATAAATTGATTATTTGGTGGATGAGAGCATGAATAAATTGATGAGTGGGTGGATGAGAGCATGAATAAATTGATGAGTGGGTGGATGAGAGCATGAATAAATTGATTATTGGGTGGATGAGAGCATGAATAAATTGATGATTGGGTGGATGAGAGCATGGGTAAATAGATGATTTGGGGATGAGAGCATTGGTAAATTGATGATTCGGTGGATGAGAGCATGGGTAAATTGATGATTTGGTGGATGAAAGCATGGGTAAATTGATGATTGGGGGGATGAGAGCATGGGTAAATTGATGATTGGGTGGATTAGTGCATGAATAAATTGATGAGTGAGTGTATGAGTTCATGAATAAATTGATGAGTGGGTGTATGAGTGCATGAATAAATTGATGATTGGGTGGATGAGAGCATGAATAAGTTGATGATTGGGTGGATGAGAGCATGAATAAATTGATTATTTGGTGGATGAGAGCATGAATAAATTGATGAGTGGGTGGATGAGAGCATGAATAAATTGATGAGTGGGTGGATGAGAGCATGAATAAATTGATTATTGGGTGGATGAGAGCATGAATAAATTGATGATTGGGTGGATGAGAGCATGGGTAAATAGATGATTTGGGGATGAGAGCATTGGTAAATTGATGATTCGGTGGATGAGAGCATGGGTAAATTGATGATTTGGTGGATGAAAGCATGGGTAAATTGATGATTGGGGGATGAGAGCATGGGTAAATTGATGATTGGGTGGATGAGAGCATGGGTAAATTGATGATTGGGGGGATGAGTTCATGAATAAATTGATGATTGGGTGGATGAGAGCATGTGTAAATTGATGATTGGGTGGATGAAAGCATGGGTAAATTGATGATTGGGTGGATGAGAGCATGGGTAAATTGATGATTGGGGGGATGAGTTCATGAATAAATTGATGAGTGGGTGGATGAGTTCATGAATAAATTGATGAATGGGTGGATGAGTTCATGAATAAATTGATGATTGGGTGGATGAGTTCATGAATAAATTGATGATTGGGTGGATGAATGCATGGGTAAATTGATGATTCGGTGGATGAGAGCATGAATAAATTGATGATTGGGTGGATGAGTTCATGAATAAATTGATGATTGTGTGGATGAGTTCATGAATAAATTGATGATTGGATGGATGAGTTCATGAATAAATTGATGATTGGGTGGAAGAGTTCATGAATAAATTGATGAGTGAGTGTATGAGTTCATGAATAAATTGATGAGTAGGTGGATGAGTTCATGAATAAATTGATGAGTGAGTGTATGAGTTCATGAATAAATTGATGAGTGGGTGGATTAGTGCATGAATAAATTGATGGGTGGGTGGATGAGTTCATGAATAAATTGATGGGTGGGTGGATGAGTTCATGAATAAATTGATGATTGGGTGGATGAGTTCATGAATAAATTGATGATTGGGTGGATGATTTCATGAATAAATTGATGAGTGAGTGTATGAGTTCATGAATAAATTGATGGGTGGGTGGATTAGTGCATGAATAAATTGATGAGTGGGTGGATTAGTGCATGAATAAATTGATGAGTGAGTGTATGAGTTCATGAATAAATTGATGAGTGGGTGTATGAGTGCATGAATAAATTGATGATTGGGTGGATGAGTGCATGAATAAATTGATGAGTGAGTGTATGAGTTCATGAATAAATTGATGAGTGGGTGGATGAGAGCATGAATATATTGATGAGTGGGTGGATGAGAGCATGAATATATTGATGAGTGGGTGGATTAGTGCATGAATAAATTGATGGATGGGTGGAGAAGTTCATGAATAAATTGATGAGTGGGTGGATGAGAGCATGAATAAATTGATGATTGGGTGGATGAGTTCATGAATAAATTGATGAGTGGGTGGATGAGAGCATGAATAATTTGATGAGTGAGTGTATGAGTTCATGAATAAATTGATGAGTGGGTGGATGAGTTCATGAATAAATTGATGAGTGGGTGGATTAGTGCATGAATAAATTGATGGGTGGGTGGATGAGTTCATGAATAAATTGATGAGTGGTTGGATGAGTTCATGAATAAATTGATGAGTGGGTGGATTGGTGCATGAAAAAATTGATGGGTGGGTGGATGAGTTCATGAATAAATTGATTAGTGGGTGGATTAGTGCATGAATAAATTAATTAGTGGGTGGATGAGCTCAGGAATAAACTGACAAGTGTATAAATGGGTGAATGTATAAATACATGAATGCATTTCCCCTATGAAGTAGGCCTTTAAATGGATGAATGTATGTGTATGTGCATGAGTGGTTGGAGGAGTGTATGAAGAAATGAATAAAAAGGACGCAAAAAGGACATACGAAACAAAGGTCAGCAGAGATTATTCACAGCGAAATAATTACTTACATTTGATAACAAAAATAATTGGAAATATAACGAATATTTAAAAATGCATTACTAAGATATTGGTTCTATTGGTTATGGAAGGCCTCGGTATCACTGCAAACTTATTAAAATCCATAATTGCTCAACCGCCCGTGCCAGTGGATTCATCCAAATTCATCTCCCAAACAAAGAAAGGTAACTGTAGTCCTCATCGTAGCAGTCTCAGCACACGCCAAAAGACATAAGGCGAAACCGCGCAGAAAGTGAACACAGCCAACTGTTCCCTGTCATACGATATCATCATTCATCGTAAACAATTGGAATATCGAAACGGATGAGACACATAGCTCACGGTGTGCACAGAGCACTAGTCTCAGTAGCTCCTGCAACAAGCCGGACTTGGAATATGAGGAAACTGCAACAAGGAACACTTTTCAGACATAGCCTTCAATGGTTCCTGCCGCCTATCCACCATATACCGAAAGTCCACATCCTCCCGAAAATGATGATCGTCACAATGAGAACAAAAAATGTTTAGCGCTTGATGATGTTAGGACATCTTTCTTGACTCCAACCGAACATAACACACACAGTTAGTCGTCGAATTATTCCCGTCGCACATCAAACAACAGACCCTACGGTTAGCGTACAACGAACGAAACACGGTGTAAATTCCCCAAAGAGGAAAATATTCGGTCGACTTGACGGAGCAGTCCACATTTAATGCGTTTCAGCTAATTAACTGTAAATAACTTGCGTCAAACAATTCCAACGTCGGCCATTGAACAGCACTCAATGTGACGTAAACCAAGATATTTAATAGTCAAATGGATACACCTGCTGAGTGATTCGGGAAAACAGATTTAAAAAGATTTATCTCACTTTGAGGATTTTTGAAAACTTTATTCAAACAGATTAAGCGATAGTGGCGACCTCTATCGGTGGAGTTATGTAGTAACTGCATATAGAGGATCGATCAAATGTACAAAGAAGGGAACTAACCTGCGCCTCCAGGGCTTGACTGCCTGTAGTTACTGTCGTAGAGATGGTAAGCGGCGACATGAGCTTTGATTTGATTGTGTGCCACTATGTACGTGTTAGTGCCAGGTCCCCACCGACCCGGGGCCATCGTGTCTCTGCCATAGCCCTCATAGGCCGTTTCCACAGGCTCATTCAACGTGATCCAGAGCTTAACCTGTCAACGTCAGAACACAAACAAATCAGTTACAGGAATTGAAAACATGATATCCTCATAAAATAAATGATCTTTTAAATCAAGATAAAGCATTAGATATCAGAGTTGATGGAATAGACTTGGAGACAGTTCAGAGCTACAACTACCTTTGCCATACTATAACCAGTGATGGAAAATGTAAAACTAAAATAAACAAAACAATAGGAATGGCAAAAAATAATTTTAGTGCCATGAAAAATATACTAACATCAAAACAAATAACACCAGGGCTAAAACTAAGAATAGCAATATGTTATTTCTTCTCAACATTCCTGTATGGTGCAGAAACATGGACATTAGACAAGAAAACAGAACAGAAAATTTGAGCATGTGAAATGTGAATTTATAGAAGAATAGGTAGAATTGGATGGAAAGAAAAGAAAACAAACGATGACGTCTTAAAACAACTAAAAATGAAAATAGAACTACTAAACACAATTAGAACAAGACAAAAGAGATTTGGGGGGTATGTTAAAAGACACAACAGGCTACTAAAAGTAATCTTAGAGGGGAGAATACAAGATAAAAGAGGTAGAGGCAGACCAAGACTAACATGGACGAGTAAAATCAAAAGATGGACAAGTCAGCCTATAATAAAGGGTTAAGGCATAAAAATGCAAAGCTGCAGTAAAGCTGAATGTGAGGAAACATTTAAAAAATTTTTTTAATGGTATGTAAGAAGCTTTACGTGATAAGTGCAAGTAAATTGATAAATTTGATTGTTTTTGTTTTGGTTGTTTCGTTATTAGTTTTGTGTGTGTGTGTTTTTGCTTGTTCCTGATGAAGGGCTATTGGGCCGAAACGTTGTTTAGTCCGTGTCGTCCACTTATCACGTATAGCTTCTTACATACCATTTTTTTTTATTTTTAATTTTTCCAGCCTATAATAACCTGCGCCATCAAAGTAAGAGACAGAGCGGAATGACGCTCCATGGTAGCCAACCTTCGATGCGGAGACGGCACTCTGTGATGATTCAGAAATCATGTGCCGACGGTCTACAAACAATGATGGTCACTAACACTATGTTCCCTATACGCCACTTGGCGTGACGGGGCTCACCCAGAGAAGCAAAATAGATAACAATTAATATGGAAGGCTCAACCATGAGACTAAGAAACAAGCAGGAACTACAAGAACTAGCAGCAAACTAGTCAATCATGGAGAACTTACGTCATATGTGCCGTCTTCGGTACCAGAGGAAAATGAATGAATAAATGAACGAATGAATAAATGAACGAATGAATTAGACGTAACTTACTTTGTCACCGTATTCCTTGAAGACCACTTCCGAGTAATTTTAAAGAAGGTCACGATGTCCTCATTCAGCCATCCCCCTTTCTCCTCCAGAGCCTGGGGCAGGTCCCAGTGGTAGAGTGTCACCATTGGTTCTATGCCATTAGACTTGAGTTCGTCAATTAATCTGATGGAAGACGGGAGTACACAAGATAGAGGCAACACAATACCAATCAGATGTTTGTGGGCAACAAGAGAGAATCAGAGAACGTTCATGCTCAGAAGACATCATCATCATTACGTGCCGTTTCCGCATCGAAAGTTGGCTACCATAGAGCGCCATTCCGCTCTGTCTCTTGCTTTGATGGTACAGGTTGTCATAGGCTGACTTGTCCATCGTTTGATGTTACTCGTCCATGTTAGTCTTGGTCTGCCTCTGCCTCTTTTACCTTGTATTTTCCCTTCCAAAATTACTTTTAGTAGGCTGCTGTGTCTTTTAACATGCCTCAAAAATATCTTGTTTTGTTTGAATTGTGTTTAGTAGTTCTATTTTCATTTTTAGTTGTTTTGAAACTTCATCATTTGTTTTCTTTTCTTTCAATCCAATTCTATCTATTCTTCTATAAATTCACATTTCAAAGACTTCAATTTTCTGTTCTGTTTTCTTGTCTAATGTCCATGTTTCTGCACCACACATGAATATTGTGAAGATGTAACTTTTTGCTATTCTTAGTTTTATCTAGCTATCTAGTTTTTATCTAGTTTTAACAAGCAAAAAATATGGACTAGAAATGAATATCAAAAAGACTAAAACTATGATCATAAACAAAGAAAATTCTCAAGACCTACAATTAAATATCACAGTTGAGGGAATACATCTGGAGACAGTCCAGAGCTACAACTACCTGGGACATATTATAGCCAATGATGGAAAATGTAAAATTGAAATAAACAAAAGAATAGGTATGGCAAAAAGTAATTTTAATGCCATGAAAAATATACTAATAACAAAACAAATATCAGCAAGGCTGAAACTAAGAATGACAAAATGTAACATCTTCTCAATATTCCTGTATAGTGCAGAAACATGGACATTAGCCAAGAAAACAGAACAGAAAATTGAAGCCTTTGAAATGTGGATTTATAGAAGAATAGGTAGAATTGGATGGAAAGAAAAGATAACGAACGATGAAGTTTTAAAACAACTGAAAATAAAAAGAGAACTACTAAATACAATTAAGACAAGACAAATGACATTTTTGGGGCATGTTAAAAGACACAACAGCCTACTAAAAGTAATATTGGAAGGGAAAATACAAGGTAAAAGACGCAGAGGCAGACCAAGACTAACATGGACGAGTAACATCAAAAGATGGACAAGTCAATCTATGACAGCCTGCACCATCAAAGCAAGAAACAGAGTAGAATGGTGATCCATGGTAGCCAACCTTCGTTGCGGAGAAGGCACTCAATGATGATGATGATAAGTTTTATCTATCTATCGTCCTTTCGAGACGAAGACGACACATAGGGCAGAACCACAATCTCAAAAAAACAGAAACCTTGCGCGCCAAAATGGCATACATTGCAGAGATCACTGCTTCCAAAACTTATGGCTGTTTTAGTTCTTAGTTTTAGTCCTGGTGTTATTTGTTTTGATGTTAGTATACTTTTCATGACATTAAAATTACTTTTTTCATTCCTATACTTTACATTCCTATTGTTTTGTTTATTTAAGTTTTACATTTTCCATCACTGGTTATAGTATGGCCAAGGTAGCTTTAGTTCTGAACTGTCTCCAGGTCTATTCCTTCAATTTTGATATCCACCTGTAGGTTTTGTGTATTATCTTTGTTTATGATCGCAGTTTTAGTATTTTTGACATTCATATCTAATCCATATTTTTTGCTTGTAATTTTTGTTTCATGAAGTAATTGTAGATCTTTAGAATTTTCTGCTAGTAGTAGTGTATCATCAGTAGATAAAAAGTACGAGCCATCTTCAACCAAGAAAAAATTTCTCATTTGACCATGTTGATGTCGCATGTAACCACCACACGACGACGATGAGACATCAACATGGTCAAATGAGAAATTTTTCTTGGTTGAAGGACACTTGTTGTTCGGTAATGACGCTGGACTAGCGGTGTTGTAAATATCTGTTTGCGATTCGTCACCAGACATTCGGTTGTAACGGGAAAATGACAGATGCTAGTTTTGTTGGAATGGTTGAATTGGTTGGTGGTCGTAATATGGCTCGTACTTTTTTCGACTCACCCGTATTTCGTGGGTACTCGCGATAGTTTCTGAATCAACTTGTGCAAGTGTTGTGGGTGTGTTCACAATATCTTTGATCGGAGAGATACATTTTGAAGTCGTCTTTGTCTGGCTCACCCGTGCTCTTTTTTTTCACAGCAATTTTTGAGCAATTTGACAAGTTCTGTCTGGTGTTCGCGCGCATCATGTCCACTATCTCTAACTTCGCGGTAGGTAGACCAATCCGTGATTAATCTTCGACAACATGTTGTCGTA
Organism: Megaustenia siamemsis; assembly: GCA_032433765.1. Taxonomy (NCBI): domain Eukaryota; kingdom Metazoa; phylum Mollusca; class Gastropoda; order Stylommatophora; family Ariophantidae; genus Megaustenia; species Megaustenia siamemsis. The sequence goes on along the minus strand of JAVIAB010000106.1, from coordinate 85,286,494 downwards.
ATCGTTCATTAACGCAAAAAAAAAATAACTTTAAGCTTTAACACAACTCGTCTGGTATTTCTGTTTCACGCTTCTGTTTGGGTTCGTATTTCTGAGATGTGAATGATGAAAGACCCTCACCACTCAACGTACAAGTGTCCCACAGTACAGCTGCCAGGACGTGACGTTCCTAGGGACCCGCCTCACACTGACTGAGTTAGTATTTCTGAGATGTGAATGATAATTCTCACCACTCAACGTACAAGTGTCCCACAGCTGCCAGGACGTGACGTTCCTAGGGACACTCCTCACACTGACTTATTTTCCTTTAGGGATGACGAGAAAAGCATCCTGAAAGTTCTCATCAACTCAACCACTTGTTGCTACATGCAACAGAACAGTTAAAGAGAATTTGCAACTTTCTGCGACAAGCCAGACCCTGTAAGAGCATCTAGCTCACGGCTAAAAGGGGTTAAGATAATCTCTTAACTTGCAGTTAAGATCAAAACCCGTAAAATCTTGTACATATCTACTCGGTAATATAGACAAAGAAGGAGGCACAGAGAATGATACTAAAATTAGGAAACGTAAAGCAAGATACATCTTCATTCTATTAAAAACATATGGAAATCCAAAGAAATTAGGTAAAATAAAAACAAAAATAAAATTTTCAACAACGTTAAATCAGCGTTATAAGGCCGTGAAACATGAAGAAAACAAAAATGACAGTCATGAAGATACAGACCTTTATTAATGGAAGCTTGCTTAGAATAAAAGGATGGAAAAGACAGGACAAAATCACTAACTTAGAACTATGGAAATGTACCAGTCAAATATCAGTGGATAAAGAGATACAGCGAAGACGATGGCGCTGGATAAGACACACACTGCGGAAGCTAACTAAGAGTATTACACGACAAATCCTTTTTTGGAATCCCCAGGGGAATAGACAATGGGGAAGACAGGTGGAAGCGGAGATGAGCTGACGGGGAAGACTTGTGGAAGCGGAGATGAGCTGACGGGGAAGACTTGTGGAAGCGGAGATGAGCTGACGGGGAAAACAGGTGGAAGCGGAGATGAGCTGATGGGGAAGAGAGGTGGAAGCGGAGATGAGCTGACGGGGAAGACATGAAATGATTTTAAAAGAATGGCAAGAAAGAGAACGGCTCAGAAAGTGTTTGTTGAAGACATATGCTCCACAGGGAGCTGAAAGTGTTTGTTGAAGACATATGCTCCACAGGGAGCTGAGAGTGTTTGTTGAAGACATATGCTCCACAGGGAGCTGAAAGTGTTTGTTTAAGACATATGCTCCACAGGGAGCTGAAAGTATTTGTTGAAGACATATGCTCCACAGCGAGCTAAGAGTGTTTGTTGAAGACATATGCTCCACAGGGAGCTGACAGTGTTTATTAAAGACCTCTGCACCACAGGGAGCTGAAAGTGTTGGTTGAAGACCTCTGCTCCACAGGGAGCTGAAGGAAGAAGAAAAAGTCAAAACCACCCACAAAACGTTATTGTTATTTGTTTTTGTAGGATGGCAAGAAATTCTCTCCACTTTACGTAGCCTAAACTTCACTGACAATCTATCTTCAATTAATGTATTATCTGTATTACTCTTTGCTTGAAAAGTATTTGACATTTTTCTTCCTTTAGGGTCATTAAGATGGCAGCTCTTTGAATCGTATTGTTACCTTTCTGCAGATAGTGCCCACTGAATTCAAATGGCACAGTTAATGCCACAGACTGCACTAAGAACAGACGCTCTCACAAGCAAATAAATAGTACGAAGACTTATCATTTTCAGACTGACAGCTGGTTCCATAGATCATTTCTTAGACAGCAAAAAAGATGGTATCATAGACAAAATGACAACTGATTCCATAGATCATTTCATAGACAGCAAAAAAATGGTACTATAGACAGGATTACAACTGGTTCCATAGATCATTTCATAGACAGCAAAAAGATGGTATCATAGACAGAATGACAACTGATTCCATAGATCATTTCAGAGACAGCAAAAAATGGTACCATAGACAGAATTACAACTGGTTCCATAGATCATTTCATAGACAGCAAAAAGATGGTACCATAGACAGAATGACAACTTGTTCCATAGAACATTTCATAGACAGCAAAAAGATGGTATCATTGACAGAATGACAACTGATTCCATAGATCATTTCATAGACAGGGTGTCCGGTTAGCGCAATCGATAGGCGGTTGGCTTACCACGGCAACAGCCGGGGTTCGTTCCCTGGCGAGGACACCTGGGTTTTACTAATTCCCTAAAAATTAGTGGGAGCCGCGATAGCTCAGTGGTTAGTGAACTGGACTACTACGGACAAGGGGTAGGGTTCGATCCCAACCGACGGCTCCGGGTTCACCCAGCCTTAAATGGGTACCGGATTTTTTCTGGAAAGTAAAGCAGCACGGGCGTAATACCGACCACATTACCCCAGAAATCATGTGCTGAAGGTCTGTAAAATATAGGGTCACTAACACCATATTTCCCTATACGCCGCCACTTGGCGTGACGGGGGTACTTTACTTTTTTTTTTTTTTTATTTCATAGACAGCAAAAAGATGGTATCATAGACAGAATGACAACTGGTTCCATAGATCATTTCATAGACAGCAAAAAGATGGTATCATAGACAGAATGACAACTGGTTCCATAGATCATTTCATAGACAGCTAAAAGACGGTATCATAGTCAGACTGACAACTGGTTCCACGGGCCATCTAACAGGAAAGATTTAGAATTAGCAAATTAAAAAAAAATAATAGTAATTTGCAACAGCAGATACAAACATATAATATCAGCAGTATATAAACCTGTTGCATTAATAGTATACATTCCTCTAACACAATTAACAGCAATCAGTATATTAACTTTTGTAAACAATATTATACAAACCTTTAACATACATGACAGCTATCAGTATATTAACTTTTTGTAAACAGTAGTATACAAACCTTTAACATACATGACAGCTATCAGTATATTAACTTTTTGTAAACAATATTATACAAACCTTTAACATACATGACAGCTATCAGTATATTAACTTTTTGTAAACAATATTATACAAACCTTTAACATACATGACAGCTATCAGTATATTAACTTTTTGTAAACAATATTATACAAACCTTTAACATACATGACAGCTATCAGTATATTAACTTGTTGCAAACAGTAGTATACAAACCTTTAACATACATGACAGCATGCAGTAGATGAAACAACGTTGGTATACAAACCTTCAACAACAGCATGCAGTAGATGAAACAACGTTGGTATACAAACCTTCAACAACAGCATGCAGTAGATGAAACAACGTTGGTATACAAACCTTCAACAACAGCATTAGCAAACAGCCCAAAGTTGAATTCGACCCCTCTATCTACAGCAGCTACGTCATCAGGGTCTGAGCTGTTCTTGGGGAAGCCATAGCTGACACTCAGTGTGATCCCAATCTGACCTGCAAGACAAGCACACCCAGACAGCACATTCATAAGCTCTGATCTTGGTCAGCCCATTGATTTACAAAGTTAGCTACTTGATAATGGATTCTTTCCCTCAAATGATCTTCAGTTAAAGGAGTTAGTGACTTTATAATAGAACCCTTTCCAGCAAATGATCTTCAGTTAAAGGAGTTAGTGACTTTATAATAGAACCCTTTCCAGCAAATGATCTTCAATTAAAGGAGTTAGTGACTTTATAATATAACTCTTTCCAGCAAATGATCTTCAATTAAAGGAGTTAGTGACTTTATAATATAACTCTTTCCAGCAAATGATCTTCAATTAAAGGAGTTAGTGACTTTATAATATAACTCTTTCCAGCAAATGATCTTCAATTAAAGGAGTTAGTGACTTTATAATATAACAATCACAAATGATCTTCAATTAAAGGAGTTAGTGACTTTATAATATAACTCTTTCCAGCAAATGATCTTCAATTAAAGGAGTTAGTTACTTTATAATATAACTATCACAAATGATCTTCAATTAAAAGAGTTAGTTGCATGATAATGGAACTCTTTTCAACTCTTCATTTACATATATTGAACAAGTCTAATTCGTCTTGGTATTATAAACAATCATAATTTTTTTTGGACCATGTAATGAGAAGAGAACAGCTGGAACATATTGTAACAACTGGGAAAATTGAGGGACAAAGAGGTAGAGGGAAGCAAGAGAAATGATACCAGACAGTTTAAGAGAATGGCTTGACAGTAGGTCAACAGCAGAAATGATAAATAACTGTCGTGATCGAAAGTTATGGAGAGACATGATCGCCTACGCCAGTAGGCTTGGTACTTGATGATGATGATTATTATAGACATGAAATGTTTACAATAAGATGTAAATGTATCAAATTATTTATGTATATAGCAACAAATACAAATATTACAGTAAAATATGACTACTAGAGACGTGAAACATGGACAAGTAACTGCTAAAAGAAAAAAAAACAGAAGAGGGCACAAAGATGTTGTTTCACAGAATAATGTTGAGCACTCCCTAGGCAAATTAAAAAAATTAATATACATGCTTAATCATGCCAATATACAAATAGGGCTCCTAATACACAAAGAATGCTCCCAACATGCAAATAAGGTTCCTAGCACACAAAGAATGCTCCCAACATACAAATAAGGCTCATAGCACACAAAGAATGCTCCCAAATTACAAATATGGCTCCTCTCACACAAAGAATGCTCACAGCATACAAATAAGGCTCCTAGCACACAAAGAATGCTTTCAGCATACAAATAAGGCTCCTAGCACACACAAAATGCTCCCAACATACAAATAGGGCTGCTAGCACACAGATTGCTCACAACATACAAATAGGGCTGCTAGCACACACAGAATGCTCACAACATACAAATAGAGCTCCTAGCACACAAAGAATGCTCCCAACATACAAATATGGCTGCTAGCACACAAAGAATGCTCACAACATACAAATAGGGCTGCTAGCACACAAATAATGCTCACAACATACAAATAGTGCTCCAAGCTCACATATACTATTTCAAACACACAGAGTGTTAAAACACATAAAGACTGTCCCAAACACCCTAAGAATGCACACAAAGAATGCCCCAAACACACAAAGATTTTTCAAACACACTAAGAATGCACGAAACACACTAAGAATGCCCCAAACACACTAAGAATGCCTCAACACACAAAGAATGCCTCAAACACACTAAGAATGCCCAAACACAAAAAGAATGCCCCAAACACACTAAGAATGCTCCAAACACACAAAGAATGCCCAAACACACTAAGAATGCTCCAAACACACTAAGAATGCCCCAAACATACTAAGAATGCCCCAAACGCACTAAGAATGCTACAAACACATTAAGAATGCTCCAAACACACTAAGAATGCCCCAAAAACACAATGAATGTCCCAAACATGCAAACATTGCCACAAACAGACTACGAATGCCCCAAACACACAAGTAATGCACCAAACTCACAAAGAATGCCCCTAACACACAAAAATTGCCCCAAACAGATTCAGAATTTCCCAAACATACTAAGAATGCCCCAAACACAAAAATAATGCCCCAAACACACTCAGAATGCCTCAAACACAAAAAGAATGTCTTAAACGCAAACAATGCATCAAACACAAAGATAATGCTCCAAACACACTAAGAATGCCCCAAACACACTAAGGATGCCCTAAGCACACTCAGAATGCCCCAAACACACTCAGAATTCCTCAACCGCAAAAATAATGCCCCAAACACACTAAGAATGCCCCAAAATCACTCAGAATGCCCCCAAAACACTCAGAATGCCCCAAACACACTAAGAATTTCCAAATACACTAAGAATGCCCCAAAAGCACTCAGAATTCACCAAACACACTAAGAATGCCACAAACACACAAGTAATGCCTCAAACACAAAAGAATGTCTCAAACGCAAAAATAATGCATCAAACACAAAAATAATGTCCCAAACACGCTAAGAATGACCCAAACACACTCAGAATGCCCCAAACACACTAAGGATGTCCCAACACACTAAGAATGCCCCAAACACACTAAGAATGCCCAAAACATACTAAGAATGCCCCAAACACACAAAGAAGCCCCAAACACAGTGAGAATGTCCCAAACACACTAGGAAAGCCTGAAACACACTAACAATGCCCCAAACACAGAAAGAATGCCCCAAACACAAAATGAATGCCCGTAGCACACAAAGAATATCTTAAACAGACAAATTCCCCACAAACAAAATGTGCACCAAGTACACACAAAGAGTGCTCCAAAATCACATAGAATGTTTCGAACACACAAATGACACTTCTGTGAATGAATAGCTTAGGGCTGGGTAAGTGGATCATTTGATGAGTTCATGAATAATTGATGAGTAGGTGGATGAGTTCATGAATAAATTGATGAGTGAGTGTATGAGTTCATGAATAAATTGATGCGTGGGTGGATTAGTGCATGAATAAATGATGGGTGGGTGGATGAGTTCATGAATAAATTGATGGGTGGGTGGATGAGTTCATGAATAAATTGATGATTGGGTGGATGAGTTCATGAATAAATTGATGATTGGGTGGATGAGTTCATGAATAAATTGATGAGTGAGTGTATGAGTTCATGAATAAATTGATGGGTGGGTGGATTAGTGCATGAATAAATTGATGAGTGAGTGTATGAGTTCATGAATAAATTGATGAGTGGGTGTATGAGTGCATGAATAAATTGATGATTGGGTGGATGAGAGCATGAATAAGTTGATGATTGGGTGGATGAGAGCATGAATAAATTGATTATTTGGTGGATGAGAGCATGAATAAATTGATGAGTGGGTGGATGAGAGCATGAATAAATTGATGAGTGGGTGGATGAGAGCATGAATAAATTGATTATTGGGTGGATGAGAGCATGAATAAATTGATGATTGGGTGGATGAGAGCATGGGTAAATAGATGATTTGGGGATGAGAGCATTGGTAAATTGATGATTCGGTGGATGAGAGCATGGGTAATTGATGATTTGGTGGATGAAAGCATGGGTAAATTGATGATTGGGGGGATGAGAGCATGGGTAAATTGATGATTGGGTGGATTAGTGCATGAATAAATTGATGAGTGAGTGTATGAGTTCATGAATAAATTGATGAGTGGGTGTATGAGTGCATGAATAAATTGATGATTGGGTGGATGAGAGCATGAATAAGTTGATGATTGGGTGGATGAGAGCATGAATAAATTGATTATTTGGTGGATGAGAGCATGAATAAATTGATGAGTGGGTGGATGAGAGCATGAATAATTGATGAGTGGGTGGATGAGAGCATGAATAAATTGATTATTGGGTGGATGAGAGCATGAATAAATTGATGATTGGGTGGATGAGAGCATGGGTAAATAGATGATTTGGGGATGAGAGCATTGGTAAATTGATGATTCGGTGGATGAGAGCATGGGTAAATTGATGATTTGGTGGATGAAAGCATGGGTAAATTGATGATTGGGGGGATGAGAGCATGGGTAAATTGATGATTGGGTGGATGAGAGCATGGGTAAATTGATGATTGGGGGATGAGTTCATGAATAAATTGATGATTGGGTGGATGAGAGCATGTGTAAATTGATGATTGGGTGGATGAAAGCATGGGTAAATTGATGATTGGGTGGATGAGAGCATGGGTAAATTGATGATTGGGGGGATGAGTTCATGAATAAATTGATGAGTGGGTGGATGAGTTCATGAATAAATTGATGAATGGGTGGATGAGTTCATGAATAAATTGATGATTGGGTGGATGAGTTCATGAATAAATTGATGATTGGGTGGATGAATGCATGGGTAAATTGATGATTCGGTGGATGAGAGCATGAATAAATTGATGATTGGGTGGATGAGTTCATGAATAAATTGATGATTGTGTGGATGAGTTCATGAATAAATTGATGATTGGATGGATGAGTTCATGAATAAATTGATGATTGGGTGGAAGAGTTCATGAATAAATTGATGAGTGAGTGTATGAGTTCATGAATAAATTGATGAGTAGGTGGATGAGTTCATGAATAAATTGATGAGTGAGTGTATGAGTTCATGAATAAATTGATGAGTGGGTGGATTAGTGCATGAATAAATTGATGGGTGGGTGGATGAGTTCATGAATAAATTGATGGGTGGGTGGATGAGTTCATGAATAAATTGATGATTGGGTGGATGAGTTCATGAATAAATTGATGATTGGGTGGATGATTTCATGAATAAATTTGATGAGTGAGTGTATGAGTTCATGAATAAATGATGGGTGGGTGGATTAGTGCATGAATAAATTGATGAGTGGGTGGATTAGTGCATGAATAAATTGATGAGTGAGTGTATGAGTTCCTGAATAAATTGATGAGTGGGTGTAATGAGTGCATGAATAAATTGATGATTGGGTGGATGAGTGCATGAATAAATTGATGAGTGAGTGTATGAGTTCATGAATAAATTGATGAGTGGGTGGATGAGAGCATGAATATATGATGAGTGGGTGGATGAGAGCATGAATATATTGATGATGGGTGGATTAGTGCATGAATAAATTGATGGATGGGTGGAGAAGTTCATGAATAAATTGATGAGTGGGTGGATGAGAGCATGAATAAATTGATGATTGGGTGGATGAGTTCATGAATAAATTGATGAGTGGGTGGATGAGAGCATGAATAATTTGATGAGTGAGTGTATGAGTTCATGAATAAATTGATGAGTGGGTGGATGAGTTCATGAATAAATTGATGAGTGGGTGGATTAGTGCATGAATAAATTGATGGGTGGGTGGATGAGTTCATGAATAAATTGATGAGTGGTTGGATGAGTTCATGAATAATTGATGAGTGGGTGGATTGGGTGCATGAAAAAATTGATGGGTGGGTGGATGAGTTCATGAATAAATTGATTAGTGGGTGGATTAGTGCATGAATAAATTAATTAGTGGGTGGATGAGCTCAGGAATAAACTGACAAGTGTATAAATGGGTGAATGTATAAATACATGAATGCATTTCCCCTATGAAGTAGGCCTTTAAATGGATGAATGTATGTGTATGTGCATGAGTGGTTGGAGGAGTGTATGAAGAAATGAATAAAAAGGACGCAAAAAGGACATACGAAACAAAGGTCAGCAGAGATTATTCACAGCGAAATAATTACTTACATTTGATAACAAAAATAATTGGAAATATAACGAATATTTAAAATGCATTACTAAGATATTGGTTCTATTGGTTATGGAAGGCCTCGGTATCACTGCAAACTTATTAAATCCATAATTGCTCAACCGCCCGTGCCAGTGGATTCATCCAAATTCATCTCCCAAACAAAGAAAGGTAACTGTAGTCCTCATCGTAGCAGTCTCAGCACACGCCAAAAGACATAAGGCGAAACCGCGCAGAAAGTGAACACAGCCAACTGTTCCCTGTCATACGATATCATCATTCATCGTAAACAATTGGAATATCGAAACGGATGAGACACATAGCTCACGGTGTGCACAGAGCACTAGTCTCAGTAGCTCCTGCAACAAGCCGGACTTGGAATATGAGGAAACTGCAACAAGGAACACTTTTCAGACATAGCCTTCAATGGTTCCTGCCGCCTATCCACCATATACCGAAAGTCCACATCCTCCCGAAATGATGATCGTCACAATGAGAACAAAAAATGTTTAGCGCTTGATGATGTTAGGACATCTTTCTTGACTCCAACCGAACATAACACACACAGTTAGTCGTCGAATTATTCCCGTCGCACATCAACAACAGACCCTACGGTTAGCGTACAACGAACGAAACACGGTGTAAATTCCCCAAAGAGGAAATATTCGGTCGACTTGACGGAGCAGTCCACATTTAATGCGTTTCAGCTAATTAACTGTAATTAACTTGCGTCAAACAATTCCAACGTCGCCATTGAACAGCACTCAATGTGACGTAACCAAGATATATAATAGTCAAATGGATACACCTGCTGAGTGATTCGGGAAAACAGATTTAAAAAGATTTATCTCACTTTGAGGATTTTTGAAAACTTTATTCAAACAGATTAAGCGATAGTGGCGACCTCTATCGGTGGAGTTATGTAGTAACTGCATATAGAGGATCGATCAAATGTACAAAGAAGGGAACTAACCTGCGCCTCCAGGGCTTGACTGCCTGTAGTTACTGTCGTAGAGATGGTAAGCGGCGACATGAGCTTTGATTTGATTGTGTGCCACTATGTACGTGTTAGTGCCAGGTCCCCACCGACCCGGGGCCATCGTGTCTCTGCCATAGCCCTCATAGGCCGTTTCCACAGGCTCATTCAACGTGATCCAGAGCTTAACCTGTCAACGTCAGAACACAAACAAATCAGTTACAGGAATTGAAAACATGATATCCTCATAAAATAAATGATCTTTTAAATCAAGATAAAGCATTAGATATCAGAGTTGATGGAATAGACTTGGAGACAGTTCAGAGCTACAACTACCTTTGCCATACTATAACCAGTGATGGAAAATGTAAAACTAAAATAAACAAAACAATAGGAATGGCAAAAATAATTTTAGTGCCATGAAAAATATACTAACATCAAAACAAATAACACCAGGGCTAAAACTAAGAATAGCAATATGTTATTTCTTCTCAACATTCCTGTATGGTGCAGAAACATGGACATTAGACAAGAAAACAGAACAGAAAATTTGAGCATGTGAAATGTGAATTTATAGAAGAATAGGTAGAATTGGATGGAAAGAAAAGAAAACAAACGATGACGTCTTAAAACAACTAAAAATGAAAATAGAACTACTAAACACAATTAGAACAAGACAAAAGAGATTTGGGGGGTATGTTAAAAGACACAACAGCTACTAAAAGTAATCTTAGAGGGAGAATACAAGATAAAGAGGTAGAGGCAGACCAAGACTAACATGGACGAGTAAAATCAAAAGATGGACAAGTCAGCCTATAATAAAGGGTTAAGGCATAAAAATGCAAAGCTGCAGTAAAGCTGAATGTGAGGAAACATTTAAAAAATTTTTTTAATGGTATGTAAGAAGCTTTACGTGATAAGTGCAAGTAAATTGATAAATTTGATTGTTTTTGTTTTGGTTGTTTCGTTATTAGTTTTGTGTGTGTGTGTTTTTGCTTGTTCCTGATGAAGGGCTATTGGGCCGAAACGTTGTTTAGTCCGTGTCGTCCACTTATCACGTATAGCTTCTTACATACCATTTTTTTTTATTTTTTAATTTTTCCAGCCTATAATAACCTGCGCCATCAAAGTAAGAGACAGAGCGGAATGACGCTCCATGGTAGCCAACCTTCGATGCGGAGACGGCACTCTGTGATGATTCAGAAATCATGTGCCGACGGTCTACAAACAATGATGGTCACTAACACTATGTTCCCTATACGCCACTTGGCGTGACGGGGCTCACCCAGAGAAGCAAAATAGATAACAATTAATATGGAAGGCTCAACCATGAGACTAAGAAACAAGCAGGAACTACAAGAACTAGCAGCAAACTAGTCAATCATGGAGAACTTACGTCATATGTGCCGTCTTCGGTACCAGAGGAAAATGAATGAATAAATGAACGAATGAATAAATGAACGAATGAATTAGACGTAACTTACTTTGTCACCGTATTCCTTGAAGACCACTTCCGAGTAATTTTTAAAGAAGGTCACGATGTCCTCATTCAGCCATCCCCCTTTCTCCTCCAGAGCCTGGGGCAGGTCCCAGTGGTAGAGTGTCACCATTGGTTCTATGCCATTAGACTTGAGTTCGTCAATTAATCTGATGGAAGACGGGAGTACACAAGATAGAGGCAACACAATACCAATCAGATGTTTGTGGGCAACAAGAGAGAATCAGAGAACGTTCATGCTCAGAAGACATCATCATCATTACGTGCCGTTTCCGCATCGAAAGTTGGCTACCATAGAGCGCCATTCCGCTCTGTCTCTTGCTTTGATGGTACAGGTTGTCATAGGCTGACTTGTCCATCGTTTGATGTTACTCGTCCATGTTAGTCTTGGTCTGCCTCTGCCTCTTTTACCTTGTATTTTCCCTTCCAAAATTACTTTTAGTAGGCTGCTGTGTCTTTAACATGCCTCAAAAATATCTTGTTTTGTTTGAATTGTGTTTAGTAGTTCTATTTTCATTTTTAGTTGTTTTGAAACTTCATCATTTGTTTTCTTTTCTTTCAATCCAATTCTATCTATTCTTCTATAAATTCACATTTCAAAGACTTCAATTTTCTGTTCTGTTTTCTTGTCTAATGTCCATGTTTCTGCACCACACATGAATATTGTGAAGATGTAACTTTTTGCTATTCTTAGTTTTATCTAGCTATCTAGTTTTTATCTAGTTTTAACAAGCAAAAAATATGGACTAGAAATGAATATCAAAAAGACTAAAACTATGATCATAAACAAGAAAATTCTCAAGACCTACAATTAAATATCACAGTTGAGGGAATACATCTGGAGACAGTCCAGAGCTACAACTACCTGGGACATATTATAGCCAATGATGGAAAATGTAAAATTGAAATAAACAAAAGAATAGGTATGGCAAAAAGTAATTTTAATGCCATGAAAAATATACTAATAACAAAACAAATATCAGCAAGGCTGAAACTAAGAATGACAAAATGTAACATCTTCTCAATATTCCTGTATAGTGCAGAAACATGGACATTAGCCAAGAAAACAGAACAGAAAATTGAAGCCTTTGAAATGTGGATTTATAGAAGAATAGGTAGAATTGGATGGAAAGAAAAGATAACGAACGATGAAGTTTTAAAACAACTGAAAATAAAAAGAGAACTACTAAATACAATTAAGACAAGACAAATGACATTTTTGGGCATGTTAAAAGACACAACAGCCTACTAAAAGTAATATTGGAAGGGAAAATACAAGGTAAAAGACGCAGAGGCAGACCAAGACTAACATGGACGAGTAACATCAAAAGATGGACAAGTCAATCTATGACAGCCTGCACCATCAAAGCAAGAAACAGAGTAGAATGGTGATCCATGGTAGCCAACCTTCGTTGCGGAGAAGGCACTCAATGATGATGATGATAAGTTTTATCTATCTATCGTCCTTTCGAGACGAAGACGACACATAGGGCAGAACCACAATCTCAAAAAACAGAAACCTTGCGCGCCAAAATGGCATACATTGCAGAGATCACTGCTTCCAAAACTTATGGCTGTTTTAGTTCTTAGTTTTAGTCCTGGTGTTATTTGTTTTGATGTTAGTATACTTTTCATGACATTAAAATTACTTTTTTCATTCCTATACTTTACATTCCTATTGTTTTGTTTATTTAAGTTTTACATTTTCCATCACTGGTTATAGTATGGCCAAGGTAGCTTTAGTTCTGAACTGTCTCCAGGTCTATTCCTTCAATTTTGATATCCACCTGTAGGTTTTGTGTATTATCTTTGTTTATGATCGCAGTTTTAGTATTTTTGACATTCATATCTAATCCATATTTTTTGCTTGTAATTTTTGTTTCATGAAGTAATTGTAGATCTTTAGAATTTTCTGCTAGTAGTAGTGTATCATCAGTAGAAGGTAAAGGGGCAAACCAATCTTAATAATAGGCCCAGAAAACGATGGACACATGAAACATTACATTTGGAGACAAACACCTTACATAAGCCAGATAGCGCCGTCTATAGAAAGCGAAACTTTAAACACCGTTACTAGCGTGACGATTTCAGCTACAGAAACCATAGACGGCTGACGTCATTCTACCCACAACCAACCAATGCTCGTAGAGCTGAAAACGTCACGCAAGTGGGAGGGGGGGGGGGGGGGTTCCAGGATTTCTTTGTCTGTCCTCAGGATTAGTTCTATAAATGGCCATGACCACAAGTTAAAGCATTTGAGTAGAAAAAAGCAGCAGGGGTAGATGAAGTGATAAGGTAAGTAGAGAAACATAGATAAAATATGACGTATTATTGAATAGGTGTTGTCAACCCAAATACCTGCCTTGTCCCTGGAGTTGTCAACCCAAATACCTGCCTTGTCCCTGGAGTTGTTAACCCAAATACCTGCCTTGTCCCTGGAGTTGTCAACCCAAATACCTGCCGTGTTCCTGGAGTTGTTAACCCAAATACTTGCCTTGTTCCTGGAGTTGTCAACCCAAATACGTGCCTTGCTCCTGGACTTGTCAACCCAAATACTTGTCTTTTATAGCACTGCTCGTGTCAGTATTCAGACACGCCAATATCCCGTATTTAACTTTTCTATCACATTTTTGCTTATTCTCTTGTCTTTCATCATGCACGATTTGTTTAACAATCTCCCCACAGCTATTACTAACACGCACATCCCCTCCCGCAATAATTATGCCAGGCCTCACACACTCCCACACTCACACACTCCCACCAAGCAACTGACCTGTGATAGTAGTCCACTCCGGCCTTATTCACGAATCTGTTGGTGCCATCTGGCAGCACGCGCGGCCAGGAAATCGAGAACCTGTAGTGGCTAACCTGAAAGACAGATCAACATGTTGGGGAATACGTCATCAGTAAATGTGTTCACTGCTGTTTACACTGTACATATTGTACACTCCATAGACTACGGTCAGATCTGATATCACCATACAACATTATACCTCAATAGATGTTCTACTACAGTATTTGATTGGAAGCATTAAAACTTCGCTAGTGGAGCATCTTTACAAATGTGCTCCTCTCATGTGTCTCCATCATAATGTGTTAGAGAAGCCTATATGCCCATATCCCAGAGATATTTTGTTTCTAGATATCCCGATTGCTTACGATGAATAATGACGAAGGACAGTACAGCTGCGTTTACTTTAGGAACTGCTTGGCCTTATGTCTTTTGGCGTGTGCTGTAACTACTATGATGAGGACTGCAATAGCATTTCTTTGTTTGGATCCTTAAATGGGATGAGATCCAATTCGGATGATTCCACTGGCACGGATTCCACTGACACGGTGGTTGAGCAATTATGGATTTTAATTTGTTTACAGTGATACAGGGGCCTTCGACTAACCATAAACATAATCCCCATGAACTGTTCCAATAGCAACAATGCTACTATGGTATTATCCAAGCTGGACAGGTCAAAGGGGTGGGACCAGAAAAACGAGACACAAACAAGATGAAATCTGATGCATGGGGCTACATGACTAACATAACAGTGTCACGTCACCACGTACACTCCATATGAAAAACGAGACACAAACAAGATGAAATCAGATACATGGGGCTACATGACTAACATAACAGTGTCACGTCACACGTACACTCCATATGAAAAACGAGACACAAACAAGATGAAATCTGATGCATGGGGCTACATGACTAACATAACAGTGTCACGTCACCACGTACACTCCATATGAACAACACAAGTCGCTGATTGAATAAATTAGCTTCTTGTCAGAAACGGAACATCTTTAATACGTGGAAGAATAGAAGACCTACAAAAGCATTTAAACAGCATAGGCACTCAATACAATGAATATCAGCATCAACAAAACAGAAGTTATGAACATCGCAAAAGAGAAACAGAACATCAACATAATAATGGACGGCAGACTATTCAAGCGAGTAGTGGAATTTAAATATTTAGGAAATCTAGTGGCAAACGACAATTGACAAGCAGTAGAAATAGACTCAAAATGCAACAAAACTTGTCAAATTATTGGACAGTTATCACCACTATTGTCCAACCAGGAAATAACTCTAGAGGCAAAACGTAAGGTGACCATATTTTTGAAATCCCATTCCGGGACGGAATAATTTACTTCAATTTTCCACCAATAAAATTACATTTCTCTTGCTGTCATTTTCAAGTGAATAATACATACATTTTAAAACATCTAATAATATAGACCTACAATACGCTATCAGGATAATCAGGAGATATAAAAAAACAGTGATACTCACTTAAATTGAAGGTGAAACAGAGATTCTGTACTTTTCAGGTGAGTGAATTTTCTGTAAAATGTCCTTCTTTGTATGCAGCATCTTATAAAATTCGACACATGTTCCCTCATAGTTCACTTTGGTGATCAACATGGCTTTTAAAGTATCAACACCTAGTTGTGTTTTATCATTTGTCCACAAACTGTTCATCAGAGAAAACACTCGTTCTGTTGCATCATTTGTTCCAGGTAGACACAAAAAGAACTCTGCCAACTTCAGAATAT
Organism: Megaustenia siamemsis; assembly: GCA_032433765.1. NCBI lineage: Eukaryota > Metazoa > Mollusca > Gastropoda > Stylommatophora > Ariophantidae > Megaustenia > Megaustenia siamemsis. The sequence continues at coordinate 85,270,261 of JAVIAB010000106.1, read as the reverse complement.
GTGAAACGGGCACATGATTGTTTCTGAAGTGGGAAGCTAGTTCAACCCAACGCTGCCCTGGTCATGTTTTATTAAGACTCCACTCACTAATTTTTGGTGAAGTAACGAACTGTTTCATGTAGACATATTCGTCATACATTTCATTTTCTGGAAAGTCGACTGAAGGCACTGTTTGACTCACTAATGATGAAGACTTCTCAATATCTTCCCAGTTTGGTGTTCTGTTCAGCATTACCCAGCTGTAAGACTCTAGGTTTTGAAAATTATTTGCAGCCCATTTCTTCAAATAACTTAAAGCTGTTTCATAAAATGAAGAAACACTGGCGTTAAACTTTTCACATCATCACGTGGAAATCCTTCCATTTCCAGCTTTTTAAGGATTATCTGAACTCTTGATGGCAAGAAGCCGTCTTCCAGCTTGGACTCCAAGATAGCTTTCAACCTATTGATGTTGTCAATGACTTCAAATACAGTGACCATCTGTCCCTCTACTTTCTGCACTGCTTCGTGGAAGAGGATGCCTGACTGTGAACCAAAATAAGCCATGCCCCAGACAGTGGGTTTTCAAAGAATTCCTGTATAAAAACTGGGCATCTGTCTTGAGATTGAAAATATGATTTTAGAGGCAGGAACATGTAAAGAACCCTTTCAACAGCAGACAAGAGCGCAAGCCACCTAGTTTGTGCATAACCTAAAATCATCTGGAAGTCTGTGACGACAAACTGACAAAACTCCTTGAGACTTTCAACTCTAACTGTGTATGATTTGAAGTACAGATACATTTTTGCAATAGTCATTTCAACATCAACAGGCAATTCGTCTGCAGCTGCTCGAACAGTGTTGTGGAAAATATGACAAGCACACCCAACACCTATCAAACTATGTCCAAGGTTTTCTTTCAGTTTTGTGAAAACATTGTTCTGTCCTTTTCTTTCAGCGCCCCCAAAATTAGAATTTGTGTTGTCTGCACATAATCCAACTACTTTCAGTTCTAAACCATTTTCAGTTAGACAGTCAATAAGAAAACTACTTACTATATCAGATGTTTCACCCGGCAATGACTTCAAATCTAATATTTTAACTTTCAGTCCCTTATTGCGATCAAAGTATCTGACAAGCAAAGGAAAAATCTTGATTTCTTTGTGGTTGGAGGCATCTGACAGTATGGAGATAAATGTTACGTTTTCTAGGTCACATCTCAACTCGTTTAGAGCATGGGTGTGAACACATTCCGAATAATAGCTTCTGTTTTCGTATGTGCACACGCAAATTTTGGTTCTAAAGTTACCTGAAGCAATTTTGATGTGCAGTCCATAGATCTAAACGTGTGATTGTGCATCACTGTATGATATGCAAAGGCACCTTCTGTAGCAGCTAACTGTTCTTCTTTGTCACCAACCTGTTCAGCTCGAAAAAAATTTGTCAACGACGAGCTTGATGCAGCAGTAGCGACGGCTCTCTTATGTTTATCACTATTTATGTGGCTCTTAATATCACCACGTCCACTATGGTTAATAGTAAACCCGATAAACATATATTACATCTTACAGTGAAGTCTGATGACGATGTAGACTTTTTTATAAAAGGGTATTCCTTTTGTAAATCTTGATTAAAACTACAATTACTCTTCGGTGCCATTTTTTGCGAAAGTGAAAGTGAAAGTTAGTAACACAACGAATATATACGAGATTTAAAACTAGGAGCGCATTCTACTGTTTTGATATTAAACAAAATGGTCTACACAGCAACGGAATAATATTTTTTTTAATTGAAGAAATGTACGCAGTATACCAAAATTGCAAAATTGGTAAACGTTTGTGTCCCAAATTATTTTTTATCAAATCTGGGACAAAAGCTAAAAAATATGCCAAAATCGGGACAAAACCGGTACGGCAGCTAATCCGGGACAAAGGTTCAAAAAATGTCAAATTCCGGGACTGTCCCGGACAATCCGGGACGAATGGTCACCTTACAAAACGGGCACTCTACTATTCAGTCTTCATTCCAATGTTGTGCTACCAATGCCAGACCTGGACCCTAGATGCAAGAACAATCAGAAAAATAACCTCTACTGAGATGAAATGTGTTAGACGAATGACAGGAAACAGTCTGAGAGATAAGATCAGAAATGAAGAACTGAGAAAAAACTAGGAAAAATCCTTCCGGCCCCCCCCCCCCCCCCCCGCGCCCCATAGAGCACATAAAGAAACAACAAATAAAATTGTTCGGCACGTGATAAGGCAGAAAGATCAAAACACAACACGTTGAGCCTTACTCTAATAAACGTTGAGAGAACACCAGACCCAAGGGCGACCACGAAAAAGATGGATTGACGGAATATTAGAAACACTAGGAAACATAACAGCAGCAGAGGCCAACAGAAGAGCAAAAGACCGCAAATTATATCTCCAATCGACGCTGAAAATGCAAATGAGGAAGGAAAGATAATAAGGAACGGAACTAACGGTTTTGACATAAAAAATCATCTAATGTACGGGCAATAACATCACGTTTTCATAATTTAACCTCAGTAATGCCATCTCTGGTCAGGTCAGGTAATTTTACCTGCTACTGTATGCAGTAAACAGTACAACCTGTGGCTGCCCTGCTGCCTTGCAGGTAAGCTCGGGAGAGTAAAAGTCTAAGGGAGGGTACCCGAAATAAAACAACCCCACTGCCTTGTGGGTGAGACTTTTTAGTCAAAGGCTAGCGGAGCCAACCGTAAACAAACCGACGGAAGGCAACAGAAAACCACCGTCGTAATTTCTTTGTATAATCATGAATCGCCACAACAATAGAAATAATGGCAACAACGTTAAGGTGGATTCTAATAGAAAACCCTCGTTCGCTAGTGGACATCATGTGCTACAGGTGATACCCGATCGTCATCAAGCTACTGTAAGCAAAATAAAGATAAAACAAACTCTAAAGATAGGTACTTGGAATGTGAGAACACTCATGCAGAAGGGTAAACTATAAAACATCATACAAGAAATGAAAAGAATGGGTTTACAATTACTGGGACTTTGCGAAATGAGATACACCGGATCAGGGGAGATGTATTCTGATAAACATAAAATAATCTATTCTGGAGGTACTGAACACCAAAGAGGAGTAGGTATCATCTTGGATGCAGAAAGAGCAAGAACAGTGAAAGTAAGGTGACCATTCGTCCCGGATTGTCCGGGACAGTCCCGGAATTTGACATTTATTTAACCTTTGTCCCGGATTAGCTGCCGTACCGGTTTTGTCCCGATTTTGGCATATTTTTTAGCTTTTGTCCCGGATTTGATAAAAAATCAATTTGGGACACAAACGTGTTTTCCTAGTTTTAAATCTCGTATATATTCGTTGTGTTACTAACTTTCACTTTCACTTTCGCAAAAAATGGCACCGAAGCGTAATTGTAGTATTAATCAAGATTTACAAAAGGAATACCCTTTTATAAAAATGTCTACATCGTCATCAGACTTCACTGTAAGATGTAATATATGTTCATCCGGGTTTACTATTAACCATAGTGGACGTGGTGATATTAAGAGCCACATAAATAGTGATAAACATAAGAGAGCCGTCGCTACTGCTGCATCAAGCTCGTCGTTGACAAATTTTTTTCGAGCTGAACAGTTGGTGACAAAGAAGAACAGTTAGCTGCTACAGAAGGTGCCTTTGCATATCATACAGTGATGCACAATCACACGTTTAGATCTATGGACTGCACATCAAAATTGCTTCAGGTAACTTTAGAGCCAAAATTTGCTTGTGCACGTACGAAAACAGAAGCTATTATTCGGAATGTGTTCACACCCCATGCTCTAAACGAGTTGAGATGTGACCTAGAAAACGTAACATTTATCTCCATACTGTCAGATGCCTCCAACCACAAAGAAATCAAGATTTTTCCTTTGCTTGTCAGATACTTTGATCGCAATAAGGGACTGAAAGTTAAAATATTAGATTTGAAGTCATTGCCGGGTGAAACATCTGATATAGTAAGTAGTTTTCTTATTGACTGTCTAACTGAAAATGGTTTAGAACTGAAAGTAGTTGGATTATGTGCAGACAACACAAATTCTAATTTTGGGGGCGCTGAAAGAAAAGGACAGAACAATGTTTTCACAAAACTGAAAGAAAACCTTGGACATAGTTTGATAGGTGTTGGGTGTGCTTGCCATATTTTCCACAACACTGTTCGAGCAGCTGCAGACGTATTGCCTGTTGATGTTGAAATGACTATTGCAAAAATGTATCTGTACTTCAAATCATACACAGTTAGAGTTGAAAGTCTCAAGAAGTTTTGTCAGTTTGTCGACACAGACTTCCAGATGATTTTAGGTTATGCACAAACTAGGTGGCTTGCGCTCTTGCCTGCTGTTGAAAGGGTTCTTTACATGTTCCTGCCTCTAAAATCATATTTTCAATCTCAAGACAGATGCCCAGTTTTATACAGGAATTCTTTGAAAACCCACTGTCTGAGGCATGGCTTATTTTGTTTCACAGTCAGGCATCCTCTTTCCACGAAGCAGTGCAGAAAGTAGAGGGACAGATGGTCACTGTATTTGAAGTCATTGACAACATCAATAGGTTGAAAGCTATCTTGGAGTCCAAGCTGGAAGACGGCTTCTTGCCATCAAGAGTTCAGATAATCCTTAAAAAGCTGGAAATGGAAGGATTTCCACGTGATGATGTGAAAAAGTTTAACGCCAGTGTTTCTTCATTTTATGAAACAGCTTTAAGTTATTTGAAGAAATGGGCTGCAAATAATTTCAAAACCTAGAGTCTTACAGCTGGGTAATGCTGAACAGAACACCAAATTGGGAAGATATTGAGAAGTCTTCATCATTAGTGAGTCAAACAGTGCCTTCAGTCGACTTTCCAGAAAATGAAATGTATGACGAATATGTTTACATGAAACAGTTCGTTACTTCACAAAAATTAGTGAGTGGAGTCTTAATAAAACATGACCAGGGCAGCGTTGGGTTGAACTAGCTTCCCACTTCAGAAACAATCATGTGCCCGTTTCACATATTCTGAAGTTGGCAGAGTTCTTTTTGTGTCTACCTGGAACAAATGCTGCAACAGAACGAGTGTTTTCTCTGATGAACAGTTTGTGGACAAATGATAAAACACAACTAGGTGTTGATACTTTAAAAGCCATGTTGATCACCAAAGTGAACTATGAGGGAACATGTGTCGAATTTTATAAGATGCTGCATACAAAGAAGGACATTTTACAGAAAATTCACTCACCTGAAAAGTACAGAATCTCTGTTTCACCTTCAATTTAAGTGAATATCACTGGTTTTTTTTTTATCTCCTGATTATCCTGATAGCGTATTGTAGGTCTATATTATTAGATGTTTTAAAATGTATGTATTATTCACTTGAAAATGACAGCAAGAAGAAATGTAATTTTATTGGTGGAAAATTGAAGTAAAATTATTCTGTCCCGGAATGGGATTTCAAAAATATGGTCACCTTAAGTGAAAGGCTTTTACCCAATATCTGACAGAGTCCTTTTAGTGAAATTGAATGGAAAGCCAATAGACATAAATCTTACACAAGTTTATGCACCAACAGCAGACAGTCTAGAAGTCTAGAGGAAACAATTAATGAATTTTATAACGAGTTAAATGAGGCACTTCATAAATGTAAACCACATGAAAACACCTCATCTCCATAATACTACGCCAGCGACCCTGTCCTGCCATTTCCATCCACCTATTCTGCGCAATAACATCTTCACAGAAGATGGGAAACTAGACAGAGAAATTGACATGAGAAAACAAAAAGCAAATGCTGTCACAAACCAGCTTTCACCATTGCTAAGACATCCAAACATTTCTATGCCAGCTAAACAACAAATCATAAATAGCATCTTCATACCAACTTTGTGCTATGAAAGTCAAACATGGACCCTTTCTAAATCACATTTAAGAAAGATCAATACATGTGAGATGCGATGCTTGAGAAAAGTAACAAACAACACAAGAAGAGATAGAATACCAAATGAAACCATAAGAAAAATGGTAGGAACAAAACCCTGCCAAGAATATATAGAACAACAACAACTTAAATGGTTTGGCCACCTGCTCAGAATGAATCCTCACCAATCACCATCAAGGGCGTTCTTCTCGAGAATGCATGGAAAAAGACCAAGAGGAAGACCCAGAAGAAGATGGATAGATGCAGTGACAGAGACATGTAACAACAAAGGAAAATCACTAATTCAGACAGTTCAAGCAGCTCAAGAACGACAAATGATATAAACCACGACACCTTTTAGGTATCAGTGAAAGAGAAGAAAAGAAAAAGATTCTGCGCAAGCATCCATTAATGAAAGTCTGTACCTTCGTGATTGTCAATTTTGATATTCTCCATGTTTCGCAGCCATATAATAGGACCGACTTAACATTTGAGTTGAAAATTTTATTTTTGTATTTAGTCTAAAATAGTTTATGGAGATGTGCCGGTCAGATACCAGTGGATAAAGAGATACAGCGAAGACGATGGCGATGGATGGGACACACACTACGGAAGCCAGCTGAGAGTGTTACACAACAGCCTTTTTTGGAGTCCCCGGGGGAAGTGGCAAAGAGGAAGACCAAGGAATTCTTGGAGAAGACAGATCGAAGCAGAGATGAAGATGATGGGGAAGACATGGAATGATCTTAAAAGAATTGCAAAAAACAGAAAGACTTGGAAAGTGTTTGTTGAAGACCTATGCTCCACTGGGAGCTAAAAGGTAGAAGAAGTGACATGAAAACACCCTAGTTCTATGGAATTTTAACGCAAATGTAGGAAAGGAAAGAGTTAAGGAAGTAGTTGGTCATTATGGCTTAGGCGAGAGGAATGAAAGAGATGAGAAACTTATTGACTGGGCAAGAACACACAACATGATGATAGGAAACACCTGGTTTAAGCAACATCCAAGACGTCTGGGACATGGAAAAGCCCAGGTGACAACGCACGTAATCAAATTGATTATATAATGATAAGCAATAGATTTAGAAACAGTCTGGTGTGTGTGAAAACTAGACCAGGGGCAGATTGCAATAGTGATCATGTACCAGTTGTGTGAAAGCTTAGAGTAAAATTAAAAACAACAAAATGAGCCTCAGTTAACATCAAGTTAAATTTAGATTTACTAAAATCAGACAAGAAGCTGCAAGACAAATATAAAATCACAATTCAGAACCGGTACAATGCAATAGAGAAGATACAAAGCATTGATGAACAGTGGGAAATGCTAAAAGAATCAATGCAACAAACATCAAAAGAGTTTATACCACCAGTGAGGACACATTCAAGAAAGAAATGGATGACAGACGACATTTTGCAGCTAATGGATACAAGAAGAAGAAATAAAGAAAATAAAGATGAGTATAAGAGATTAAATAAAGAAATTGTAGTAAAATGCAATGAAGCAAAAGAAGCATGGCTAAAAGAGAGACGCAAAGAGATTGAATTGCAACAAAAAGGATATGCTAAAGCTATATACAAACAAACTGAGGAATTAACAGGAAGAAAAACACAATCAAAAAATGGATGTCTAAGATCAAAGGAAGGAGAACTGTTGATTGATCAAGAAAACATAAGGGAATGATGGACATAATACATTAAAGATCTTTATAATGATAAATGAACGGAAGTAAATATTAAGGATAATGGAGAAGGACCAGAAATACTCAGAGAAGAAGTGGAAGATGCCTTGCGCAATATGAAAGCAGGCAAAG